>CM033619.1:50019533-50024533 GCA_019453435.1 Rhinogobius similis | reverse complement strand
TAATATGCTAGATTGTTATTAACACTTTGTTCATTATAAAGTGCAATCCTTTTCTAAAACAATTTAATGATAGAAACATGATTTCCTGTACAAATCTGCAGGTGTAATGAAGCTAACTTTCATTTACTTGTTTTTTATTGATGCAAAACGGCTACGTAACATCTTGAACTCCATACATTTATGAACCAGAGTCAGAATTTCTTGCATCTTTGCGTGCACAGAGTCGTAAACTACTCAAGACTCAATGCAAGACCCCACAGGATTACTCAAACTACAATACAACTCTGTGTGAGCTAATCATATGGCAGGTTTAAGAGCTCATAAAGGTTATTAAAGTCATGCAAGTTATATTTTCATTCATTCATTTTCTACCGCTTATTCCCGTTAGGGGTCGCGGGTGACTGGAGCCTGTCCCAGTGACTTTGGGCCTTAGGCGGGGCACACCCTGGACAGTGGACACTCATCACAGCAAACACAGAGAGACAGAGACAACCATTCACTGTCACATTCATTCACTATGGACAATTTAGAGTTGTCAATTAACCTGAACACATGTCTTTGGACGGTGGGAGGAGCCGGAGAACCAGGAGAGAACCCACGGTAACATGAGGAGAACATGCAGACTCCACCCAGAGAGATCATGTGATGTTGGGGTGGTCCGGGATTCGAACCCACAGTCTCCTTATTGAGAGGCAGAAGCTCTAGCCGCTCTGCCACCGTGCACTTTAGTTATTTTTTTTTCAATTCTTGCATTTTCAAGGTCTCTAATGGGAAAACACTGACATAGTTTAATTTTTCAAACCAAATTATCTTGAAACCAGTCAGCACTTTTATCGAATATAGTCAAAACTCCTAAATTCTATGTTACAGTAATATTCTGCATTCCAGTCATTGCACCCTCATGTTCCTTGTTTTGCAGTGCACTGGGCTTGTTGCAGTGGCATTGCACCGAGGCAGGACGGGAATGTGCTCCGGGAGAGGTATGCCAGGCTCGTCCTCAGAAGTGTCTCCAGAAACATCACACATGGAGCGCAGCCAGTGAGTGTCACTGCTACTGTACAGGGGGTGTGTCAGGGGGCATGGGCGGGCTAAATGTGTGCTCAAGGACTTCATCAGGGAATTTGAAAGGGCAGGGATTTATTGACCTTATTCTGCCCCGCCCACTTTTGCAGTTTTTTGCACTTTTGTTGTAAACGCACTTCCGTTTAACGAGAACTCCGTTAAAGCTAATGATGAACGAGGGAAAAGTCTGAGGCTAAAATGTTAGCAAGTAAGTAAGTAGATTGATTTGTGTAAAATGTTTAATGAACACGAGCAACAACAAGTCAACAACGCAACGATTTCCTGAAAACGTCTTTTTAGTCGAGTAGAACTTATTTTCTGTTGAGCTCGTCTGCTCCGTGTGAACTACAACGGAAACAAGACGGCGGCGCGTACGACAACTTCAGGAATAAGGAGAATAGCATTTTTGTTGCTCATAGTCACGTTCTTTTTTCACTTTGTCATTTTTTGTCACAATTTTGTCGCTTTTAGTCAAATTTTTGACGCTTTTAGTCAAATTTTTGTCCCTTTTAGTCCCGTTTTTCAATTCAATTCAATTTATTTTTTTATAATGCCCCAAATCACAACAACAGTTGCCTCGATGGGCCACAGGCTATATAGAATTTTTCCGCTTATGGTCATGTTTTTGTCGCTTCTCATAGGGTTTTTGTCACTTTTAGCCACATTTTTGTCACTTCTAGTCGTGTTTTTGTGCCACTTTATTCACCTTATTCTGCCCCGCCCACTTTTTCCGTTTTTTGCCACAGATCACACTTCTGTTGTAAACGCACTTCCGTTTGACAAGAACTCCGTTAAAGCTAATGACGAACGAGGGAAAAGTCTGACGCTAAAATGTTACATAAAGTAGATTGATTTGTGTAAAATGTTTAATGAACATGAGCAACAAGTCACAACGCAACGATTTCCTGGTCAGTCTGAAAATGTCTTTTTAGTCGAGTAGAACTTATTTCCTGTTGAGCTCGTCTGCTCCATATAAATTAATAAAACAGAAACAAGACGGCGGCGCGTACGACAACTTCAGGAATAAAGTGAATAGTGCCTTCCAGTTATAGTGCCTGGTTAGAAAATCCTTTCTGTGTCCGACCGTCAAACACTTTCTGTTCTGAATTCCCCTGATGTGTGACGTTTTTTGACACGTGAAGTGACTCGGAAAATCTTCTTTTCTGTCTTAAAAGTCCATAAATCATCATAGACTCGCTCTGAGCATTTCTGCCGTCTAATCATGATCATTACAGCTGCGTGATCGCTCAGCATGGCTAGCATAACAAAGCATTGTGTATTTTTGTAATTGCCTCCAGTGCCTCTGCAGCGAGTAGATGGAGCCAAGCTAACTTAGTGATGACAGTATGTTATTATTTTTTTATTTGCACTCTTCTCTTGTATTCTCTTGTACTTTTGTATTTTTCTCTTATATTTTTAGAATGATTTAAGCTGTTTTGTGATTATAATGTAATTTTTCTTTGTTCTGTAAAGCACTTTGAATTGCCTTGCAACCCTGTGTCTCCAGAAAAATACGTACATCATTTTTGTAATTCTATTTGCATAGCTATTGCAAATACATACAATAACTACGTCTGTGAAAATGTACACATTTTACATTTTTGGAAATTATCCTGCATGAGTACGTCAACATCGAACGTACATATTTCACGTTTTGCACATTATGTTACCCAAACCCCAACGCAGACTCTACCTGACAAAATGCAACTAATTTAGAAAACGTAACGTGTAAGTTTTCCACAAACATACTTATTGAACATATTTTGACAACAAAAACGTATGCAAAAATGTAAATTATGCACATATTTTTCTGGAGACCTGGTTGTGCCTTGTGCACGAATCATGCTCTATAAATAAATGGAGATAAGTCCGTTATCTGAACTTCGGGAGCAGGACCACGCCTCATCCACGCCCCTCCGGTGACTCCTCTATTTAAGCTTCCCGCTCACACACACCAGTGTTCGTTATTTTGTGCCCCTCCCTCCCGCCCTCTTCTAATTATTCTGTCTAATCTTTAGTCGGGGGGTATCGAGGCCCGGGAGCCTCAGCCCTCATCGCTAGAAGCCCCAAAACTGCATTTATCATCTACTCTCATGCACTTTATCGTTGTTCTCGTTCGCCAATAAACTTCTGCATCCAAGCTTGAGGTTGTGGTCCTTGCTAGTGAAACTTGCCTTACAAAAGATACGCAAAAGCATGTTTAAAGGCCAATAGCAATACAAATAATGCATAATATTTGTCCGTTTATGTCCTTGAAGTAAGATAGTCCTTTACTTTTTTGGCTCCATCCTCAAACTCTATGGAAGGTCAGGGTCAAGCGCACTGACTGAAACACGACGCTCGCACTCCGGCACAACCACAAATCTGCCTTGTCAGCTTTTATGACGCTGTAACTCCACGTGCAAGTCTAATCAGAACCATCTCTTTGTCTGCGCTGCATTTTCAACACCACCATATTTCACTGCTTCCTGTTTATTTTAACTACAACTGGACTTTATTAAATAGAAAAATAATAAATCTGTCGTTTTGCATTTGCACATGTGGAGTCTAAACCAGGCGCAGATGAACGAGGAGCGGCTGCCAACGTGATTCACAGAGATCACTGTTCAAAGTCTTTATAATGTGCATGTGTGCTGTCGTCCCGTAGGATCCAGTCTGTGGGTTTTATATAAAAAAGAACATGGTTGTAACAAAATGACATGACTTTTATGGTTTTAGTAAAAGCTAATTGCTACTAACAAGCGTCACTCGCTACTGTGCAATTCACCTTATTCCTGAAGTTGCCGTACGCGCCGCCGTCTTGTTTCCGTTGTAGTTCACACGGAGCAGACGAGCTCAACAGAAAATAAGTTCTACTCGACTAAAAAGACGTTTTCAGGAAATCGTTGTGTTGTGACTTGTTGTTGCTCGTGTTCATTAAACATTTTACACAAATCAATCTACTTTATGTAACATTTTAGCCTCAGACTTTTCCCTCGTTCATCATTAGCTTTAACGGAGTTCTCGTCAAACGGAAGTGCGTTTACAACAAAAGTGCAGAAAACGGCAAAAGTGGCGGGGCAGAATAAGGTGAATAAAGTGGCACAAAAACACGACTAAAAGTGACAAAAACCCTACGAGAAGCGACAAAAACATGACCATAAGCGGAAAAATTCTATATAGTGAGAAAAACGGGACTAAAAGCGACAAAAATTTGACAAAGTGAAAAAAGAACGTGACTATGAGCAACAAAAATGCTATTCACCTTATTCCTGAAGTTGTCGTACGCGCCGCCGTCTTGTTTCCGTTGTAGTTCACACGGAGCAGACGAGCTCAACAGAAAATAAGTTCTACTCGACTAAAAAGACGTTTTCAGGAAATCGTTGCGTTGTTGACTTGTTGTTGCTCGTGTTCATTAAACATTTTACACAAATCAATCTACTTTATGTAACATTTTAGCCTCAGACTTTTCCCTCGTTCGTCATTAGCTTTAACGGAGTTCTCGTCAAACAGAAGTGCGTTTACAACAAAAGTGCAAAAAACGGCAAAAGTGGGCGGGGCAGAATAAGGTGAATAGCTTCACCTGACTTATGGTTAGCTGAAGCCTAACCCTAACCCCGACAGTTGTTCTATCCTATGGCGTGACGCTGAAGGTGAAAAGAAAATAATCTTAATTGCAGAGATAACAATTTGAAACTTCCTTGTGTTCTCCAGTGGTGTAGTTTAAGGCACTGCACCATAGACTGTAGATATCAGTGGACCATGTTAGCATGCTAGCCGCCGCGTTCCAAATAGGAAGCAGCTATGGAGGCGCTCCTGGCTCCATAAAGCCGAGCTGCCATTCACTTTCTATTGGGACACTGGTGCCCTTTACTCTGTAACTGTTTCTGCTAAGCTCACCATCTTGGAACTAAAACATCTGTTTTGACTCACTCTACATGAATCGGGTGTTTTTTTTT
>CM033619.1:49042033-49347033 GCA_019453435.1 Rhinogobius similis | reverse complement strand
AGAAAGCGAACTAAAGGAGAAGGGGAGGAGAGAGAGGGGCAAATCCTATTAAGCAGCGTGTCATGTCTGTGTGAAGGAGGGGTGGACAGGGAGAAAAGGGGGAGAGAGAGAGAGAAGAGCGAGTATCGAGAGCGAGAGGGAGAGACGGATGCGGGAGAACGGAGGAGAGGAGATAATTTGTTTACATCGGAGCAGGGAGAAGAGGCTGAATAATCCGTCAGTTTTGTGGCGCTGATGAGGAGAAGTTTGAAAAATGCATGTAAACAATTTAGAGTCGAGAGGGGAATGTCAAAGAGACGAGGAATCAGCATCCGACTGTGCAGATGACGGAGCTTCTCTGGGCCACGTGGAGTGTCTGCAGTGTCAGGGTCATGTGTAGGAGACCAGCGCTTTCAAATCCACCGCCGTTTATTTGGTTTTCCTGGCGTCCATGTTTACTTAGTGACCGACTGAAACGCAGTGTTGGGATTTATGGCGTTAATGGGGTTATTTTTATCGTTAACTTGCACAGAATTTCAAATGTTTGCACGTCTGAATAAGAAATGGCTGTTGTCTAAACCTGTGGTTCTTAAACTAGGGGTCGGGACCCTAAACATTGACACGTGTGAATGTATGAGTGTGTGTGTGTGTGATGATGGGAAAATGTATACAATGGTCTGAAACGTAGGCTGACACCCTTCAGTTATTAATTTAAAATAACTTTTCCAAGATTCCTGTCATTTTAACTAATATGTATATTGCTTTGTCTAACTGTGTGTTGTTTCTATTTTATATAATGTTATATGTGTGCATCGTATACAGTTGTACACTTATTTGTTTTTATTCTTTGTCTTATGGGACTACGGATGGAAATTAGCCCTGAGCTAAATCTGGTGTATTTACAGTGTACGCTGTTCATTAATACATGCTGTCCCATTCAAATAAATAAAACAAACAAACAAACAAATGGGGGTCGCGAAATGATTTCCAGGGGTCCCCAGATGATGAGGAAAAATGTATACAATAGAGTTAAACAAGGCTTGACACCATCAAATGCAGTGGTGAATGTAGATTCCTATTTGTCGGCCCATTTTCGAGGTCTATATTCTCAAAATAAAATCAAACATTAGATTTAAGGCTAATTTATCACTCTGCATGTCGCCTATTTTTTGTGTTTGGGGGTCGCGAATGTGAACTATTGTTATTTTGGGGGTCGCGACTGAAAAAGTTTAAGAACCACTGGTCTAAACCAATGCTTCCCAACCAGGGGTACGGGGACCCCAAGGGGTACTTGAGGAATTACAGGAGGGTATTTGGAATGGTTTCATGTTTTTAAATGAAGATGAAACATACTTTTATCTGTATAAAAAGTGTCATTAATTGTATATTTAGCATCTTTTTGGAGTATCTTGGAACATAAATATAAGATCATTACTGTCTATTTGCACTACCACATTTGCTCATTGCACTATTTGCCAACTGTACATTCTGTATATAGTCTTAGTCTATCTTAGTCTATTTTATTCTTAATTTGATGCATGCCTCTTTTATATATTTTATTATATTATTCATTGTTTCATGTTGCATCTTACGCCGAAGCAAGTTCCTATGTTTGTGAATTTTTGATCACTGACAACGACAATAAACCGTTTCTGATTCTGACTTCTGAAAAACAAAAATAGAATAGTAATAATTGACAATATGCAACTAGCCATTTATTTGCCCTAAACTCAAGTTAAAGAGTACTCTGAGGGTGAGACAAAGCTTAGGGGGTACTCCAGACAAAAAGACTAGTGTGCACACATTACTGATGAGGGTGTGTGTCTTTACATGTCGTAGGGTTGTTTTTGTGTTTTTATTTGCCGTTTTTATTGCATGGTTTTAGCAGCCACCTTCCATGTTGCCCGGACAACCAGCGTAAGCATCTGCGTGTTGGCGGGAAAAGGATGCAGTCGGAAGAATAGGGAAGATAAGGGAGAGAAGACGGAGTGGGGGCGCCGGAGAGCAGGACGCGAGGGAGTCGGCGAGCGCCGCCGCCAGAAGCAGAGCGACTACCACGTCACTTTAAAAAAATACAACAACAATGTACAATGTCTTATTATTAGAATACTGTATTTCCCCAGTAAAAAAGAAAAAAAGTCTTTAGAAAACAGTACAAACAGTACAAATAAACGTGTTTTTTAATGCAATTATGTTTGAACAAAATAAGCAGTTCAACAAAATGAAAATATTCAACAGTTAATTTATAATGTATGTGATGTTCGTAATGTATGTATGTATTTCAAATATTTTATCATATCTACTGTATATCTAGAGCTACTGTATATAATGTAACGTAATGCATGTATGTACTATGTATGTATTTAAAGTGCGTATGACAGGTTTTTATGATTTTCTAATTTTGACTTTATTCAGTGTGTTAATACTTTGTGTAAATACAAATTATAGTTTTAAACCAATCAAGTCGCTATTTGTGGAGAAAAGTTGAAAAATCTGTTGACAATTACAGGAAGTAAATAAACTGATGACATCACACTGGGGAGACGAAGGACACGCATAATTTACACAAAATAAACAACTTTTTTGACCTTTTAAACATTGATATCTAAATAAAGGTGTTCACATGTGTTTTTCTTTGTCAAATGAACAAAATCTGTGGCATTAGATGAGTGTTGGCCAGTGCACAGTGTGGTTGCTATGGTAATTTCCTAGTGTGATGTCATACTTTACAACCAGGAAGTAAAATTTAAATCCTAAAAAACAGCTAAACTGGGGTTAAATTTGTAAAGATTTCAGTGGAAATTTGAATATATTTATCTTAACTGCATTTTAGTTAAATGTGTATTTCAACCTGTCATAGGCCCTTTAAGGTATTTTATCATTTCTACTGTATATTCAGAGACGGGAAGAATACTTTGAAAACGTATTCCATTACAGAATACTGAATACTTTGTTTGAAAAGTATTTTGTTACGTATTCCATTACACTTTTAACTGGTTTTACTCGTTTTTAGTCAGGGTTTTACATTGTCTCTTGTATTTTTTACTTTCTGGTTTTATTGCTTACACCACCCTCGCTTCAGTTTTATTTCTTCCACATTTTATCTTGGCCACATTTCATTATTCAATTTTACAATGACCCTCAAACCTGTGCAGGATGTGGAGCTCTGATTGAACGCACGATTTTAAAATGATGTGGAGTGATGTGACTCTGTAAGCAGATGTGGAATTATGATTAGTCTGTTTATCCAAACACTTGAATTTCTGCCATCGACCTGCCCAGGGACTACAGGTGTAAATTAGCATTCGTAAATTAGCATAGCATTATAACCTGCACCAGCATCTCTTTGACTTTGTCTTGGTTAAAGGTCCCATATTCTGCTCTTTTCCCCTTCACACAGTCTATTCTAAGGGCTTTGTTGATACATTTTCTCGTTGTGTAATATCCATAACATAACAGTTTCCAAAAAACACCCATTTCTTGGACTGGCCCCCCTCCTGCAAAAGCAAACGGCTCACTCTGAGATCTGACCCCCCCGAACAGAAAGCGGGCTGCCTCCCCCACCCAACCCGCGCGCCTCCCCCGCCCAACTCATGCCGAAGCCTAGAGCGGAGATGGTGCATGCGCCGTGTGCTCCGGTAAACAGCGATACACAAACACTGAATAAACATTTTCTCGTCCTGACGGTGCGTCGTGCTGAGTCCTACGTCCTGGATCTGACCTGGAGTTTGACGTGCTCCAGGGCCTCAACCACGGACGTGCCGTTTGGTAAATAACAAGCTAACTCTTCTATCTGTCGTATCCATCGTGTAATTTCTGTGTAGCATTAGCATTAGCTGTTTTTATTCTTGCGGCTGCGCGCTTCCTGGAGGCGTGGCTTAAACACCGCGTCATCCTGGTGAAGCACGTCATCTTAGTGAGGAGCCCCCGTCTGCTGCTCAGCCGAGGGGGACGGAAAAGACAGTTCTCTAGTGAAAACATGAGGGAATCAATCAAAAAACCACTTTGGGCACAACATACGAGGCCCAAATAGCACTGGAGGAAGGTTAAAACCTCTGAAAAGTCCATTTTGCATGTTATGGGACCTTTAATGTGTTGTGCACCATCTTTGTACAAATAAAAGAATACTGTACCAACTTTGCTATGTCGCAGTAATAGTTTGTTATGTAAATGTAGCCTCTCATTCACCGAAGTTGCAAAGTTTTATTCATTGTTTGTTTGGATAAGAACTGGCAAAGAGACAGTGATTGGCTAAAAGAAAGGTTATTGAGTTTATGTGGCCAATCGAAGCGGGGTTAGACGAGCTTTAAAGGACAAATATTATGCATCTTTTTGATCATTTTTGGCCTTTAAACATGTTCATTCATGTTTAAAACTGAAATAAACTGTTTTTACAAAGAGCAATCGCACGTTATCACTATCTTGGAATTCTCCACGTTAATGTAGATGTGGCTCCATCTACTGGCTGCAGAGGCAACTGCACAACATTGTGTGTAACCAGTGCTTTCCTATTTTGGCCGTGCTGAGCTGTGACACAGTTGTAATGATCAAGTTTAGACGGCAGAAATGCTCAGAGTCTGGCGATGTTTTAAGGACTTAAAGGGCCCATGACAGGTTGAAGCACTAATTTGACTAAAACACAGTTAAGATAAATATATTCAAGATTCTGCTAAAAACAAAACCATTTTTATCCCAGTTTGCCAGTTTTTTAGGTTTAAATGTTTACTTCCTGGTTGTAAATCATGACATCACACTGGGGAATTCTGTAACCGTTGCCTAGAAACCATGTTGTGCACCGGGTGAAAACTTCTCAAATGTCGCAGAAATTATTATTTGACAAATAAAAACACGTAGGAACGCGTTTATTTTGATGAATTAATGTTTAAAGGATCAGATGTATGTGTTTGTTGATTGTAAATTGTCCCTGGAGTGTCTCCGTAGTGTGACGTCATCGTGTTTTGGAACTCTGCTCTACTTCCTGTAAATTTCAACATATTTTTCAACTTTTCTTCACAAACTGACACCCGATTGGCGTAAAACTATCATTTATATTCACAACAGGTTTTATTCTACCAAATAAAGTCAAAACTAGAAAATCATAAAAACCTGCCATACGCCCTTTAAATAGCAAGATTGTAGGATACATGACGTCAGTTATGGAAAAGCATCACACGTCGAAGGAATGCAGAACGAAATGTTTTTGACGGTCGGACGGGGAGGGGATTTTCTAACCAGGATTCTCCAAACTAGCGTGAATGAAGCTAAATGCTACTCCAGGTATGATTTTGATGACAGAAGTAAGTTGTAACATGGTCAAAAGCTCCAAAAAGTACATTTTGCATAATATTTGACCTTTAAGAGTTTCCTGACATTTCATTGGTTGTCATCACATACGGCTTTGTACAATCCATAACAACGAAACAAGAAAATGTGCTATGTAAGTGTGACTTTTATGGATATATCATTATTTTGAGACTCTTGTGATGAAAGTAATAAGAGACGACAACTGCGTTCGCTAAAAACACGTGAGCCAGGCGAGTGTGGATATAGCCGCCTGCTTTCTCGCACGTGCCGCTATTTTAACAACTCTTTGTCTGTTCACTTGTGGTTTGTGTGAGTAAATGCACTGTTATGTAGAACGCACATGCTTCTTATGCTCTGAAATCAGCGTTGTTAAAAGTGACCGTTGATTGTCCTGTTATTGTAACTGCACAGATTGTCAAGTCAAGTCAAATGTATTTATAAAGCACATTTAAAAACAACCACAATGGCCCAAAGTGCACAATATAAAATACAATAAGACAAAAACAGAACATGCACAAACGAGCTAAAATAAAAAAGCAATACAAATGTTCTGCTCAGCTTGTGTTTAAAGCCTGTGCAAACAAATGGGTTTTCAACAAAGTCTTAAAAATATTCAAAGATTGGGCTGTTCTAAAGCTCAGAGGAAGACTGTTCAGAGTCTGGGACCTGCCACAGAGAAAGCCCCGCCCCCTCGGGTTTTTAACCGTGATCTCGGGACGTCTGAGATCATGAGGTTTGCTGATCTCAACGCTCTACATGGAGCATGAACAGAAGCTCCAAGAGATAAGGAGGAGCCAACCCATTCAAACATTTAAAAACCATCAACAAAATCTTAAAATCAATCCTGTAGCCGACAGGGAGCCAGTGCAAAGAGGCCAACACGGGAGAAATATGCTCATATTTCCTGGTCCCGGTGAGCAAAGATTGTATGTCTGGAGGAGAATTTCTTATTATAACTAACCCTGGTTGTGGCTGATTTGCAGGATAAATAAGGACTGAGGAAATGTTTTACTTGAATAAGCAGCGGCGGCTGTATTTTTGGCTATTTTTCAGCAATTTAATTGTTACTTTAGCTGGTAATTAGGTACTTTCATCACTCATTAACACAATTACTTACTCACTTACTATTTGGAAGGAGTAACAGTTAACTTCCCCAACACAGCTCAACAATCACAACACTAAAACTAGACTAAATCAAGACATCAGGGTTAAACTGGGATCAAACCAGAACCAACACGTTAATCCAAAGGGGACACACATTAAAACACTGAGTTATTGTTTTACTTGTGGTATTACTGTTACATATTTTCTTCTTAACACCTCCATCTTATCGATTGCTGCAGCCATGTAATGTTTCATAATCTTGTGGTAAACTGCCTGCCGCGTCTGTGCTCAAAAGTGTAAAATGACCTGCACCGAGGCCAAACCCGCTCGATATGAAGCGCAAAACAAGTTACAGGGGCTTATGGGACACATTTCGGCACATGCATATGAACTGGAGCAGTGAATCAGGGGAAAGTCAATAAGGCGGTGTAGCATTTCACACAAGTGTAATATTTTTGTGTCGCGCTTTATGCTGTTGTCACCTACACAGTTTCCTCGGTCTTTGTGCTACATAAAGAGAAATCAGAGCTGTAGTCGACAAAAGAAACACTTCCTGGCGCTGGTAAAAGCTTTTAAAAGGATTAGGATCTCACACAAAGGCTAGAAAAATACTGGTAAACAGCATCTTCATGAGAGAAAAGAGAAATTAAACTGTCCTGTCGTTCCCAAAACTGTGGCCAGACTCACTCCATGCTTTCGTTATCGTCTTTGCTCTTGTGCATATTTCCTTAAAGTGCGTATGACGGGTTTCTATGATTTTCTAATTTTGACTTTATTTAGTGTATTAATACTTGTTGTAAATAGAAATTATAGTTTTACACCAATCAGGTGACTGTTTGTGGAAAAAAAAAGTTGAAAAACCTGTTGAAAAATACAGGAAGTAAACGAACTGATGACATCACACTGGGGAGACAAAGATTATGCATCATTTACACAAAATACACTACTTTTTTGACCCTTTAAACATTAATTCAACAAAATTAAAGTTGTTCACATTTATTTTTATTTGTCAAATCAAAAAAATGTGACATTAGATGAGTTTTGGCCCAGTTTACAGTGTTGTTGCTATGGTAATTTCCTAGCGTGATGTCATCATTTACAACCAGGAAGTAAAATTAAAAAGCTAAAAATTGCGAAAACTGTGTAAAATTTGTAAAGAATTTTAGCTCATTTTGAAATATGTTTATCTGAACTACATTTTGGTTAAATGAGTAGCCCAACCTGTCATGGGCCCTTTAAATTTCAAGATCCATTTCCACTGAAGGAAAAAGCACCCATCTCAGTCGCACCAGGGACGGCCTTGATTTGGGTCGAGGATCGTCCAGTGTCTTGCCGGACGGCCAATCAGATCCTCCGGCTCAGTGCTGGGGTCATTTTCTTGGGTCTTCCACTTGACTTTTTTGTTCCATAACCTTCAGGATTTTTAAAGAAATACCAAATGACTGTCAAAAAGAGATCGCAGTTTGTACCTTTGAGTCATTTTACCTTCTTTTACCATCAGAACGTCATGACAGTGTGAATACCTGACAGAAAATGACACTAAATCCACATTTTTGCACACATTAGGTACTTTCATCACTCATTAACACGATTACTTACTCACTTACTATTTGGAAGGAGTAACAGGGAACTTCCCCAACACGGCTCAACAATCACAACAAAATTAGGACCAAAAACCAGGGTTATCAATCGTCTGATGTTATGGGCTGCAGTCGCACCAGGGACGGCCTTGATTTGGGTCGAGGATCGTCCAGTGTCTTGCCGGACAGACAATCAGATCCGGCTCAGTGCGGGGGTCATTTTCCTGGGTCTTCCACTTGACTTTTTTGTTCCATAACCTTCAGGATTTTTAAAGAAATACCAAATGACTGTCAAAAAGAGAAAGTAGTTTGTACCTTTGAGTCATTTTACCTTCTTTTACCATCAGAACGTCATGACAGTGTGAATACCTGACAGAAAATGACACTAAATCCACATTTTTGCACAGATTTGGGGCGAGGCATGTGGTCCTTAACCTTTGATCAGCTGCAGAACAGACTATTTCAGTTTAATTGTTGTTTTCAATATAACATTTTCTCAAACTCAAACTCTTTTTTTTGTCTCCCTCCCATTTCTTGTTGCTATTGAAGCTCTACTTGGAACCTTGTTAAGATCTATTTATTCCCAGACAGCCCCCTACTGTAAATAAGAGTGTGCACTTTATACTTTATATTGTATTTTTATTACCATGTTTAGTAATTATTTATCCTATTTTTATTGCATGCGCCTATTTCATTCATTCCTGTCCTAAACTGTGTGTTGCAACAGTGGAATTTCCCCATTGTGGGACAAATAAAGGATCTCCTATCTTATCTTATCTTATCTTAGATGCAAAATGTGACTTTGTTCATTTATTCTACCGGTCTCAAATTTTTGATCGGGATTGTATTATTGGTATTTTTGGATAATCTGCCCACCTCACTGTAATCCCAAATATTTTCCAAACATTTTCCTGACTTTACCAACCATATCATCATTGCAACTCGCACATATTTTCTGCACAGCGCACGTTTGTTCCCCCATTACGCTTCATCCGTGTTTCCTGTGCGATAAATCAGCCTCAGCAGCACAGACGCAGGAGGTTTATATCGTCCACACGCCGCAGACGCTCACCAATCAATGCACCGCGCTCGCTCCCCGCCGCCGGCTAATGCTGCAGCCTCTCCGCTTTGACGACCGGCTCCTCCATTTTGCATGAGTTTCTGATGTAAACAAATTCACTGGCCCCTCTGCGCACACTCCGGTCTCATCCATCCAGGCCTCTCTGCTGCTTAGTCAATGGGATTTCTCTCTCGCTCTGATATGGAGCTCTGGGGCGTAGTGACTGAGAGGAGCTGAATGAGCTTCACGGTGTAATCTATTTCTTCCTGCACCCTCAAGACACAAGGACGAGAATGAGAGCAGATACAGCGGTAATGCGTTGTGGGAAAGGTGATGTCAGAGGATTTCCGAGAAGACGTGGAAGTGTATGGTGCTGTGAGGAGGAAGGATTCGGTCTGAAAACACTGAGGAACTGGTGGACCCTTTGTTTGGCAATATCATGATTACGTAAAGCAAATGAAATCATGTATAAATGCATGAGTTTCCTCAAATTACAGGAGGGCTTTAGGGCTTTCACTAACAACTGTTTTAGTAGTTGACTTGTTGAACTATTATTTCTATTCTACATTCAGGCTCTGAAATATATTATCAACCAAATAAAGGTTGAAATATGATGCGTGTGAGGTTAAAGAATAATGACAGCAGACAAACTACATGACCAGTGTGGTTTCTGAAGATGTTGGTCGGTGTGTCAATCAGTAGAAGACTCGTGGACGCTTCTGAATATTAAAGGAAGTTTATTACAGAAAGCAGCATCACATACAGACAGTCGACGTTCGTCTGGGAGTCCCACTGTGGACACATCTAGGATCTCCCTGATTCTAGTGTAACATAGCTTTATATATGGAAGAACAAAGGAGACAACACCCCTTTTCAGATAAGGAAACCCACTCCCAAATGTTTCTTTATTGCCCTCATAACAATTCCCAAACTTACAGACTCTTAGTTTATGGTAAAACAACCTAATTTTGACTTATAATTACCCTTGTCCCCTTTTGTCCCCACAGCCTAGAGGCAACTGAATAAACAATTATCTGTACCAGTATCTCTCACAACTGTCTCTCACAGCAGATACTTCACCAGGTAATGGAAATGCAACCAATGACATGTAAAGGTTAAACTTGTTTCCTAAAGTATCAGTGTTTGTTCATGTTTACACCCATTTCTGGAGTTGTACAAAGTTCTGCTCGACTGATGAGGCAAGAACAAACTGCAAGAAGTGCAGAACAAGAGCTGCGAGAATAAAATGAAGTCAGTTCTTCAGTTCTATTGACTTTATTCTGCCCCGCCCACTTTTGCCGTTTTTTGCACTTTTGTTGTAAACGCACTTCCGTTTGACGAGAACTCCGTTAAAGCTAATGACGAACGAGGGAAAAGTCTGACACTAAAATGTTACATAAAGTAGATTGATTTGTGTAAAATGTTTAATGAACACGAGCAACACACTGCAAAAAGGGATTATCTAACTTAGTTAAATTTACTTGAATTAAGCAAATTAATCTTAAAAGTCCAATTTTAAGATTTTTTCACTTGACAGGACTACATCAAATCGAGATTATTTGACTTGTTTTAAGTAAACTTGATAAGTAAAATAATCTTATTCCACTGGCAGATAATTTCACTTAAATTAGGGTAAAAAGGTCTTATTTTGAGTTTGTTTTTTGATAGGTCTTAACGATTTCCTGGTCAGTCTGAAAACGTCTTTTTAGTCGAGTAGAACTTATTTTCTGTTGAGCTCGTCTGCTCCGTGTGAACTACAACGGAAACAAGACGGCGGCGCGTACGACAACTTCAGGAATAAGGTGAATAGGTGCACAAACTAACTTCTTGCATCTTATTAAGAAGTAAATCGTTTTAGTAACTGCTTAAGTAAAAGGTTAAGAGTTGGTAACACAATTTACAAAGTAGTTCCTAAACCTGAATCATTTGTTCATTGTAAATGAAGTCTTAGCCCATGCTTAATTAAGTGTATTAAAAGTGTAGTTAAAAGTGTTACAGAGTCTTCTCTCAAATGAGAACGTTCCTCTGACGTGTAAATGTGCCTCTTAACACTAGGGAGGACGATATATCGAAATTTAGATTTAATCACGAATGTTGTTTTGATAAAAATTTGAATATTGAGTGTATGCAACAAAACAGTAGATTAAAAATAGGTTAGTTGTACGGTTTCAAACAGGGGTTAAAAGGGATATTTCTGCACTTTTGTGATTCATTTTACAGTCATTTCCCATTTGTCTGATCATTAAATCTCAGTTAATACGTTTACAAACATATTTTAACAAATTCTATCGTCTAAACATCGTTATCGGGACATTCATTTTTGTCAACACAACCATTATGTGCAAAAAGCATGAATCCACAACGTTCTTGCCAGTCTTTGCCTCCGCATGTTCCTCTTCCTCCATTATCGACACGCTGCTGTTGTTCCCACAGAGATCAGAACCCTGCAGGGGCGGTGCTCAAGGGCACAACAGCAGGACACGGAGGTAACGCTCAGTGACATAATCCCAGCCTGCCGCCCCGAGCCCTCCCCGAGCTGCTGCTGCGTGATAACATGGCTGTGTCGACTCTCTCCGCGGGGGGCTCATCTTCTCGCTCCGGCACAAATAAAGCGCCGTATCCTTCCCCGTCCGCCCCCCGTGTGCAGCTAAGTGTCCCGGCCCGGCGTCTGCGCGAGATGTTTGGCTGCCGGAGATTGGTATTGAGCGCGGTTATCTCTCTCCGTGACGCCGCACACACAACACTCAGAGCGGGAGCAGAGTATGCCCTGGAGAGAGTAAACAGCAGGAAAACACCTTCACCCTCCAAACGCACTTGACCCGAGAGCAGTGTCCTTCAGGTTAGGCTAAACAAGTCGGCTATTGTTTGGTTTTTTACTGTTTTTATACTGCTGTCGATCGATAAATATATCAGATTGATCACACTTTTGAAATGTGATTAACTGTGAACGATTCTTTGCATCGACAGGGTTTATGCAGGTTTCAGCCAATCAAATGTAATGATTTTTAATGACGCATTTCAAGATGTTTAATGCCAAAATCGACATCAAAACAGACGCTTTTATCACGTCAAAACTACTGGGCAGCAGAATGTTTAGAATCTTATAAACTATCTTATAATATTCAAAAAGATCATTTATATATGTTTATACCATGCACATGTATGTTTTGAACCCTAACTTTTAAGATGATCTGAGCTCACCTTTTAACATCTCGATTCAATAAATACAGTACACCTAGGATTTGAAATATATATATAATGTGCAAAGTAGTTTCAAAGTAATTGCTCTAATTTTTATTCAATGTATATGTATTGTATCTGATGTATAAATGTTTTTTATGTCTGGTTTTTAAATTTAACGCCTGTGGGGATTGAATTTAATTCTTTTCGATACATTTTAGGCCTGATTTTTGCCTAAATCAATGTAATGACTTTTCATGCTTTTTAATGCCCCATGGACACCCTGATTGAGTGTCAATTTTAAGCATACTTTAAAACATTTTAAAGAGGGAGTGTGGCAGGGTGAGCTTTAATTAAGCAGCCAGCAGACGGCGCCTGGGACAGACGTACAAAGCCAGAGGTCCTGCTGTGTTGGCCCGGGCCCTGCCCTCCAGATGTGAGGCAGTCTCATTGTGGCTTTTATTTCTACATCGTCAGATGACTATTAATATAGGATTTCCCTCAGGGCTGAGAGCCCTTTGTCCTTGGGCTCCGTTAGTGCTCTGCTGATGTGGCAGCAGCCCTGGGCACTATTCTTAGAACATTAGAGATGCTATTAACTTTTGTTCTTGTAGCTCACGTCTGGAGCAGGAACCTGGGCTGCCGTCTTGTGTTCCTTGTGTAAATGTCTCTGCTGTGGACCTAGATGATCTTGGACTGGAATTGTGTCATTTCAAATGTAGTGCCTAAATGCACTGTCTTTTAATAACGTGTCTTTTATCCATCCATCCATCCATCCATCCATCTTCTTCCGCTTATCCGGGGCCGGGTCGCGGGGGCAGCAGTCTAAGCAGGGACTCCCAGACTTCCTTCACCCCAGACACTTCCTCCAGCTCCTCCGGGGGGATCCCGAGGCGTTCCCAGGCCAGCCGAGAGACATAGTCCCTCCAGCGTGTCCTGGGTCTACCCCGGGGCCGCCTCCCAGTGGGACATGCCCAGAACACCTCCCGAGGGAGGCGTCCAGGAGGCATCCGGAACAGATGCCCGAGCCACCTCAGCTGGCTCCTCTCGACGTGGAGGAGCAGCGGCTCTACTCCGAGCTCCTCCCGTGTGACTGAGCTCCTCACCCTATCTCTAAGGGAGCGCCCAGCCACCCGGCGGAGGAAGCTCATTTCGACCGCTTGTATCCGCGATCTTGTCCTTTCGGTCATTACCCAAAGCTCATGACCATAGGTGAGGGTAGGAACGTAGATTGACCGGTAAATCGAGAGCTTCGTCTTTCGACTCAGCTCTTTCTTCACCACAACGGTTCGATACAACGCCCGCATCACTGCAGACGCTGCACCGATCCGCCTGTCAATCTCACGCTCCATCCTTCCCTCACTCGTGAACAAGACCCCGAGATACTTGAACTCCTCCACTTGAGGCAAGGACTCCCCACCCACCCGGAGAGGGCAAGCCACCTTTTTCCGGTCGAGAACCATGGCCTCGGATTTGGAGGAGCTGATCTTCATCCCAGCCGCTTCACACTCGGCTGCAAACCGTCCCAGTGCATGTTGCAGGTCCTGATTTGAGGAAGCCATCAGGACGACATCATCTGCAAACAGCAGAGATGAGATCCTGTGGTCCCCAAACCAGACACCCTCCACGCCCTGACTGCGCCTAGAAATTCTGTCCATAAAAATTATGAACAGAACCGGTGACAAAGGGCAGCCCTGGCGGAGTCCAACATGCACTGGGAACAGGTCTGACTTACTGCCGGCAATGCGAACGCAGCTCCTGCTCTGGTCGTACAAGGACCGGACAGCCCTTAGCAAAGGGCCCCGGACCCCATACTCCCGGAGCACCCCCCACAAGGCGCCCCGGGGCACACGGTCGAATGCCTTCTCCAGATCCACAAAGCACATGTGGACTGGTTGGGCAAACTCCCATGAACCCTCGAGCACCCGATGGAGAGTATAGAGCTGGTCCAGTGTTCCACGACCAGGACGAAAACCACACTGCTCCTCCTGAATCCGAGGTTCGACTATCGGTCGGATTCTCCTCTCCAGTACCCTGGAATAGACCTTACCGGGGAGGCTGAGGAGTGTGATCCCCCTGTGGTTGGAACACACCCTCCGGTCCCCCTTCTTATACAGAGGGACCACCACCCCGGTCTGCCAGTCCAGAGGTACCGTCCCCGACCGCCACGCGATGTTGCAGAGACGTGTCAACCAAGACAGTCCCACAACATCCAGAGACTTAAGATACTCAGGGCGGATCTCATCCACCCCCGGAGCCTTGCCACCAAGGAGCTTGCCAACCACCTCAGTGACTTCAGCCAGGGTGATGGACGAGTCCGCCTCCAAGATCTCAGCCTCTGCTTCCTCCTCGGAAGACGTGACAGTGGGATTGAGGAGATCCTCAAAGTATTCCTTCCACCTTCCGACAACATCCCCTGTCGAGGTCAACAGCTCTCCACCCGCACCGTAACCGTGTTGGTGAAGCACTGCTTCCCCCTCCTGAGGCGTCGGATGGTTTGCCAGAATTTCTTTGAGGCCGACCGATAGTCCTCCTCCATGGCCTCCCCGAACTCCTCCCAATCCCGAGTTTTTGCCTCTGCGACAGCCCGGGCTGCAGTACGCCTGGCCTGTGGTACCTGTCAGCTGCTTCAGGAGTCCCACGAGCCAGCAAGGCCCGATAGGACTCCTTCTTCAGCCTGACGGCATCCCTTACTTCCGGTGTCCACCACCGGGTTCGGGGATTGCCGCCGCGACAGGCACCAGAGACCTTGCGACCACAGCTACGAGCCGCCGCATCGACAATGGAAGTGGAGAACATGGTCCACTCGGACTCAATGTCTCCAACCTCCCCCGGGATCTGGGAGAAGTTCTCCCGGAGGTGTGAGTTGAAGACCCTGCCGACAGAGGGCTCTGCCAGCCGTTCCCAGCAGACCCTCACGATACGCTTGGGCCTGCCGAGTCTGTCCGGCTTCCTCCCCCGCCAGCGGATCCAACTCACCACCAGGTGGTGATCGGTTGACAGCTCCGCCCCTCTCTTCACCCGAGTGTCCAAGACACGCGGCCGAAGGTCAGATGACACGACAACAAAGTCGATCATCGACCTCCGGCCTAGGGTGTCCTGGTGCCACGTGCACTGATGGACACCCGTGTCTTTTAATAAAAGTGAATTAAAGGGCCTGTACCTGATTTTTATTTAGTTATGATAAACGCATTGTTTGGTAGAAGCAACTTCATGGAAAGACTTTGGGTTTGCGATGTATAATCTGTGCATATTATAAATGGAAACTAGTGCAGAAGCGTTTGCCAGGGTCACCTCTTTTCAGCCAATCAGGCACATTGTTCACTATGAATCATGGGTAAATAACTGCTTGACACTATCCCAGGCATGTGATTCTGGCATGGTGCAGTTTCAAAAGTGCTGAAAGCTAATTATAAGAAGAGCTAGAGGAACTATATGGAAACAACTGCATAAGATTATTCCAGACATTTTCTGATTCGTTTCTGAGTCGAGTGTTGTAAAGGCTAAAAGTAACACAGTGATCTATACATGCTAACAATTAATACTCCATAGAAGTGTAATACCTAAAGTCCTTTAAAGAAAATGGCAAAAATGAGGACTGTATATTATATGGACCAGTCTGTGTGGTACGTTTCAGGTAAATGCACATGACTAAAGAACTGGTCCTTTTCCCTCACAAAGCGCTCAGTGTTCAAGTCCGCTGCGTCTTTGGTTTGTTCTGTGGCGCTGAGCAAAGCCGGCTCCACACTCGTAAACACCAGACTGTGAGTGATCTGTGTGTTCTCGTGAGGACGGGTGGATTGTGCAAGTGTAATCGCATGATATTAGCACCATTCATGTTTACTTTCCTCCTGCTCCAGCCTCTCTAAAGGTGAGACGCAGCAGGTGGAGAGGAAAAAATCTTACATTCAAAGATAACGATTTAAAACGTCTCATGTAGTTTATTCACATAAATGTGACACAAAAATAAAGTTTTCATGTAGAAATAAGGCATTTTATGTGTAAAAACAGCTAAAATTGCACATATGGTCCCAGCGAAAATATCCCTGGGAGGACAAGAATTAACAAATGTTGATTTAAATACCTTGGAGTGGTACTAGATTCAAGACTGTCCTTTAGAAAACATGTAAGAAAAATTGTAAAAACTATCAATTTTAATATTCGAAATTTTAAACATATTCGGCCATCCTTAACTGATAAAGCAGCGGTCACATTTTTGCACTCAATGATACTGTCTCATATTGAGTACTGTATCACAAGCTGGTCCTACACAAGTCTTTCTGTTATTGGACCCATTGAAGCATGTTATAAAAGAGCATTGAAAATCCTAGATAAGAAACCCTTTTCTTACCACCATTGCCAAATTCTTGATAAATATAATGTTTTAAAATTTTGTCAACTTTAAACAATTCAAAGCGGCCTGCCTGATCTATAAGGTCCTACATGGTACGGCGCCTCCACCATTGAATGATTTTATCAAACCAAAATCTGTCAGCTCTGCTGGATCAAGAATAACTCGATCCACCGTCAGAGGAGACTGTGAGCTTCCGTTCAGGCGAACTGCCTTCTCCCAAAACGTCTGGTCATACCACGGTGTAACATTCTGGAACACTATTCCACTCTCAGTGAGGGAAAGCACAAGTTTTCCTACTTTTAAGAAACATTTAAAATCATGGTTGAGAGAGAGACAAACATGTGTCATGTGTGAACCTAAATATGTTAAAAGTTACTCATGTGCAACATACGCTTAACTAAATCTTCACGTCAAAATGCAACAGGGATCAGTGCAATGTAAGGGTGTGTGCAATAAGGATCAGTGCAATATAAGGGTGTGTTTTTTTTTTTTTTTTTTTAGATTTATTTATTTAAAAGGGACAGTGCATATTGATGAACATAGAATGTAAATATGCCAGAGTTAGCCATTGGCTACTTTCCATCTGTCGTCCCTGGATCAGGACAAAGAACAACACATAAAAACACATTCCATACAAATGACACATGACAACATAAGACTTAGACAACACTTCAGAGACAATGATCACAGACCTGGTTCTTCTTGAGCCAACGTTTCAAGTTTGTCTTAAATGAGTTTATTGTCAGACTGTCTCTGATCGCAGCTGGGATGCTGTTCCAAATCTCTGTGCCTTTGACTGACAGCAGTGACTGAACGCTGTGCGTCTGAAAGGAGCTGCACAGTGGCCTTGAGTAGAGGCTCTGTCACTCTGCTGCTTGTCCCAGATCTGAATTTAATAAACTCATTCAGGGCTGGTGGAGAAAGCCCATGTAGACTTTTATAAATTGAACAAGCTAATTTGAATTTTTTAAAATTGTCAAAACTTAAATAGTTGTATTTATGAAGTATAAGGCAATGATGATATGAAAAAGGTTTTTTATCTAATATTTTTAAGGCTCTTTTGTATAATGATTCAGTTGGTTTTAAAGCAGCCTGGTTTGTCATTGACCAATTTGTGATGCAATATTCAATGTGTGAAAAAATCATAGAGTGAAGAAACATTTTAGCAGCATTTTCTGGCAATAATGATCTAATTTGTTTAAAATTACGAATATTAAAATTTACAATTTTACAAAGTGCTTTTACATGTTTTTTAAAAGACAGAGTTGAGTCCAAAGTCACACCGAGATATTTAAATATGTCTAAAATTTTAATCTCATCGCCTTTTAAAATTATATTTGAGCTTGGCTTTGCTGTTGGGCGCTTTGAAAATACCATATAAACAGTCTTTTTAGAATTTAACAGAAGACATGACTTTCTGAGCCACTCGTCAATGCAAGTCATGGCTTCTGTCATTTGTTCAGAAAGTTCGACATCAGACTTTGCCTTTGTAAAAATTACAGCATCATCTGCATATAGCTGAGAGTTAATATGTGGGCAAACATCTGGCAAGTCATTAATATACAACGAAAATGAAATAGGTCCAAGTATAGAACCTTGGGGTACTGTGCAATAGGGATCAGTGCAATGTAGGGGTGTGTGCAATAAGGATCAGTGCAATATAAGGGTGTGTGCAATAAGGATCAGTACAATGTAAGGGTGTGTGCAATAGGGATCAGTGCAATGTAAGGGTGTGTGCAATAGGGATCAGTGCAATGTGAGGGTGTGTGCAATAGGACTCTGCAGTAGAAGGGCTTGTGCAATACAGATCTGTGTCTTAACCGTTGTCAGTGACTCTTCGACTTGTTCTGTTGAATGTTTGTAGTTGTATTAACATGACTAAACCTTGTTTTCCTGTCTCTGATTAACTGAAGTGTACTGTGTGTTCTTATCTTTTTGTTAACCTGCCAGAGGGTCTGCAGATGGAAATTAGCCTTGGGCTATAATCTGGCATGTTTACATTTGTGTAAATGTTCATTAATATGCATTGTTTCCCCTTTTCCTTAAATAAATAAATAATAATAAAAAAAATAATAAAAAATATCTGGGACATTTCAAACTGAAAAAACGCACAGAAGGTTTACATTTTTTAGTTCATTTTTTACACATGAGTTATTTTTTTTAATTACTGTGGAGATCTTGGAATTCTTATTTAGTTTTGAAGAACTTTGGACTAGATCTGACTGAAAATTGCCAAAAAATTCCTATTCCAATTCTGTTGTTAAACTTAAATGTTTAATAAATCAGGTTTAGAATTAGATATCAACAAATCCTTCTGCAGATTTTGTCAGAATGTTGTTCAGTCCAAGATTGTAACATTTGGTGTTTGTAGGAGCTACTTTAAGGCTGATCTTTGTCGCTACAAGAGAAGAAAACTGCCTTTGAAGTCACAATGTCCCACAGAAATCTATGGATGAAGTGGGTTAAATGAAATAATGAAACATCTCTAGGACCAGCTCGGACACGTTTGTTGTTTTCTCATGAAAGCCCAATACAAACTTTTACAGCTCTTCCAGTAATACCGTTTATAGAAGCAGGAGCGACATTGATTTGGTCCCCTCTCTTTCAAATCAAATCAAATCAATTTATTTTTATAATGCCCAAAATCACAACAACAGTTGCCTCGATGGGCCACAGGTAAAAGCAGTTCAGATAACTGTCCCAGAATGCCCCTGTCCTTTGACCCTCCTTCGCGGCGAGGAAAAACTACAAAAAACCCCATGGGAAAAAGTATAAACCTCAGGAGAACCACAGTGAAGGAGAGATCCTACTCCCACGGACGGACAGGCTGCAGATGAACTAGGACTGACATCCACTTGGACTGTGGAGCCACAACCACTCAAGAGGGAGGTGGCTTTAAAGAGTTCCTCCAGGCGGACTAGGAGCAGTCCACCAGTGTAGAGAGATCCTCCAGCAGGAGATGAGGAACAGTTCATCTAAAGTAGATGGAGTTCGTCCAGGCAGACGAGGTGTGGCTGATCCAGCTGTCCAGGCGGGTGGCGCATAGATCGTCCAGACAGGTGGGGGTGGGGGGGTCGTCACTGGAGCAGCCGCCGCAGTGTCTGAAACAGTCTCCACTCCCCGGGGGAAGTGGAGAGAAAGAGAAACATGTGAACAGCAATGAACAGACTACAGTTGAAGTAATATTAAATATTGTTGATAGGTAAAGTAGGAAGAACCAGAGGATAGTGTTCAAGCTGCCATACTTCTCCAGCAGAATTGCTCCAAGGGCAGCGTAGCTAAAACTGTAGGTTTTTATTTCTGTTCCTAACTGGCCTGACCATAAGCTATTTCAAAGAGGAACGTTTTGAGCCTGGTCTTAAATGTAGAGACTGTGTCGGCCTCTTTTACATGAACAGGGAGCTGGTTCCATAACACAGGAGCTTGGTAGCTAAATGCTCGACCTCCTACTGTGCTTTTAGAGACTCTGGGGACTAACAATAGTCCAGCATTTTGAGAAACGAAGAGCTCTGTTTGGATGGTACGCTACTATTGCATCTTTGAGGTAGGATGGGGCCATATTGTTTAAAGCTTTATAAGTCAGGAGGAGGATTTTAAATTTGATTCTAAACTCAACAGGAAGCCAGTGAAGAGACTCTAACACTGGTGAAATATGATCTCTTCTTCTAGTACCTGTTAATAATCTTGCTGCTGCATTTTGAACCAGTTGAAAGCTTCTTATAGAGCTTTTAGGACACGCTATAAGCAGAGCGTTACAATAGTCTAATCTGGATGTGACAAATGCATGGATGAGGTTTTCGGCATCATCTCTGGGCTGGATTTTTGGAATTTTGGTTATGTTACGCAAATGAAAGTCGGCTGTTTTAGTGGCTTGAGTTATATGTGCTTTGAGCGAGAGATCTTTGTCACATAGGACCCCAAGGTTTCTTACAGTAGAGCTGGGGGCTACAGTGATATTGTCCAGAGAAACTATCTGGTCAGATAAAGAGTCTCGCAGGTGCTTAGGGCCCAGCAGAATTACCTCGGTCTTTTGAGGGTTAAGGAGCAGATATTTAAGAGTCATCCAAGTTTTTATGTCTTTCACGCAGGCACTAAGTCTGTCTACTTGATGGGTCTGATCAGGTTTCATTGATAAATAAAGCTGAGTGTCATCTGCATAGCAGTGGAAGTTAATGCCATGCTTTCTGATGATCATACCTAAGGGCAGCATATAAAGTGTGAACAGAACTGGACCGAGTACTGAACCCTGCGGCACACCGTGGGTTACTTTAGAACATGGGGAAGATCTCTGGTTTACATTAACAAACTGGTACCTATCAGATAGATAGGATTTAAACCAGCTTAGGCGGTTCCACTGACACCTATATCACATTCTAACCTCTGCAGTAGAATGTTGTGGTCGATGGTATCAAGCGCTGCGCTGAGGTCCAACAGAACCAGGATTGAGACCTGTCCATCATCAGCAGCTAATAACAGATCATTTGTGACTTTAACTAGTGCAGTTTCAGTGCTGTGGTACGCACGGAACCCTGACTGAAAAACTTCAAATAAATTATTGTCCTGCAGGTGGCGACAAAGCTGTTTAATCACAGTTCTTTCAAGGATTTTAGAGACAAAGGGCAGATTAGAAATAAGTCTATAGTTTGCCAGTATGTCGGGGTCTAGATTAGGCTTTTTCAAAAGTGGTTTAATCACTGCATATTTGAAGGACTGAGGGACATAACCGCTTTCTAGTGAAGTATTTATTATATTAAGAATGGGATTTATAATTAGGGGGAGAATTTCTTTGAGGAGTCTACTTGGGATTGGGTCTAAAATACAAGTTGATGTTTTGGAGGACATAATGACTGAAGTTATCTCTGCCTGATCAACAGCAGTGAACCTATCTAGTATTACTGAAAGATTTGTATGGGACACTAGCTTTGCAGTCTGGGCTTGCTCAGTACTGATAGTGGGAGTAATTGCATTTAGTTTATCTCTAATAGTTGTGATTTTGCTGCTAAAGAATAGAAGGAAGTCATTGCAGCTTAGAGTAACTGGTATTGAGGGTTCTACTGCGCTGTGACAGTTTGTCAGCCTGGCTACAGTGCTGAAGAGAAATCTAGAGTTATTTTTTGCGACACACCCCTCAGTCTCTTACTTCTCTCACGTTTCCCCCTGTAGGCTTCCATACAGTGTCTTCTATACGATTCCATTCCCTCCTCCCTCGCCGTCCCTTTAACACCACATTCACAGCCTCTTCCTCTAATCCCCTCTGGACTCTGATGCTGTTATCACCACAATAACCACGACACTTTCCCTCCTCTCCCCCCACATCTGCGCCTGTCAGTGTGCAAAGGGCGTGGCCGGGTTTATGTCTCCTCCAGGCTCCCGTAAACCAGACTTATGGCTCCGTAACGTCCTCAAATGTGCACAGGTTTGGACCAAAGCATTAAAAAAAGACGTGTTCGGACTTTGTTATTAGGGTAAACTGTTCAATCATTTGAATTAAACGGCAGAGGGGTTTGTAGGTCAAGGTTTTACTACAACTGCTGTCATTCCCGCGACTACAGTATATGACGTCATGCATTATCTAATATTGAACCAATTTTCGATATATTTTTATCTATTTGTCAAACGTCAATGTGCAAAGGGCGGTGGCTGGGTTTTATGTCCCTCCAGGCTCCCGTAAAGCAGAATTACGGCTCGGTAATATCCTCGATTCTGTCCAAGTAGATGTTTTTGAGTTATTGATAAAGAATTTGACGGTGGAGTAAGATTATTTCAGTTTTTTCCAAATGTTGTTGTCTATTGCAAATGTGGCAATGAAATGTTATTATTCCAGATAATTTAAACATTTTAAAACTGACCTTTTCTGCATTTATTAAAAGCACATCTGGAGTTATTTTTCACGTTTGTTTCATATGTTCAGCCGATGTTTCATGTTTAAGAGCTTGTTTTTTCTTTTCTGCACCTTTTGAGCCTCACAAAACACTTGGGTTAAAATTGCCCAGGTTTGTGACATCAAAGGTAAAGATTCGGAGGTCTCCTGTGCTCTTTTTAAATCCATAATCCTCTCCAAACTTGTTCTGAGCAAATCATTAAAGTGTGCATGGCAGGTTTTTATGATTTAGCTTTTTGTTTTATTTGGTGAGATACTTCCTGTTGTAAATTATAGTTTTACACCATTCAGAGTCAGTTTATGAAGAAATGTTGAAAAAATATGTTGAAAATTATAGGATAAGCAGAGTTCCAAAACACATCATAATAAGGAGATTCATGTTTGGGACCATTTATACACCTTTAAACATCAATTCAACAAAAAATTGTATTTGTCAAATAGTATATCTAAAATTGTTTGGTCACTTATAGTCACGTTTTTGTCATTTTTAATCAAATTTTTGTCATCTTTAGAGGTGTTTTTTGCTGCTTCTAGATGCATTTATGGCACTTTTTGTTCAGTTTTTGTCACTTTAAGTCACATTTATGATACTTTGAGGCACATTTATGCCGCCTTTAGATGTGCTTTGGTCACTTTTAGTCACGTTATTGTCACTTGTCACTTGCCTTTTCACACGTTTTGCGTCGTTTGTCTTGGAACATGTTTTAAATTTCTAAACTACAGTGTTAGCAGAATAAAACTGGATAATTTGTTGTGTGTTTGTAGAGGAACTTTTGCAGCCTTTGAGATTTGCAAATGGCGTCGATTCAAGTTTTGATTCAATTTTGATTAACTGTGCAGCCCTAATCTGCAAAGTGCTGTACAGAAATGCATTACAATAGTATAGTACTCTGCACTTCTGTTTCTTCTAGTTCTGCAAACACATCACTAACATCCCGTCTCCATCATTGACTCTCTTGGTGCAAAGGGCGGTGGCTCTGTGGGGTTTTTATGTCCCCTCCAGGTCGCCGTAAAAACAAAACTTATGGCTCAGAGCAGCTGCAGACGCAACAGTGACTTGGATGGACGACTGCAGAGATGTGCTTAAAAGGACAAAGGCTTCGCACTCGCTTGTGTTGTGTCCTGCCGGGAAGATTAGCCCGTGAGCCGCTGTGCTTGCTTTGAAACAAGGAGACTGAGAGTGAAGAGAGCTGTGTATTCTCCAGGCACAGGACAGGAGATGACAATCCAATTAGCTCCTGTACAGTCCAGATGAGGCACAGCTGGTGGGCAGGACAGAGACGAGGGCGACAAAGTGATATGTCAATTGAAAAAGACAGGATCGAGATCAGGATTATCACTCAAGGGTACGCTATACGGCTGCACAATTAATCGAAATCGCAATCTAATCACTAATCAAAAAGGCTGCAATTTTTGAAGAAACATATGTTCCCACAAAATCAACAAAATATCCAGTCTTATTTTGCATAAAAACTGCAATGTTCTGCATAAAAACAATGCTATTTTGCAAAAAACAGCCATATTCTACATAAAACTGTCTCATTATGCATATGCAAGAGTGATATTGATTGACAGCTAGCACAACTCGTTGCTAAGCCTCCACCCTGTGAAAACCAGCGGTGAGGGCGGGATGAGGCGTGTACAACCTCGCTCCTGGTTGGCTTTCTGGTTGCCATGAAACACGCAGTCAAATTTGCAAAATCTGGAATTTGGCTCCAAATTAGCCGCTGTAACCGCTAGCCCTGCTCAGCTTCAATTGGCTGGAGCCAAGTATGGCGTGCCGTCCCTTCTTCCACTCCTACAGTCTGAGGTTTTTACACTGTAACTTAGTGTAAATGTATTTTCTGTATTCAGAACACAGTACTTTGATTAGAGCAGGTAACAGAATATGTTACAAAGTACAGTTTAATGCAGGTATTTAGTATTTTGTTACTGAATACATTTTCAAAGTATTCTTCCCAACACTGTCTGTTGATCCCTTGCACGTGTCGTGACGCTCTTCAGAGCAAACGCTCACTTTGCCATGACAGATGGCAGAAGCACAGTCTGTGTGCAGGAAAATTACAGAAACTCTGTTGAAAATCTTCCCCTTCATTAGATAATTGATTTACAAGTAGGCAGGCAGGGGGTAAGCCTTAGGTAACTTTTTTATCATTTACCTGTTGATGAAGACAGAAGACAGCGATGATTAGTAATGATAAATAATAAATAGCTGGAAGGTCTCAAAGTACTCACGGGTTAGCATTGAACACTTTTTACAAGGTAAGTCAATACCAATGTTACAAAACCATCATGAATATGTCAAATAATCAGCGTAGCATGTCTTTTGCCATTTTCAAAGAGCCTAAGGAAATGAAAATGAATGTATGTACAATCCAACTTGTATAGCTAATGCATTTATTTATTTAACAGATCCACATACAATGACATTATGCCTCAGGGTAAAGGTGTTTGCACCAGATTGTAGCTGTGCAAGTTAATTTCCATCTGCAGTAATGCATGCAGAATATATTCACGAACTACTGTACAGAATACAGTATTTTATTCAGACAAACTTAAGTGAAAAATCATTATTTATTTGTGAAATTGTAGCCCAACCCAACCCTGTCTCACAGGTTTACTTTAATGGAGCTCTTTGGTCGTCTACCATTAGAATAATCTAAATCAAACTCTTCTCACCTCAGATTGAAAGAGTTTTGTGCTTTGTTCATTGATTCTGTAAAAATCCATTATGTTTTTCAGTCCCCTGGTCAGCTTCTAACCGTGCAATCTTTACTTTCTCCAAAAACATGCTTTTTGAGCGGCTAAAATATGTCCCACTTCCACTGACAACTGAACTGAATATGAGCTTGAAGTAACCATCACCTGACTGACAAAAAATAGCAATCAGTGTGAGTTTTTGTCTGTTTTGTGCTCCCTGCAATGCTCCATTCATGCTTTTCTGCATCCGACATGGCACGCAATGTGATCATGTGATGTAGGTGCAAAGGGTCAATAGTGCAGAAGAATTACAGTGAATGGATTACAACAAACTGTGGTGGTTCACGAGCTTTTTCAGGTGGTCTGCAGGTTCCTTTGCTACATTTAGAGTAGGACTGTCCAGTTAATCAAATTTAAACTACAAGTATGGCTATTGCTTTGATTGATGATGAGAAGAAGGTCATTGAATCATTTAGATTTACTGGCGCTCAATGTACTTTTCTAATTGGATAATACATTTAGAACAGTCTTTCTGTGAGACACGTCACCTACTCACATTTCAACTTTTTGTTCTATTGCTTTTAGGTGCGCTGATAATAAAACTGTGATTTGTGTTTTCCATAATCGAGCAGTTTAGAATCACAAATTCACATTTCTGTTCTGCTTTGGGTTTGGCCTTGTAGCAATTCTGTCATATGTTAGACCTAGTTTAGACCATGGATGTATTAAATGAACTGGATAAGGCACGCCCTCTCTGTCTGTGTCCCAGATTGATTTGTGGCCGTGTGAGGTACTGCAGCCTCTTGGAACCAGCCTTTTTCTAAAATTGCACATTATAATTGCAGACAGGACTGAATTATTATCGGTATTTAAATAAAATAGAAGGAATTGTTCTTTTCTACCGTTTCTAAAATCACCGAAATTACCATTTTTATATGAAGTGGGGGATTGTCGTCACGTGGCGCCCTAAAGCAAAGATGGGTATCAGGAAGTAAAACAAAGATGGCAGCCTCCGTATCAGGAAGTAAAGCAAAGATGGCAGCCTCCGTATCAGGAAGTAAATGCGGAAGTAAGAAACTTTTTTGGGGTCATGCGCCAATGACCTCACTCCATAGGGATAAACAGGGCGGCCATTTTGGATTCATCTTCCAGGTTTTATTATAGTTCTATGGTTTAGACCTGGTTTAGCTCTGCTGGTCTTCGAGAGGATGATTTTCTTTGGTGTGAAAAGTTTGAGAACCACAGACCTAGAGGGCTCTCTGAATCGCTGTGATGTCACGTGAGCGCGTCGTATTCCAGCAGCTGTCGACGTTTAAGCTCATACCGCATTCAGTCCACACGCATCAGGATCAGCCAGATCTTGGCTCGATCACAAAACAGACTCGTCCCAAGACCAGTCCAGGATTAGACCCCACATAGGCTGCATAATCACCGCAGAGGAGCCAAAGCATGTCTCTTCAATGTGCCACCGCTCCACAGATCTGCTGCCAAACCAGGGACAATCGCCGGGAATCCAGGGGTTCTGTCGCCGCGCCAACAAGTCATTTCTGCATAAAGAGCGAGTCGTGTCCAATCAGAGAAAACAATGCCAATGTCGTTCAGACGGTTCCTTCTGCCAAAAATCTCATTGATGTGCTCTGCAGCAAAAACCAGAGACAAACAGCACAGAGAAGCTTGAAAGGGAACATGTTTGAATAGTATTTTATGTGCTATAACTTATAATGTATATGTACGAGTTTGCATGTGCTGTAGACCAGTGCTTCCCAAAGTGGGGGTCGGGACCCCTCGGGGGGTCGCGAGGGGTGAGCTGGGGGTCGCGAGATGATTTCAAGATCTCATTTGAATTAATATGACATTGTATTTGCTCTATTTTTAAATTTAAAACAGTATCTTTAAGTGAAATAGGGTCCAATAAGTCAATAAACTATTCAAATAACAAATATTAAACCTGATGCTTTGACACTTCAAATTATTGCTACTGTTATTTTAATTTTGCTTTGGGGGTCCTGAATCGATTGCATGGCTAATTTGGGAGTCCCGGGCAGAAAAGTTTGGGAACCCCTGCTGTAGACAAGCAGTTTGAAGAAGGCTTAAAGGGCCTCTACCTGATTTTGAACCATGAGATGGGAACATGTTTTTGTTTGAACCATTAGCCCGCCCACACAGTCCTTCCTTTCATTTAGTATTGCACCATGACTCAGAAACGACGGTCTGGAATAGTCTTATGCGGTTGTTTCCATATAGTTCCTCTAACTCTTTTTACTATCACTTTTTTAGCACTTTTAAAATTGCAGCATGACAGAGAATCACAGTCTGGGATTGGCTGAAAAGAGGTGACCCTGGCAAACACTTTTGCACTAGTTTTTCCTAACAAAATGTGTTTATAATATGCACAGATTGTCCATTTCAAACTCAATGTCTTTCCATGAAGTTGCTTCTATCAAACAAAGTGTAATGTAAAGAGAATTTATCTTAACTAGAGTAAATAAAAATCACGTACAGGCCCTTTAAAGAGGGGGTATTATGCATTATAACCTTTTAGAGCTTTCTACCATGTTTTTATTATTTATTTATTTATTTATTTTAAAAGGTTCAGTGCATTTAATGGACATATGATTCATGACCGAATTTAGCTTCTTTCCTAGTTTCCATTTGTTGTCCCTGGACAGGTTGATAGTGCCATAAAAGGTTATTCAAGGTGAGAACAGTACAAAAAAGAACACACATAACAACCAGGACTGAACACATTACAGGGACCGACAGGAGAGATTCACAACCACATATTCATGCTCAGACAGAGGAATTTTCACCCAATAGTTTACAATTCATTAATCATTAATTTCAAGATACATAATTAAAATTTAAAGCACTGTAATACACTTATCCTAAGGTGCTATATTTATTGCATATACCCTAATATATAATATACCCTATATTCACCTTATTCCTGAAGTTGCCGTACGCGCCGCCGTCTTGTTTCTGTTGTATTAGTTCACATGGAGCAGACGAGCTCAACAGAAAATAAGTTCTACTCGACTAAAACGTTTTCAGACTGACCAGGAAATCGTTGCGTTGTTGACTTGTTGTTGCTCGTGTTCATTAAACATTTTACACAAATCAATCTATTTTATGTAACATTTTAGCGTCAGACTTTTCCCTCGTTCATCATTAGCTTTAACGGAGTTCTCGTCAAACGGAAGTGCGTTTACAACAAAAGTGCGTATCTGGCAAAAAGTGGGCGGGGCAGAATAAGGTGAATAAGCATTGTATGTACCCTAAAGAGCTACATGTATTGCACATACCCCAAAGTGCTATATGTAGTGCCTGACATGACATGCCGCAAGTGGTTTTATATGTAATTCATGCATGTTTGAGTCATCCTGGATCTCGACTGGACACTATTACAGAATTATTCTAATCCCCGAGGCCACGGCTTCTGTACAGGGGACAACCATGGATCTATTCAAATAGCTGGATAGGGTATTGCTAGCATAAATCTGTCGTCGGTTGGCACCAGTGGTAAGTCCGTTGGAACTGCAGCGAAAAAATCCCCCACAGTAGGGCTGCGACAATGAATTGACTAATCATGACTATAGCCAACTATAAAAAATAATGGACTATAAAAACTGATAATCAAATAATCGTTAACTGAACAATACAGACTCTAAAACACACGTCAAAAGACCTTTTATAACAAGGACCGTGACATTAATACATCAGAATGTAAAAAGAATAGATGATTGCTGATTTTCAATTATTTAATACACCTGTTCGTGAATATTATCAAAGTCTTCAGTCAACATACAGTATGTCAACCTTTATTTGGCTGATAATGTATTTAAAAAGTTTAAATATACAATAGAAATAATTGTTTGACCAGACGACTGATCAAGTCAACTACTAAAATAATCGCAAGTGACAACAGTACAGAAAGCGTTTTTCCTATAGAGCGCAATATAAAAAAACCCACCCACAGCTTTCACAATTTTCGATTGTGATTTTCTGGCTTTTTTTTTTTTCAGATCATTCATTTTTTCTTCGTTCAAAATCCTTCAGTTTTATATTTGGCTCACTCTGCTTCGTGCTGCTACACTCTAGCGACTTTTGCTATGATTGGTCAGAGCAGTTACATGGGACGCAAGTGTGTACGCGTATGTGTTCTGTTAATACTATGAAGGAGGAGGGGCTTAAACGTGGGACACAGGAGGAGGGGCTTGGTGTGGGGCATAGGGAGGAGGCGGAGAGTCAGAGCGTCAAAAATGAATCCGAAACTGTTTAGACATTTGAATACATAGTTTTCAGCAAATTAAGCCTTTTCAAACTAATAAAAGGTAGCACGGTGATTTATATATGATCTGTGTAAACAACTGACACTAAGAGGTGTAATACCCCTCTAAGCACAGCACATGTGAACCATTCTTAATGTTGCACTAATGTTGCCACAGCCAGGGACAAACAGAGACTACAGCGCATTGTGTCTCTGCAGAGAAGGAGATCGTCTGCAGCCTTCCATCTGTCCAGGACCTGTGTCTCCAGGACTCGGAGCAGGTCGATCACAGCTGACTCTCACCTGGACACGGACTATTTGAGCCCCTCCCCTCGGGCAGGAGGCTACGGTCCATCCAGACCAGAACCTCCCGCCACAAGAACAGTTTCTTTCCCTCTGCCGTTGGACTCATGAACACTTTGTAACACCCGTCACTTTAACAATATATTAATAAGAACTGTCTATTTGCACATTGCACTGTCTGTCAACTGTACATTCTGTATATAGTCTTAGTCTATCTTAGTCTATTTTATTCTTAATTTTATGCATGCCTTTTTATATATTTTATTATATTTTATTCATTGCTTTATGTTGCATCTTACGCCGAAGCAAGTTCCTATGTTTGTGAATTTTTGATCACTGACAATGGCAATAAACCGTTTCTGATTCTGATTCTGACTTCTACCTCTCTCTCACTCTATTGACTTGACGTCTGAATCTGTCTCTGAATCACACAGCCTAGTTTTAGCCTAATTGCTCTTTTATTTCCATTTGACTCATTAGTCTGACTAACTCACACACACAGAGACTGGGTCAGCAAAAAGATTCAATATCGAATTGACAGCAATATCTGGGAAACCAACACTGATAACACCGACATCCTCACTTATTCTACGGCACAGTCTCACAGTCCCTCTCCCAAATGCTTCCACGTCTGCCCAGGCTGGTCCCTCTGCGCCAGGGGAACGTGTCCGTCTGTGTGTCTGTGGAGTTTAGGTTTGGATCAGGCCCATCGGAGCAGAAGGAGCACGGAGAGCATCAAATCCTCTGTAAACTACAACAAACATCGAGAGACGCTCCATCTGGCTCCTGCGGTCTGCTGCTCAGGAAAGGCAGATAAAACAGCAGCTCCAGCCAAGCTAATGAGGTCGGCCTGGACACATTTGCTATGGAGCTATTCATGACATTGTGTTTAATATTGGCCTTTAAAGCTGCTCTTTGCTTTAGCATCTTTTTCTATGGGATGTTTTAGTCCTTAAAATAATGTATGTATTGAAAACCACACATTATTTTGTCACAGCCAGTCGATCCCTCATCAGAATTTGTATTTGCACTCAAATTACTGGAAGCAGCGGGAATTACCATAGGAAATACACAAAAGCTAGCTTGCCCTGGCATGCTAATGTGAGCATGCAGTTGCAATGAACGTGATTTGAGACAGAAATGCTCAAGAGCAGGTCAGGTATTGAAAAACAGCACTGGAGACATTTGAGCTCTACCTATGATGTCACAAATCTGCAAAAGTTTAAACTGTCTTTTTTTTGGCTCAGAGAGGACCAGAGAACAGGACCTCATAAATAGGATTAATGAAACAGGTGCAAATGCAGCTAAATACAATTCCAGCAACGTTTTTGATGAGGAAACAATATTATAGAATGGTTAAAAGCTCCAAAAAGGTAATTTTGCACAATGTTTGCCCTTTAATTATGAAGCATTAGGTCCTTTACCTGTGCATGTGCTGCCTCGGCTCAGCTCGTGGTGGTGGAGGGATTAGAAAAGTCACAGGATTAATTTAAAAACCGCAGGGGTCCATCACAGCAGAGTGCGGGGTATTTTTGTGGACCAAGCAAATTAAAATAACCTGCTTGGTTTGTGGTTGTCAGCCATTTACTGTCAGAAAGATTTCAGTCAGTGTTTCCAAACCAGCAGTACAGAGACCTCCAGAGGAGAGCACTTTGCAGGGGGGGAATAATTATAAAATGTTCAACTTTTGAAACTATCAAACACTGTAAAAGAGAAACAAGCATGAACATCCATCTATATCTACAAAGAATCCATAACCTGCACAACCAAATGAATTCTCACGATGTTTTTTATATTCACAATCTCTTGAGACATTTGACCCTCCGCTGTGCCGGACCAGTCAGAGCGCAGCATCAAAAGGACGAACCTAAGCAAACATGGCAACGCCGACGGACCTTTGGCCTGTTTTAGCAGAGTTATACAATATTCATCAAATCAAATCAAATCAATTTTTTCTAATGCCCAAAATCACAACAACAGTTGCCTCGATGGGCCACAGGTAAAGCAGTTCAGATAACTGTCCCAGAATGCCCCTGTCCTTTGACCCTCCTTCAGGAAAAACTACAAAAAACCCCATGGGAAAAAGTATAAACCTCGGGGAGAACCACAGTGAAGGAGAGATCCTACTCCCACGGACGGACAGGCTGCAGATGAACTAGGACTCACATCCACTTGGACTGTGGAGCCACAACCACTCAAGAGGGAGGTGGCTTTAAAGAGTTCCTCCAGGCGGACGAGGAGCAGTCCACCCAGTGTAGAGAGAGCTCCCCCAGCATTGGAATGGTTCATTTAAAGTAGATGGAGTTCGTCCAGGCAGACGAGGTGTGGCTAATCCAGCTGTCCAGGCGGGTGGCACAATATTATGGAAAGTTGCACATTATGTTTAAATAGGCTAAATGCATATGATTTATTATTGAATGAACGAATGAACATTTTAAGTAGATTCACTTCGAATCACCACAAAATACTTACATTTTAAAATTTAGATGAATATGTGTGCATTGGAGGCTGAAAAAGAGCTTTGTAAATGTGGCTAGTTTTTGCTGCTTTCTACAGTGACGGTTTCTCAAGACAAATGTGTCCAATAATCCAAGTGCTGTTTGATCATTTATACTTTATCACCTGTAATCAGAGCTTCCCCCGTGAGGCCCGGCACAGGCTGACGCTGAAGCTCTGACGCTAAATTGCCAATTTAAAAGTGGCGAATTAAATCAGAGCTGAAATATTCACAAACAGAATTAGAAGCAGGCGGTCTGCCCCGGATCGCAGCGCTATGCTAATCTGACACTGTTTACCCCAGAGAGGTTATTAAAAGTCTCATCGAAAATAAGCTCAGCGGAAAATGGACGCTCCAGTACAACTTCCTGATTATGGAGCACACAAATTAAACTCATTCAGCTTCAAGTCATTGGGAGATTACCAGTAGAAGGTAAAAAAAAATAGAACCATTTGCTGGAGGATTAAAAACTCTATACTCTATACAATTGAATCCTTGGAGCTTTAAGCCATGTTAGAATGTTGTCTCCTCATCAAAAACACACCTGCAGTTGTTTGTTTCATTCACACATGTTTGAGTAATCCTGCATTTTTAGGCTGTTTACATTTCTGAAGTGCAAAATGTTCTGTTCCTAATCGAGGTCAGCTAACTGCATTGTCCTCACGGTGGTCGGCCTCAGAGGACACTGGAAGGCCCCTGTGGCCTATTTCTTGACCAGCGCTCTTTCACCAGAGACCCAAGTGTAGTTGGTGCCCACATCGGAACATTCTCCATCGTCATAATTCCAAGGACTCTTACCATGGATGGCCATGGATCCAGTATTAGCATGTGCAACCAGTTTGGCTGCCAGCTAAGAGGGAATCCTGTGCAACCTCCAAAACCCCTTCTGAACATCCTGTAACCGGTGAAAATGTTCTGTCACATGTTGGAGGTGGCCCACAACATGCTGCTGGCTTACAGCCCTATCACTAGAAACACCAGTGGAATCGACAGGAAATATACTGTTGAACCAAAGAGGGGCTGCATGCCGCAAGCAAAATCACAGAGAAGCATCAACTTTCATCAGTGAAGGTCTCCTTGGCAGCACAGACACTCTGTGGCACAGCACCCTCAGAGATTTGGGATAGGTATAGTTTAGTGATTGTAAGGCCACGGCTGAATATATTGAGGTAATTATGCATTTTATGTCATAAGCCCTGCGATGAGTTGGCCACTGTCCAGGGTGTACCCCGCCTAAGGCCCAAAGTCACTGGGATAGGCTCCAGTCACCCGCGACCCCTAACGGGAATAAGCGGTAGAAAATGAATGAATGAATGAATGTCATAATCATTTTCAATAATATTATTGTTTACGATTCAAGTGCACGATGTACACATTTCATTTGTACTTAAGATCTTCCATATTCTGAACCGTTGTAATCCGTTTACTACAAACTGGACTCAGAGGCTGCAGTTCTTGGCTGGCCGAGATGCCAGGAGTCTTTGACCAGTCTAACTATGGAACATGGGACCCCTCTCGACTGTTCAAAGATGTTAGTGAATCCTAACTTCTTCTTAGTATTTATGACACAATATATTTTGTGTATTAATGTATAATACAGCCTAAAACGGTAACAATTTCATTTTACAGATACCTGTCTGTCATGGGGCTCTTCATCAATATTGATGCCCTGACATGATGACAATTCCAGAGTTGCTACACCTCCAGCCGTATGTCAGCACTTATCGGTTTAGCCAAGACCACCTAGAGCTCTTCAACTCATCAGGGCAGCTGGTGTGAGTGTCAAATTATACATGGTCATTAATATGCCGTCTTCATGATTGTGATATATCAAAAACATCAAAATATACATGGAAATGTGACGTCGCAGAATGGGACACTATCTGTTATTGATTTTGCCTCATCTTCGAACAAAAGAAAGTGAAGAGCTTCGTTTGCCTTTTGTCAACATCCCTGCAGTTGTGTGACCACAGCTTCACCAACACACTTTCACTTTCATAATGCTCTTGTTTACTTTGCTGGCTTTGTTGTTAACCCGGTGCCGTACCAGCTGCACCAGCTGAACCTGCACTCAATTCATTTGACAATAGTTACCGTTTGCTCAATCTAAAAAACAAGGGAGAGCTCATGGTTCCATCTGATGGTGCAGTGACGGTGATCAGGTCCACACAGCATGTTTGTGTCCCAGGTGATCATATTTGTGAAGGCAGCTATAGAAGATGTGTTTGCACTTAAAGAGCACATTCAAGAAACACAGTTTGGGATTGATAACCACCATCTACTGCTTATCAAACTAATAAACTGTTCGTATACAAAACATTGCGTTCCATTAGCCTGCTATTCCATGTATTAGCTCTAATGCATTTTCAATGGGGGAGTTAGCATTATCCTCCAAACATCACAAACTACAGCTAAACAGGGTTGTTGTTGCGACTGACAACCACTGGACACATGTGAGTAACACCAGAGCAGAGTTAGAAAATACCACGTGTAGAAGTGTTTAGTGTAGGGCAGGGGGCAGCAGAGAGCAACTAAAGAGAAAATAACACAAGGACTATCAATATTCTAACTGTCAGAAGTGAAACTTTATTAAAAGGACACAGCCATGTTGGATTGTCTCGGATAAACTTCCGTGTCTGGGCAGAGACAGAGAAAGTCACATCTATGAATGTCTATGTCGCCTGCTGCCAGGAATCGTAGGCGGTGCTGCTTTAAATACAAGTGAAAAGAGAATTTTGTGAACAGAACGTATGGCCAATCAAAGATCCCCTCTTGTGGAGACAGAAGATGCAGATTCTCCAAACAAATTCTCCAAAATCCAGTCCCCACGAGCTCCTCCAAGGTTTGATTGTGTGTTTAGTGTTAATAACACTGAGGCCACATGTCGCCAACACTTTCCTGACCTGTTCAGATGGGATTATCTCCTGAAAGAGCCTTAACGGTCTCATTTTGAACGCTGTTTGATGCACAGGGCAAGTCGACTGGTAATGGGTATGAATTTTGATGCTGCCTCAAAGCCTATTCGTCTGGCACTTGGAGTTCACTTGAACGCCCCGTCACGTGAACAGCACATGCACAGCACAGAGAGCTCAATGCTTAATTGACTCTGCTCCAACACCAAGGAAAGAGGCAGAAAGAGACTTCATGTTCATTGGTCTGTGCATTATATGGACAAAAAAGAAAGTGTTATGACTATGTTGTACATTTAGAATGTTTAAGTGCTTAAGTTTAGGATTATATTGTTTGTTAAATGAGAGTTCATTACCCACATTGTTTGGTGACTAATTAGTATATATTAGTATATTTCTTATACTGTAGGCACAACGTGTATTATTTGTAGATTTTGGCTGCCTATTGGGATGTACGTTTTTCAATTTTTTCTTTAACTGATCGTTGGAGCCCTTTGTGGTCAGTAATCAGTTAACCGGTTGCATTAACACAGGGCTTTTTTGTTGTACTTTTTGTTACTGAACGAGTTATTTTAAACTTCAGTGCATTACGAGACCAAATGCTGAGCAGCACAACAGCAACAGGTATTTAAACAGAGCACAACAGACTGAATGAAAGATCCAGTAAACACTGTTTTGATGCACTGTTGTAGTAATAATGAATAGAACACTCTTTTTTTAAGAGTCATGTCGCTAATGTCAGCCGCTTACCTTAGCTTGTGCAGGTAAAAGATCAATAGTTTTCTATGAGGCAAAAAGCTCTATTTTCTCCACCAACATGAAATCCAAGTTAAACAAACCATGCAATATTAATATTATCTCATAAACACTGCAGTGTCTCCGGTTTGCTTCATCTTTATGGGATAAATCCACTATTTTGAAGTTATCAGCGCAATTGTTATCGCTCGTTGCGTTATAATCCCACGAGCGGCTCTCTCAGAGCCCTCTGGTGGTGCAATGAAGGTGATCGGCTGCAGCCTTCATCTGTCCAGGACCTGTGTCTCCAGGACCTGTGTCTCCAGGACTCGGAGCAGGTCGATCACAGCTGACTCTCACCTGGACACAGACTATTTGAGCCCCTCCCCTCGGACCAGAACCTCCCGCCACAAGAACAGTTTCTTTCCCTCTGCCGTTGGACTCATGAACACTTTATAACACCTGCCACTTTAACAATATATTATATAAGAACTGTCTATTTGCACTACACATTTGCACATTGCACTGTCTGCCAACTGTACATTCTGTATATAGTCTCAGTCTATCTTAGTCTATTTTATTCTTAATTTTATGCATGCCTCTTCTATATATTTTATTATATTTTATTCATTGCTTTATGTTGCCCCTCACGCCGAAGCAAGTTCCTATGTTTGTGAATTTTTGATCACTGACAACGGCAATAAACCGTTTCTGATTCTGAAATAGTGCATTATAATATAGTCAACAAGGCAAAAACTGAAACGTGCCAGTTAACCAGGCAGGAGCAGAGCTAATCGGCTAACCATGAACACTCCTACTACCTGTATTTATTGTTATCTTTATCCTGTGCTGTACGGTCTGTTCTTAAAGGAGACATGTTTTATTACATTGTCAATTACAAGTACCCAATTTATCGTTGTATTTCTTATTATTTGCCTAAGCTAAGTTAGAATACCTGGATGTTTGTGATAAGAATGACCACTCATCATATTTCTCTGTCTTTCTGTTTTATTTAGACCACACACACGTACTCATCCAAGCTTTCATGTACAACTGTGATGACCTGCTGCAAATATAATAAAGCGGATTAAGGATTCTCTGGCCGCAATCTGTCCGTAGTGTTCCAAATCTATCCATTCTTTACAGACGCTTTATTGGAACAAAGCTCTGTCCAACTCATCAAACTAACTTGGCATTTGTCGTCTCCTTTCCTCCATAATTACATCTGATTTCACCGTTTCGTGATCTCATTTGACCTTTTGCTCCCGTCCTTCGCCACATTCTGCCCGTCTCTGCAACAAACTGTCCGCTTTGGCATTTCATCCACAAAGGCTGCAGCTGATTGGTCGTCTGTTCTCCGCACTAAAGGGCAAAACCATATCAAACACGCTTTTTATTCAGTCCAAAGTCAGTACATCTTTCCAGCATCGGTTTAAAGAAGACGGATGGAATAATTGCAATGTTTTCCAAGGCTTTTCGACTCGGGACAAAGCCGTTTATTTCTCAAAGATGACAGGGGAATATTAAAAATGTCCGGTCATGTTTTAGCACGCCGTCTTGTTCTCTCGGACCATGCTCGACTGCTTTGTTTTAATGGCATTCTTAAACGGACGCAGTGTCAAAGGATAGAGATAAAACGGCGACCCGTGTGACTAAAAACAGTGAAGAATTGTTTAATTGGCGATAGGGGGCTGTGCCATTAACTGAATATGAATCGAGATCAAGATTCAGTCATTTCTAATCGTCAGTGATCGGCTTGAGTTTGTTTGATTTGTTCGTTTGTTTGTTTGCTTTTTTGGGAGTTCAGACGTAGAAGTTCAATGCTATCTGCGTTGTTGTATTAAATTGTCATTATTTAAAGTCTGTCAGGAAATATATTCAGAAAATTAACAGTGAAAGCCGTTTTTAGTTGTTTTTGAAAATAATGATAAATTGAAGCAAAAATTGTGATTGTACTTAACCAAGAAATTAAGACAAAGAAATTGACCATTGAAACCCTTTGATTTATACAGTGGCGGGCCTAGGAATTTGGGGGCCCAAGGCAAATATTTTTGTAAATATTGTATTATAGTTTGTGTTGATGTTGTGTTTTATTAACAATGTCTGTTTTTGTCCGTTTTATTGCCATTTTGACATCATGGCCGGGGGACTACAGATGAAAAATAGCCTCTTTGGCTAATTCTGGCTGTTTTACTCATGTTTTATTCATGTGTTTTATGAAATTGCACTGTCCCCTTTTGGAAAAAATAAACTAAACTAAACTAAAATGAAGTACAGGGCCCTCCTCATCCAGTGTGATTTTCTATAACTTTGCTTTCGTTTCTTTCATTTCTTTCATTTTAACACACGTTTGAGCTCATTTAAATACATCATATTCATTTGCAATTTTATCATGTTAGATTTTGTTGACTATTTAGCTTAGTTTGAAGACCCCTGCATCTATAATGATGAGGAAGGGCATTTTATTGGGGGCCCCTTCAGATTGGGGGCCCCAGGTAATTGTGGCCTGTTGCCTAACCATAGGTCTGCCCCTGGATTTATATAAAAATGGTAGAAAAACAGCTCCAAACCCTGTGTAAATCAGCTGACAAGACACACGTGACACTCAAAGTTGGTTCAAGTTCAAAGACAAACTTGGAAGAAGCTGAACTCATCAAACTTTACTCCAAGGTTTCTAATCTCAGGTTGAGAGGCAAAAACACCGAGCTCAGGCACTACATCAAACAATCGGAACCAAACAATATACATTCTGTTTTCCTTTCATTTAAACGTAAGAAGTTCTGTGAGAGCTCATTATTAACGTTCATCATGGCACTTTGAATAGACAGAAGAGTACTTTAAATAGGGGTATTATGCAAAATCAACTTTTTTGAGCTTTCGATTATGTTATGTTATCCCTTTGTAGTGGACCAAACGTAAAAGGCAGGGACAACAGGTGTAAAAAATCAGGTTAATTCAATTAAGTCCAAAAATATGAATTTAACAAAGGCTCCAAAAAATAATCAACGCAATATCAACAACATTTGGGCCCAACTGAAGTCAACTAAACCATAACTATAACAGAGCAAAGAAAAACCCCGACCAACAGAGAGAGCCTCAAACACAGAGGGAGTTTAAATACAAAAAGGACTAACCCAACATGAACACACGGGGGAGACAGCATAACAAAGACAAAACCAAAACTGCAAACCTTACCAAAGAAACAATAAGGCAAATTACAATAACTAAACAGAATTAAATAAGTGATTAACAAAACTTATTTTAAACCAAACTAAACTAGATTTGAAAATAGTAAAACTGTGTGTGCTTCCTCCTCCCCCACTGCCCTGGTCCATGTGGGCTCTTCAGCCTCTGTGTGGTCCTGATGTTCTGGCAACTCAAAAGAAACAAGTGTAAGTATAATTCAGACAAATATTAACTAAGTGTGCACTCAAATTAGAAAATATGTTCATTCATTCATTCATTCATTTTCTACCGCTTATTCCCGTTAGGGGTCGCGGGTGACTGGAGCCTGTCCCAGTGACTTTGGGCCTTAGGCGGGGTACACCCTGGACAGTGGACAACTCGTCGCAGCAAACACAGAGAGACAGAGACAGACAACCATTCACTCTCACATTCATACACTAGGCGCAATTTAGAGTTTCCAATTAACCTGAACACAGTCATGTCTTTGGACGGTGGGAGAAGCCAGAGAACCCGGAGAGAACCCACGGTAACACGAGGAGGACATGCAGACTCCACCCAGAGAGATCGTGTGATGTTGGGGTGGTTCAGAATTCGAAACCACGATGTTGGGGTGGTGCGGGATTCGAACCCACGATCTCTTTATTGAGAGGCAGAAGCTCTAGCCGCTCTGCCACCGTGCAGTATAATATATGTGTCTAAATAAAATGTATTGGTAACGCTTTAGATTAAGGTTCCTTAGTTAACTATTTATTAACTAAGATTAATAAGCACTAATAGTTTGTTTATGCACTTATAACGCCTTATACATGTTTATAATCCATGTTTGAGTGAATAAACCACATGTACAGAGCATCAATGAGCTGCATATTACATTATTTTCAATTGCCACGTTAATAAATGCTTGTAAATGCCTCATAAGTGCTGATAAACACATAACAAGTGCTTATTAATGCATTATAAATAGTTTACTATGGAACCTTAATCTAAAGCGTTACCAATGTATTAAATTAAACTTTGCATAATGTGTTTTGTAATATAAATTAAATTTAAAGTCATCAAAGAAATATACTGTGGAGTGGTGGCAGAGGGATCCACCACACCCTTCATCAAAAACAAGCCTGACGTGGTTTTAAATGTAATTCATGTATGGCTCTCTCCTGTGCACTACTCCAACACTATCCTGATCCTGTTTTTGAACCTGCAGAGCACAAAGAGTAACGCTCACAAGCTTCGTAACCAGGAAGTGTGCTTTTATTGAAAATGTGTCCAGACAGAAAGTGCATTTGGATGGACAGAGGACACGCTTATTTTCACGCTTTCCAGGGAGGAAGCGACTCTGGGAACAAAAGGCTAGAGTTTCTTTCAGTGAAGGACACCAATCGGAGAAAGTGTGCTTTGTTTGTTTTACCGAGGACTATAGTGTCTTCAACAAAAGCAAGTTTGACAGAAGAAATGCTCAGAACGAGTCTACAGATGATTTAAGGCAGGGGTGTCCAAACTTTTTCCATCGAGGGCCACATATTGAAATATAGACCAAGCGGAGGGCCACAAATCAATCGTGAAACGTTAAAAAAAGCTGAATTTATCTGATGTTTTAAGCACCACCACATCTACATTCAGTCTCATTGCCTTAATATCAGGTCTGTGCTGCACCAAAATGTTAGTTATTTAGGTTGGAATTGTAGAAAATCTGAAATGTGCTGTAAATAGTACTTATCAGGACAATGTGGGCCAGTTCACCAGGAAGACTAAGGGCCAAGAAAAATTGGTCTGAGTTTGGACATGCCTGATTTAAGGACTTAAAACGGCAAAAGATTCTCGGATAAATACACAAATACGTCTGAAAATCCCGGAAGTTCAGCAGGAAGAGTGTTTGTCACTTGGAGGCGGGAGGATTTTCTGATAAACATTCCTCAAAACAGCGTGGATGCAACTGAATGCTACTTCAGGTATGTTTTTGATGACGGAACATTGTTAGAACAAAAAAGTCACTGTAGCAGAATATGTTCCTTTAAATTTCGGCGAATATACCATTTTCAAACAATAATGAATGATTAATACCCCATGGGAGTTTAATACCACATTTAACCAACTTTCAAGCTTAATTCCAATACTAAAGAACATACCTGACTCTAGATTTCAATGTTTTTAATGCAATCGAATGTAATTTTCAACAATATTTTCTCAATAATCATGTGGCTTTACACAACACACTAAATACAAAAGAGAACTTCATCTGGATCAATAACCTTGAGAATGCTTTTGAAACACGATTCACGCGGAGGTCACTGTAAAACCATGTCTGACGAGTGGATTTGGTTACACTGCCCTTCTTTATCGACCTCGCACGCGCCTCAAACCTGAAAACACTGAGAAAAATCTATTAAGCGCTCCTCTGCGGCCGCCATGTTTAGCTAAAAGCCCACAAAGGAGCGTCGATGTCCTTGGGTAACACATAATAAGCAAAATTCCAGACAGCAGCCCTCATTTTGTCGGATTTGTAAAAGGTGGATTAAAAGGTTGTGGACGTTGAAAGGTGCAGCTCAGTTTGACTTGATAAGTGCAGCTGTGGTGGAGGAAATTGGGACTGATGGATCCAGACCACACGCATTTGAATAAAAGGTTTTCAGAGACGGGTTTGTCATTATAGTCAAATATGAGGGACTAATAAATGGTGCTTTTTATAAATGCAACATCTACAAAGTATAGAAATGGGTTGCCAGTGTTGTTAAAGGTAGAACTACCGGTCTGAACTATATATAAAACTGACAATAGCGCACTTGTTTTGGAGCTGTGCAGAATTAGAATATCAAGTATTTTGATGAAGTTGCCGAAACAACTGAATAAAAATAACAAAATATAACAAACAAGTTACTTGATTAATTGTAACTAAAATCTATTGTAGAAATGGTTGTCAGCGAATTAAATAATCAAGTACTCGTTAAAGTGCGTATGACAGGTTTTTATGATTTTCTAATTTTGACTTTATTCAGTGTATTAAAACCTGTTGTAAATATATATAATCGTTTTATACCAATCAGGTCGCTGTTTGTGGAGAAAGTTGAAAAATGTTGAAAAATACAGGAAGTAAACAAACTGATGACATCACACTGGGGAGACAAACTTTATACACAATTTACACAAAATAAACTACTTTTTTGACCCTTTAAACATTAATTTAACTAAATAAATAAGTTCAAATATATTTTTATTTGTCAGGTAAAAGAATTGATGACATTAGATGAGTTTTAGCCCAGTTTACAGTGCGGTTGCTATGGTAATTTCCTAGTGTGATGTCATTATTTACAACCAGGAAGTGAAATTAAAACTTATAAAACTGCTAAACCGGGATAACATTTGTAAAAAAATTTAGCAAAACTTGAAATATATTTATCTTAACTGCATTTTAGATAAATTAGTGGTCCAACCTGTCATGGGCCCTTTAACTGCTCAATACACAAAACATTCTACAGTATGTGGTGAAGTTTTATTTCTCAGACAGAGCAGGAATGACACAAAAACACACAGTACATTGTGTGTTTTTGATTAAAATACTTGTTCCTCTGTACAGATTCTCCACAAGGACGTCGTAAAACGGTTTCACTTCAGCTTTATCTTTGGGTCAAATTGAGTCAAATTCTCATAATTCAAGTGTCTTTCGCGTTCTTAACCAGCGTTTCCCAACTGTTTTCGTCTCGAGTGCCCGCTAAACTTTGAGTCTGTTACGGGAGAATTGCTGTTGTGGATTTCTAAAACCAGTTAAACAATAAAAATGCAGAGAGAATGAGTCTGATCAATGAGTTTCTTTATTCACTGGTACCAAAGTGAATAGTCGCCTTTCCCTGACATAGTGACCTCTGCTGGTCGACGGAGGTACAGGACAATCAGAACACATTTATACACAAGACATAGTTATGACATCATGAGGAGACGACATGAAACATCATCGTGAAACAAGAGCAAGGACATATGTGACATCAATATTTATGAAAAGCAACAGCTATCAGTGGTGCTTCCAGTTAAAGTCAGATTTCAGAGTGAAAGGACGTCATAAAAGGATTAGATGCCCATTATCTATCTTTGTGACCGGGACTGGGAGCGAACAAAACAGGTGCTAAAGAGATGTTAAAGTTGAAGTTAACCTTAGCAAGTCAGAATGAGAACACAGAACTTATAACTGCGATTACACTAGTCAAATATTGTCTTTTTTTCTTTTCTTTTTATGGTCCAAGATACTCGAACATTATGGTAAATTTACAACTAATAACATTTTGTTATTCAGATAAAAGTACATTTTGTCTTTTTTAAAACCATAAACCATTCCAAGTACGTACCTCTGGTTGGGAAACACTAAACAACCAGTCAATTAATCAAAGGAATAATTGCTAAACTAATCGAATGCTAAAATAATGGTTAGCTGCAACCCTACTGGCAGTGTATGATTTCAGTTAAAGTCTAGTGCTTCTGTGGCTCATTTTCTAGTTCGCATAGTTCACCACGAGCTTATCATATTCATAATTATCAACATCATCCATCCTTGTGCTTTCTGCAAACTGGAGGATTTTCAGCTCGATTTTCAGCCCGATTTGCCTCTGCACGACTTCGGGAAGATGTGACCTGAGCAGCAGTTATTTGTCGTGGCTTTCCACACTGTGTCTGTGGGGTCAGTGTGACTCCATTACCACCATTTGTCGGGTCACAGCTCGCAAACCTCAACTTGTGAAGGTCCAGAAACTTTATCGATGCCAATCAGAGCAGACAGACAGTGCAGGCTCTGTTGCCTCGTGACAACTCTTAAAGTTTAGAAACAGCACGAATGCTTCAAATGCCTGAACGGCCGTGCCCCCTCTATCAACAATATTAATATTACTTCAACTGTAGTCTGTTCATTGCTGTTCACATGTTTCTCTTTCTCTCCACTTCCCCTGGGGAATGGAGACTGTTTCAGACACTGCGGCGGCTGCTCCAGTGACGACCCCCCCACCCCCACCTGTTTGGAGGATCGATCACCACACTGGAGGATCTATGCGCCACCCGCCTGGACAGCTGGATTGGACGAACTCCATTTACTTTAGATGAACCATTCCAATGCTGGGGGAGCTTTCTCTACACTGGGTGGACTGCTCCTCGTCCGCCTGGAGGAACTCTTTAAAGCCTCCTTCCCTCTTGAGTGGTTGTGGCTCCACAGTCCAAGTGGATGTCAGTCCTAGTTCATCTGCAGCCTGTCCGTCCGTGGGAGTAGGATCTCTCCTTCACTGTGGTTCTCCCCGAGGTTTCTACTTTTTCCCGTGGGGTTTTTTGTAGTTTTTCCTGAAGGAGGGTCAAAGGACAGGGGCATTCTGGGACAGTTATCTGAACTGCTTTTACCTGTGGCCCATCGAGACAACTGTTGTTGTGATTTTGGGCATTAGAAAAATAAATTGATTTGATTTGATTTGATTCAAATCAGCTCTCAAAACGTACTTCTTTGCTGAGGCATTCCACACCCATTAATGAACACTAAATATAATAAGATTGTATTTTAATGTATGTTCTTTGCATTTTACTGTATGTTTTTAACCGCTGTGTGTGTAAAGCACTTTGGTCGGCGATTGCTGTGTTAAATGTGCTCTAGAAATACATTTGACATTGACATTGACATTGAATGAAACCCAGAGGTTGTGCAAACGTTTTCATTATTCATCAGCGCTAGATGTCATCATTTAGTTTTATTTTCTTTCTAAATAGGAGTGCATGTAAAAGCTGCAGACGCTCGACTCTTATCCTCGCTCCGTTTGATCACATGACACTTGCTCTCTCTTCCGCTTGTAGAAAAACAAGTGTGTGGTGTGGCTGTGCTTCAGGTGAGTGTGAGACAAATGATTGTTCAAACTGTGTCGTGTCTGAAAATCGCAGTGATGTTAAAATCCTGTAGTGTGCAGCTGACTTTAGAAAACTTGATTGGTTCTTACTTGGAACTAATGGCCAGTGACCAGAAGTGTGTAGAATATACATTGAACCAAGGGTAATAACTAATAAGAGTAAAGTTACTTCAGACTTGCAAGTAGAAGTAAAAAGCAATGACCCAAATCATAAGTAAGAGAGTAAGAACATCTCCATGGAGACAAGCAGGCGGTAGATCCTCATCAGAAAAGTGACAAGTGTTTTTTCAAGGTTTTTTTATGCTTTATATCAACCCATTTTTTGATCTTCAGGCTTCAGGCACTAGAATTTCCACAGAATGGACACAAAAAATACCAGAATAAATCATTTTTGAAGGAAAGGTGTAAGAAAGACTCTCTAAGCTTTTGTCACTTGAGTGGGAAGAGTAACCAAAAACTTAGAAAAATATGATTATAAGAATATAAAAACTACTTTGAATACCACAAATGTTCAAAGCATTTCAAGTGAATGTATCGGAGAAAGTATAATTCAGTACTGCCGCCTCTGCCAGTGACTCAAAGGGCCAACAAACCCAGAGACAATACTTACACACACAAAAGCTGCTAGAGGAATATTAGAGAAGCGCTGAAATGGACTGAATGAGTTTGGTGAATATAGACCTTTAAAGGACATGCATTATTTGTTATTTATCCTTTAATAACTTTAGTGCAGGGGTGTCCAAACTTTTTCCATCGAGGGCCAAATAGTGAAATATAAACCAAGCGGAGGGCCACAAATCAATTGTGAAACGTTAAAAAAAGCTGCATTTATCTGATGTTTTAAGCTCCACCACATCTACATTCAGTCTCAGTGCCTTAATATCAGGTCTGTGCTGCACCAAAATGTTAGTTATTTAGGTTGGAATTGTAGAAAATCTGAAATGTGCTGTAAATAGTACTTATCAGGACAATGTGGGCCAGTTCACCAGGAAGACTAAGGGCCAAGAAAAATTGGTCTGAGGGCTGCATTTGGCCCCCGGGCCTGAGTTTGGACATGTCTGCTTTAGTGCATATTTAACAACAAGAAAACAGACATCATGTTCCATAGCTGCGCTCCATACACTGGGATCTAGTGCTAGAACGCTATCTACTGGCAGCCAAGGGAATTACCAATATTTTTAAAAACACGTAAAAGCTAAGGTTAGCAACCCTCTCCAACACAAGCATTCAGTTGTAATTAGGACTGTAAACACATTTACAAGTTAATTCATGCAATTAATCATACAAACGTGATGCATAAATCATGAACTGATGCAGATTTGATTTTACAAAACACACACTTTCAGATTCCACAGGAAGCTTAACCTGAGCGACAGAAGAAGGAACAGGAGCACAGCAGTAATCACACTTTTCATTTTTACACATGCCAGTCCGGTGATGAGTTATGGACTTAAAAACAGCACAGCAGATCTCTACGTTAGATGTCACAACTCTGGGGAAATTTGATACGTGTGTTACGAGTGTTTTTGAGGCTTTTGATGAGCTCGTAAACAGGATTAATGAAACAAGTGAGAATGAAGCAAAATACAAGCTGTGTTTCTGATGAGGGAACAACGTAATAACATGGTCAAAAGCTTCAAAAAGTCTGTTTTGCATGATGATGATGATGATGATGTGTCCTTCAAAACCCACCCAATGACATCATGAGGTGAAGCAAAGTGTTTTAAGCTCCTGATAAGTGTGACAGCTTGAGTAGTCAATTAAACACTTAGGACTTATGCATTTTATAAAGCGCTGGATCTAAAAAACAGCAAATTTGCCTCATATAAACTTCAGACATGTTCTATGCAAATCCTATAATGCTATTAAGACCCCCGAAAGACAGAGAAAGGGCTATACCACTAAATGAAGCTTCTTTTTTAGTGTTCAGTCTGCCTCTGTATTAAAATGTTGCCATTAATTGTGTAAGCCAATCCAATGTGCTCAATCGTACAGCGTTAGCTATAGGCCTCCAGATTCAAACTCAATTGGGCTTCAGAAACAAAAGCAATTATGCAAATACATTCCACAATAGCAATGAACAACGACTTAAACCCTTTTAAACCCACAGCAAAATGAATAACTCAAATGACATTGAGACATTTTCCTTTTCAGGCAAATCTGTGTTAATTCTATTAGAGGGATTTAATTCTTTCTGCGGAGACCGGGATTCCCTTTTCTCCTAATCCCATGAAACGCAGCGCCGAAGCAGAGGAACGCACTCTGCTCCAGGCTATAGACTGCACCATGTCCTATATCAAATAATAGGCATTCAACTCAGAGATATTAATTACAGTAATGGATCGTAATGACTGAAGACGTTCAGATTGAAACAGCTGGGATTTTTCACTAACTTCATTTGGTAGTCATATTTTATTATTTGAATGCAACAAATGGGCACCGAGATGTTCAAATGTAAAGTCATCACAGATTAATGTGAGATCACTGCTGCATATTTGCCTCAAACTATCTTCAGAGAGACTATCCCTGTGACGAGCTGGCCCCTGTCCAAGGAGTACTAAGGCCCATAGACTCCAGTAAGCGGTAAAAAATCAATGAATTCATTTTCACAGATTATTGGCCATCGTTTGCTCTGAAAAAAAAAAAAAAAAGCCTTAACGGTCGATCTGTAATGTGTGCCTCTTTCAGAAAAAAAGTATTGCATTCAAACTGCAATTTTGAATTTCAATATTATTCTAAAACTGTTCAGGAAAAGTCACATTTTGTCCTGTTTATGAGATTTCTACGTAGTTTGATTTTTAACTGATACTTGTTTTCACTGCACTTGTTTTCAGTATGCTTGTTTTCTCTACACTTGTTTTCACCACACTTGTTTTCACTACACTTGTTTTCACTACACTTGTTTTCACTACACTTGTTTTCACTACACTTGTTTTCACTACACTTGTTTTCACTACACTTGTTTTCACTACACTTGTTTTCACTACACTTGTTTTCACTACACTTGTTTTCACTACACTTGTTTTCACTACACTTGTTTTCACTACACTTGTTTTCACTACACTTGTTTTCACTACACTTGTTTTCACTACACTTGTTTTCACTACACTTGTTTTCACTATACTTGTTTTCACTACACTTGTTTGCACTACACTTGTTTTCACTACACTTGTTTGCACTACACTTGTTTGCACTACACTTGTTTTCACTATACTCGTTTTCACTACACCTTTTTCACTACACTTGTTTGTACCACACTTGTTTTCACCATACTTGTTTTCACTACACTTGTTTTCACTACACTTGTTTGCACTACGCTTGTTTTCAGTATGCTTGTTTTCACTACAGCCTACTTGTTTTCACTACACTTGTTTTCACTACACTTGTTTTCACTACACTTGTTTTCTCTACACTTGTTTTCAGTATCTACTTCAGTTTCTATACTAGTTTCAGTATCGACAAGTATCTTTTATCTTTTGACACCACACGCCTGCTTGCACCTGACTGGCTCTGAATCCACTGACAATTTGAAATCACTGAATTTCACTCTCGATTAAAATGTGCTGAAAAGTCACAACATGGTTACAACATGGTTGCTAGGTAACAGTTACAGAATTCCTAGTGTGATTGATTTGATTTACAACCAGGAAGTAAAATGTTAAACCTAAAAAACTGTCTTAACTATGTTTTAATAAAATAAGTTGTCCGACCTGACATAGGTACTTTAAATGCCATATTGTGGAACATTCCAGGCAAAGCAATAACATCTTGGTAAATGGTCACATATTTATACAGCGCTTTTCCACCTTCTTAGGCACTCAAAGCACTTTACATCAAGGAACCATTCACCCGTTCACTCACACATAGACACTGGGGGCGAGGCAGGTTAAGTGTCTTGCCCAAGGACACAACAGCAGTATTCACCTGCGGGAGCAATTGCACCGCCAACCTGTGGGTCAGTGGATCTGACCGCTCAACCGAGGATGTTTTTTATGTCAGGAGCGGGATTCGAACCGCTGACCTTCGGATCAGAAGACAATCTCTCTGCCAACTGAGCTACTGCCGTTACTGCCGTCTCTTCAAGTAGACGAGCAGGTGGTGAACTCTCCCTAAAAATCGTAGAAAGGGTTTGAGGGGTTGTCATCCGGACGCCGTTTGAAGATCGAGACGTTTCGACTTTTATCCAAAAGTCATTGTCAGTCAGAGAGCTGGTCTGGGAACTTGGGCTTATATGATACTCTAAGTAGTGGGACAGGCGTTCAGTGACTCCTCCCTGTGGGCAGGACTCTCACTACTTAGAGCAGCATATAAGCCTGAGTTCCCAGACCAGCTCTGATTGACAATGAGTTTTGGATAAAAGTCGAAACGTCTCGATCTTCAAACGGCGTCCGGATGACAACCCCTGAAACCCTTTCTACGAAGAACCACACCTGGACGAATGAGGGATTACATCGACGTCTCCCTAAAAAGTTACACACTGCTCCTAAATAAGACCACAAGATAGTTATGAATTTGTTATTTCTACAACTTTAGCTGCTGTGACATAAAACGACTTTGCAAACTACTCCACCCCAACAAAAATAACTCCTCTTCCAGTTTCTTTTGACAAACAGCAGAAACCTTAGAGAAAAGACGGTTACATAAACCCCAAACAGACCTCATTTCCATGTTTACATCCAGGTAAAGTCTAATATTAGACTTGTGGCCGTGCGTCTGTCTATAGCTTCTCTGCTGTGGATTGATCTGTGCGTCTTCAGCCGAGCACAGACGTGTTTTGACAAAGCAGAGGATTCAGGAGCAGCCGGGACTCGAGGCGGCTTGTTATTATTACCTGAGCAGTTAAAAAGGTTTGCAAATAGGGCAGATATTAAATGTTATGTCGTTTTTTAAGAGCTTTGGTTAGAACGGTGGTTCAGTGCTGCGATAGAGGTTTTGCAGACGATATCACAGCATTCTGAATTTTAGCAGTGAGCGGCAAAAACACACGAGAGTCTATGGTGAGTGGTGACATTTTCTCCTGTGAAAGCTCAAGACACGACTAAAATTTTTAATTTAATTTTAATGTATTTATTTAAAGGACAGTATGCAGTTACATTTAAATAATTAAATGGTATAATTGAAGTGCAGCGTGCCATAGTATTTAAAGTGCAGATGATACCCACGAGGGTCACATCTGACAGCTCTGTACCTGATGGTATTGTCAATGAACGAGGTCATATTATTACACTATTGGTCTGGTGATCTGGTGGCCATCTAAATCAATGCAAATTTACACTGAATAAGGAAAATTATGAATGAAAATCAGCCTTTTTCATTTTTAAAACAGTACATTTCTATCATATTGATTGATTGATTGATTGATTGTAATATCGACCGTCGCGTCAGCCAACATTACGGTAGGGCATCGATATTTTTGCGATATATTGTGCAGCCCTCATATTATTAATTATATTATTATTCTATTATTATTCATTGTCTTTTGTTAATTGTCTTTTTTTGGGCACTAAATCTAAAATGTTAGAATATTGCATTTTTAAAAATCAATTGCGTATCTCATTGAAATTAAACAGTTGATTGTCTGCAAGATAGGGATGTCACAATAACAAATGTTAGTGTTATTGTGAGAAAAATAATACAATATTACGATTATTCACAGTTGAGACCAAGCAGTGAAGTCTTTTTCTTTAATTCCCATTGTACTTTTGCTTAAGTTTGTGAGAATCTTAACAAAATCAAACTTTCTGAATGGAAAAATAAAGATAAAACAAGCAGCAGCAGATAAAAAATGTCTCTCGTTTAGTGCACATCTGTTGCTGTTTTAGTGACTGTGTGCTGCAACTGTCAATTAGTTCTCAATTTTAATGTGGTTAAATAAAGGTTAATGAATAAACTCATGAAAACATTTGCTCAAAGGAACATCATGACGCTGCAGGTTGTTTTTGAAAGTGTATGTTAAGAACTCTACATAGCACTTGCTTTATAATGCGTAAACCATTGCATTTCTGTCCTCTTTTCAAACTATAAATAAACTGTGAAGTGAATTTGAGCCGAGCAGACGCATTCTCACTTCGCCGCTGAACCAGACCGAAATAAATCATGTCGAAAAGTTGCTAATGCACAGTGAAAATGACGTGTTAGCCAGCTCTCACATCACACACTGGAGCTTTAATGGCTTAGCACATTCAAAATAAAATTACATTGATGAACAAATAAAGCAGGCTGTGTTCGATACGTCGGTAATTAAACACAGAGCCGTTTGATTTACTGTTCACAGGTCAGTAAAGCTGCCGGTTTATTAGGCCACAAGTCTCCCACAAGGCCGGGATCGACACAACTGAGTCCGAGAGCATTCGCTTTAAAGGGGCTGTACCTGATTTTTACTGTTGTGAAACAAGAAAAACAGAATTGCTTCATTTTTAATACAGATATATTGTAGAAACCCCTATTCAGGTGAAAATAAGACCACAGCTCTGTCTCTGCATCTCTTAATAGAGCGATCATTCTACGAGAAGCAGGAAGTGCAGTGTTAGCATGCTACTGTTTGGTAGCTTTACCCAGGATGGCTCAGACACTTGCTACATTTTAAAACGCAAATGTGGCTTTGTTGTAAAGAGTTATGTACAAAATGCTAATAAATGATTAAAATTGGTGATTAGCATACAGGTCAAACATAATAGACTCCAAGAAACCTTCTGACAATGGAAAGTGTCTGAAGTTACTGTGTTTGGTAGTTGTGCTGCACTAAATATTTATCATTATATTTGATGTGATTTTGAGCCTTTAGTGTTTACTTTGATGAAGGCCTTTGCCAGGTAAAGGTCTGTGTAAAGTCGTGAAAAAGATGCTCCAATTTCTGCTATGACTGTTTTGTGAGATGATAGATGGCAAAAACAACACCTTTCAGGCAACATTTGAGACCCAATTTTATCAAATCAAATCAAATCAAATCAAATCAATTTATTTTTATAATGCCCAAAATCACAACAACAGTTGCCTCGATGGGCCACAGGTAAAAGCAGTTCAGATAACTGTCCCAGAATGCCCCTGTCCTTTGACCCTCCTTCACGGCGAGGAAAAACTACAAAAAACCCCATGGGAAAAAGTATAAACCTCAGGAGAACCACAGTGAAGGAGAGATCCGACTCCCACGATGTTTTATGTTCATAAAAAAGCCAAATACAAAAAGTTAAAACTTGTCGCTTCCCGTAGAAACAATATGCCGCCAACCAGCCACAATTCAACTCGATTCTTGATATGTGACGCTCGCTGGCATGAACCAGTTTGGACAATTTGCACATCATTTGCATAAGTGTTTGCAGTACTTCTGTGTGTTTAAAACAGTCAGAACTGTTTTAAACTCTTAAACAGAAGTACTCTAGAAAGGAAACAGCTGATTCTAGCTTTGTTTGCATACAACTTTTGGCTCTAAAGTCTTTGTGCTCAAAGCTCTTTGTCTCAGGTTTATAAATAGTTTATAAGACAGGTTAGATGACACATTTCACTAAAAGATAGTAAAAATTATTGTATTTAGGATAAACATTTTGCCTATTTGTCCCCAGTTTGACAATTTTCGTAATGTTTATAATTGTACTTCCTGGTTGAACATGCGCAGCAAATGTGACATAATTATAAGTAATTCCACAACTGTTACCTAGCAAACAAAATCTGCATAAATTACACAATAGTTGTAATTTTACAAATAATAATACCTGAAAACAACTGTTTTTTGTTGACCTATAGTTAAAACTGTCAAACAACTGTTTTGTTGAGTGTAAATTGTCACATTTTGATGACATCACAGAGGGATTCCGTTTAGAGCTCAGCACTCACATAACCTGTAATTTGAAACTTTAATTTTTCTACATTTCTTCACAAACTGCAACTTCAAAGACTTAAAACTACACCCGAAGGACAAAATGCCGACACATAAACAGAGCAATGTGGTTTATTCGATAAAGTGCAGTGAGGACAGCTGCTAAGAACGTTACAGAGAGACCAAACAGCCACTGCACAAAAGGCTGTACCAACACAGAAGATCTGCCACAGATGGACCTCAAAGTGCAGTCCATCTGCACCTAAAAGCAACAAACCACTCGTTCGAGGACAGTGAGGTGAAGATTTTTAGCAGAGAAAAGAACTGGTTTCAAAGAGGAGTAAAGGAGGCTATTTTTGTAAAAAGAGAGAATCCGTCTCTAAACAGGAATGGGGGCTTAAGATTTAATTTAGCTAAGATTTATGACAGCCTCCTAACACCCTGGTCCAAGTCAATAGTCCAGCAGTCAAAATAATCATGGACTCAGCAGTGATGAGGGAGCAACAGCCAGCTATCAATAGGACAAAAGAACAAAGGCTATTGCCACAGATTAGCCTCAGGGGACACTAGGCGGGGCACACTATTAACCTAACAAAGACAGGCCATTATCAGGGTCAGGTGACACTAGGCAGGGCAAACTATTAATGTAACAAAGACAGGTGACTCCTCCCTGTGGGCAGGGCTCTCACAACTTAGAGCAGCATATAAGCCTGAGTTCTCAGACCAGCTCTCTGATTAACAATGACTTCTGGATAAAAGCCGAAACGTCTTGATCTTCAAACAGCATCTGGATGACAACCCTGTAACCTTTTCTACGATGGGACACGCCTGGACGAATGAGGGATTACATCGACAACTTAAAACTATAACAAATAATTGCCACAGGTGCTGTACCATCAAACTCAGGCAAAATTTTGAGAACCTGTTGTATAGATTTTAATACTCAAAAATAGGGATAGGATTAAGATTTGTATTTCCACAGAGGAAGTAAAAAGCATAGAGTGAGTTCACTGGAGTTAAGGGAGTGACTGGACAGTTTAATCTGCTTTTACACAAATAAAGACGCTCTTACTTCTCTGCACACTTGATTGTTTTGGAGAGACTAATAATGTTGAGAGCTTTTTCCAGCGCTTCGCCGCACCCACTTTTAATGAATTAATCGATGCACAGAGAATGTCTTTAGTTAATCAAGAACAATATGGATAGATTGATGAATTACAAAAGCCAATCTTCAGACAAACCTGGTAATACGCTTTTCTTTACATTTACGAATGTCGAGGACTCCATACTAAGACCTGATAATTCTGTGTTTCTTCATTTTGCCTTCAGCCTCGCCATGGACTTTCATCATCTTCCTTTCATCATCTTCGCCCTTTCTGCTCCATCATTCAGTAAAGAGCTAACCCACACAACCTCCACAGGCAAACCTCAGAAACCTCGGGTTGCATCTGTAAAGGATCGGTTTCCTGTGACTGGCCCCCAGCGCTAACCCTCAGCTAACCCTCAGCGCTCACTGCTTTGATGCTAGTGTCGGTCCATGCTCATTGTGCACGAGCAGCAGAAGTGGTTGATCTCTCTTTGTGTCAGCAACATTCTCCGCGGTACATGAAACCCCAAGACATGCAGTGAGGACAGAGAAGCGAAAACACAGGCCAACACTGTAGCCTAAGCCAGTGCTTCGTAACCTTTTTTGTCCCGACTACCTCCTAAGGTTTGTTTCACACTCAGCGTAACACCTAACTTGAACTTTGGGCAAATAAATGTGTTTACTAGTCGAATATTGACCTTATTCTGCCCCGCTCACTTTTGCAGTTTTTTGCACTTTTGTTGTAAACGCACTTTCGTTTGACGAGAACTCCGTTAAAGCTAATGACGAACGAGGGAAAAGTCTGACGCTAAAATGTTACATAAAGTAGATTGATTTGTGTAAAATGTTTAATGAACACGAGCAACAACAAGTCACAACGCAACGATTTCCTGGTCAGTCTGAAAACGGCTTTTTAGTCCATGTAGAACTTATTTTCTGTTGAGCTCGTCTGCTCCGTGTGAACTAATACAACGGAAACAAGACGGCGGCGAGTACGGCAACTTCCAGAATAAGGTCAATAGCTGGTGTTTGTAGGTTTTGCTTGATTAACACTAGTTTGGGCTTTTGTTGAGTTTAGACAAGTCCTCTTTCAAGCTGAAGATAATTTAACAAAACTAACTAAGTGGGTTACAGCCTTCTTTTCATATTTAACATGTCCAGCAGTTTGATAGTTTCCTTTAACACATGGTGGATAAAAAGGAATAAATTAATTTGTGAGACACGGGGAAACGACGACGCACAGCGGCTAAACAGTGAATAAGAAAGAGCTTCACTCGCTCTCTGCCTCAGCGGGCGGAGCTGTGGCGGAGGAGGTGCTGACAGGTGTCAAAGCACGTGTGTGAGCGGGCGGGACAAGGGAGGGACAGGACCATGGATCTATTAAAAGAACTGGTTATGGCACGCCCCCTCTGTCTGTGGTCCCAGATTGATTAGTGGCCGTGTGAGGTACTGCAGCCTCTTGGAACCAGCCTTTTTCTAAAATGTCACATTATAATCACAGACAGGACTGAATTATTATCAGTATTTAAATAAAATAGAAGGAAATGTTCTTTTCTACCGTTTCTAAAATCACAGAAATTAACGTTTTTATATGAAGTGACGTCACACAAACATGTGCGAGTCACGTGAACGAGCGTCGGACGATACAAACAGAAGCTCGTGGAAAAGGCTCGACTAGAGACACCTGTAAGTTGTATTTTATTTCATTTCAGACGCTTCACGTGTGTCTAACATGTGTCTAACACAATCACACAAGCTAACGCTAACACAAAAACTTGCAGCTGCTGGTCGTTCACGTCGCTCAAAGCATCATCATGTGGCGCCCTAAAGCAAAGATGGCCGCCTCCGTATCAGGAAGTAAATGCGGAAATAAGAAATTTTTTTGGGGTCATGCACCAATGAGCTCACTCCATAGGGATAAACAGGGCGCCATTTTGGATTCATCTTCCAGGTTTTATTATAGTTCTATGACTGTGACGCGCATCTGTCCCTCTGCTGTCTCCACACCTTTCGACTGTGTTTTTGCCCCAAAGTCCTGTCTAGTTTGTGCTATAAATTCTCCAAAAGTTTCATCGTGTCTTTGATGTCAGAATCAGAATCAGAAACGGTTTATTGCCATTGTCAGTGATCAAAAATTCACAAACATAGGAACTTGCTTTGGCGTAAGGTGCAACATAAAGCAATGTATAAAATATAATAAAAAATATAAAAAGGCATGCATAAAATTAAGAATAAAATAGACTAAGATAGACTAAGACTATATACAGAATGTACAGTTGGCAGTAGCAATGTGCAAATGTGTCAATGCAAATAGACAGTTCTTATATAATATATTGTTAAAGTGACAGGTGTTACAGAGTGTTCATGAGTCCAACGGCAGAGGGAAAGAAACTGTTCTTGTGGCGGGAGGTTCTGGTCAGGATGGACCGTAGCCTCCTACCTGAGGGGAGGGGCTCAAATAGTCCATGTCCAGGTGAGAGTCAGCTGTGATCGACCTCCTCGAGTCCTGGAGACGTACAGGTCCTGGACAGATGGAAGGCTGCAGCCGATCATCTTCTCACAGAGGCACAATGCGCTGTAGTCTCTGTTTGTCCCTGGCTGTGGCTCCAGCAGCACACGGTGATGGAGGAGGTGAGGATGGACCACACGGTGATGATGGACCACACGGTGATGGAGGAGGTGAGGATGGACCACACGGTGATGGAGGAGGTGAGGATGGACCACACGGTGATGATGGACCACACGGTGATGGAGGAGGTGAGGATGGACTCGATGATGGCCGTGTAGAACTGCACCATCATCTGCGCTGGCAGGTTCCCAGATAAACACTAAACGCTTCCTGTGTGGTACTTTCAAGAAAGCGTTTTGGGGCTGACACACCTTGTTTTTTGTTTTGATGTTTGTTAGTTATTATCTTTATTTAAACCCTTTCTTTACATTTTTTGTTTGAGTTGAATTTGTACTTTATCTGAATCATAACTGAAACAAGTATTAAAGAAAGTGTAGCTGGTAAATAATGACCTGACTATTGGAGTGAATTAATCTCAAAGTAGGTCCTTTTATTCGTTTGTTATTGTAAGTGGATTTAATTTGTTAATCAAAACCTATGTATGTTTAAATTACTACCACCAACTCAAATTGTAACTTTGGATTGCAGTATATTGTTCAGCCCCATCTTCTGCCTTATTCGACAAATGAGTTTTGTATCATTACACCACTTGTAAGAAAATTTCACTTTCCTGTAGAAGGCCTAATTTTGTCCAAAGAAAGCATTTTAAAATATCATATTCTTTGTTAACTGTCACACTTTTTATCATTCTGAACCAACAAATACAACTAGACTTCTGAGAAATTTTTGACGAAACAAGAACTAAAACCAGAACTAAATTTAGAAGTAAAACAGCTGATAAACCTTCACTAGTGTTCATTAAATACTGTTTTTAAATTGAAAAAAAAGAAGAAAAATAGAACAGACTGATTATTTTTGCAAACATTTTAACAACATTAACACACTGAGTGTCCTAAATCTACACTGGTCTTCACTTCTGGACGTCCGGACTCTCTGAAGCCTGATCTCCAACTTCTTGAGTCTCTTTGGGTTCACATGATCCAGCCTCGGTAGCTCCGTCTTCTTCTATTTGTTCAGGACGATACACACACTGGTCACAGCTGCAGTTTGATTTATAGAGACACATCTGGATATGTCTGCGCTGATTCTTCTTATATACAAAAGCCTTCCCACAGTGTTCACAGACAAATGGTTTCTCTCTGGTGTGGATTCTCATGTGTGATGATAAGGAGGTTGACTGTGCAAATGTCTTGTCACAAACACAACAGCTGAATGGCTTTTCTCCAGTGTGCATTCTCTGGTGAGACCTCCAAGCGGAATATATAGTAAACTTCTTCTCACACTGGCCACAGCTGTATGGTTTTTCTCCTGTGTGGTTTCGGTAGTGACAGAAGAGCGCTTTAGCTCTTTTAAAAGCCTTCTCACACTGGTCACATTGGTACGGCCTTTGTTCTGTGTGGACTGTTAAGTGAGATTTAAGATATGCAGACAGTGTAAATCTTTTCCCACACTGGTCACATTCAAATGGTTTCTCTTCCATGTGGGTCTGGGTGTGCCTTTTGAGATTCGCTGCTGTAGATAAACTCTTCCCACACACGTCACACTTGTATGTTTTTTCTTCAGTGTGAGTTCCGTGGCATGTGCTTCCGCGCTGGTCACAGGTGAGCTCCATTCTGTTGACGGACTTTGTAGATCTGCAATAAACACAGTCAAGTAATGACCATATTGGATTAGAGTCCTTTACACAAGCCTTAATGATTTATGAAATGATTAGGAAAACTAGATTCTCCACCAGTTTGTTGTGAACACAGAGCTATAATCCACAAAGAACAGTGCCACACACAGTCCAGATCAAAAGTTTAAGACCAGTTGAATGAATGACAAAAGTCACATTTTGCATGGTTGGATCTAAACAACGTTCTAAGTAGCGCTTTAATAGCAACAAGAAATTGGAGTAAGACAAAAAAAAAAAGTTTGAGTAAACATTTTATTGAAATCTTCTCGTCTGTTCTGCAGCTGATCAACAGTTTAGGACCACATGCCTTTAAAAGCCCAAATCTGTGCAAAAATGCAAATTCAGTGTAATTTTTTGTCCAGTATTCACACTGTCATGACAATCTGATGGTAAAGACAAAAAATATATATATTTTTGAAAGCGGTTTTCAACAGGACAACACTACAGTTCACAAAGCCCAGAGGACAAAGGACTTCTTCAGGAGAATAACATCACTTTTGGACTGTCCTGTGTGTTCCCCTGATCTAAATCCAACTGAGAACCTTTGGGGACGGACGGCAAGGGACGTTTACACAAATGGGCCACAGTTCCGGACAGTAGATGCCCTTCATGAGGCCGTCTTCACCACTTGGAGAAATGTTCCCTCTCACCTCCTGGAGACACTTGCACCAAGCACCGCAACCAATTTTTAAAGTGATCAACAATAAATATGGAGCTACTCATCACTGAGTTCATGTTTGGAACTATTTTGTTTTTTTGAGGTGTGGTCCTAAACTTCAGATCAGCTGCAGAATGTCATATTTCAGTTTAATTGTTGTTTTCAATAAAATGTTTACTCAACAAGGTTCCAAGTAGAGCTTCAATAACCACCAAGAAATGGGAGTGGGATAAAAAAAAAAAGTAAAGTTCCAATAAAAGATCTAACATGTAAAATGTGACACTTGCCATTTATTAGTTTAGTTTAGTTTAGTCTTTATTTGAAGGGACAATGTACAGAGACATTAAGCTCATAAAAAACAGAGATGTTCCGCACCAGATTATAGCTAAACAGCTAGTTTCCATCTGCAGTCCCTGAATTCAACTGGTTTATTCAAATGTTCTCCCATATGAGCTCAAAACACAACTAAAATGTTACGGTAGAGTTGAAGACCTTTTATATTAGATTATATTATAGACAGCAGCAACTCTAAATAGTTAATTTGCACCCAACTTGCATTAAAAAAAAAAAAAAGAATCAAGTGAGTAGCTGTGGAAAATCAAATAAACAGCAAGAACTCTACAGCTCCACTCCCATTTATCACTGATACACACGTCATAATAATACACAATTGAACTGATTACCTCTGTCTTCTTCTGAGTTGAGGAAATGATAATGGTAATGAAGCCAGTTGAACAATCATTTATCTCCTCCTGTTGTTAGCAAATAAGCTAGCTAAGCAACACACAGTGAAAGCAACGAGAAACCAATTTCAGTTTCAATTTTTCAAAGTGAATCTAAGAGGAACAAAAACTTCCTTGAAAAGTTGTGCCAGTTGAGCTGTCACTCATTTGCAAGTCTTTTTTGCATTTTTCAAATATGAATGATGTCAGCGCATCACCTCTTTCGTTGCCGGGACAACGGTTAAAAACAAAAAAAAACATATTTTGGAAAAACAATAAATAGCTATTATGATGCGTTCAAGTTAATGGGAAGTCAGTTATTTTGTAAATTACAAGTTCAGATTTCGGAGCGTTCCAACTGACTCGAATGTATACAATATGGTGAATGCTAAATAAATGTTAACCTTTTTAACTTTGAGGCCCAATAATTTTGTTTAAAAGTAATCGAGGGCCCAGTATCATATTAAAGTGCGTATGACAGGTTTTTATGATTTTCTAATTTTGGCTTTATTTGGTGTATTAATACCAGTTGTAAATATAAATTCTAGTTTTACATCAATCAAGTGGCCGTTGGTGGAGAAAAACTGAAAAATCTGTTGTAGGTTACAGGAAGTAAACAATTTGATGACATCACACTAGGGAGACAAAGTTTATGCATAATTTACACAAAATAAACGACTTTTTTGACCCTTTAAACATTATTTAATTCAGCAAAATAAAGGTGTTCACGTGTACTATATTTGTCAAATAAAACAAATCTGTGACATTAGGTGAGTTTTTGCCCACTGTACAGAATGGGTTCTTTGTAATTTCCCTAGTGTGATGTCATCATTTACAACCAGGAAGTGAAATTAAAAACCTAAAACATTTCTAAACTGGAATTAAATTTGTCAAGTATTTAGGAAACTTTGAAATATATTTATCGTAACTGCATTTTAGTGAAATGAGTAGTCCAATCTGTCATAGGCCCTTTAAATGTATTTTACTGATTGTGCGGCCCTTAGGGAGATGCTCGTGGCTCTACTTTGGGCACCAACACTGTGGTTAACATAGGTGCCTCATATGGTGGTTTGTAGTTTGTAGTTATTATCACTGTTGTAACACGTCACAGTCATAGAACTGTAATAAAACCTGGAAGATGAATCCAAAATGGCGCCCTGTTTATCCCTATGGAGTGAGCTCATTGGCGCATGACCCCAAAAAAATGTCTTACTTCCGCATTTACTTCCTGATACGGAGGCGGCCATCTTTGCTTTACTTCCTGATACGGAGGCGGCCATCTTTGCTTTACTTCCTGATACGGAGGCGGCCATCTTTGCTTTACTTCCTGATACGGAGGCTGCCATCTTTGCTTTAGGGACACCACATGACCACAATCCCCCATGATGCTTTGAGCGATGTGAACGACCAGCAGCTGCAAGTTTTTGTGTTAGCGTTAGCTTGTGTGATTGTAATTGTATTCTTCATGTTAGACACACGTGAAGCGTCTGAAATGAAATAAAATACAACTTACAGGTGTCTCTAGTCGAGCCTTTTCCACGAGCTTCTGTTTGTATCGTCCGACGCTCGTTCATGTGACTCGCACATGTTTGTGTGACGTCACTTCATATAAAAACGGTAATTTTGGTGATTTTAGAAACGGTAGAAAAGAACATTTCCTTCTATTTTATTTAAATACCGATAATAATTCAGTCCTGTCTGCAATTATAATGTGCAATTATAGAAAAAGGCTGGTTCCAAGAGGCTGCAGTACCTCACACGGCCACAAATCAATCTGGGACACGGACAGAGGGGGCGTGTCTTATCCAGTTCTTTTAATACATCCATGGTTACAGTTGATCTCACGTGTGAAGTGGGACCAGCTCCCACTTTCCAGAGGTGGACCCAACGTGGACCCAAGTAAGTCTGAAGTTTTTGGGCTCAAATCTCAGTCAAATACCAAGTCAAAGACGAGCAAGTCCAAGTCAAGTCCCAAGTCAGTGGTCCACAAGTTCAAGTCTAGTCAAGTTGTTACGGCCAATAATACACCTTTTTTTTTTGTTTCAAAACATGAAAACATGAGAAGACAAATTTAAGGCACTCAAGAGCATGTTTAAAGGTTAATAACAATATGAAAGATGCATGATATGTTTCCGTTAAATGCAAAAGTGCGTGTGCCATTTCTGTAATATTATTATGATTCTTATGTATGAATGATGAGCATACACTTCATTGTAGGGCTGGGCGATATGGCAAAAAATTATAATCACGATTTTCTTGGGGCCAGATCATGATTTCGATTTTATCATGATTTGTGTTCACTTTGTTTTTTCTACTGCCTTTAATAGAGCTGCATAATTTAGGAAAAACTATGTAATTGTGATTTTTCTGACCAGTTTTGCGATTGTGATTAGATTTTCTATTCAGATTCACGTTTTAAGCATAATTTTGTCGCTTTTAGTCACATTTTTGTCACATACAGTTGTGTTTGTTGTCATTAAGTGAGTCTTTGTCACTTTTAGTTGCGTTTTGGTGCATTGCGTTGAATTATTGCACTTAAGAGGTAAATAAAGTCATCTGCTCAGAGGCTACAGAGGCTAAACAACAGGAGACAGAGGAGAGAGAAACAGTCAATCACGATACGACGATGTCATAAAAATAGCAGATTGTCACAGGGATGAGCTCACGATTCGATTTTTATCACCGTATCGCCCAGACCTACTTCATTGCTCTTCCTGACAATATGAAAATGTAAAGTTTTACCACAGACGCATTTCCCAACGTCTCTTTTGCTTCTTTTCATTTGTGACTGAACTCCGTGTGCGCTGTAGTGTCAGTAAACAGCACACTGTACAGGGTGAGCGTCTAAAATTGGGCTTATAATTCAAACATGTTGGAATGACTGCGACTGGAGTCTAGTCATGTCTTTCTGCGATGCACACTCTGCAGTTCAAACGTGAGTCCAGTACAACAAGTCCACACTATGAGACTGAAGCAACTGCAGCTTCAACTATGACTGAGAGTGACTAGGCACGACAGAAAATATGAGGAAAATCAGGCTAAAAATTGTGTGACACGTCCCCAGCTTTAGTTTCCATTTTGCCGTCTAACGTTTATTTGAGCGAAACAAAAATTAGGGAAAAAAGACATACATTTTATCATTTGAGCCTCCCATAATTCTGAATGTTGAGAACAAAAGAACGTCACTGCAAAACCTCTACTGTGATTTTTCAACACTTTGATTTGAAACCAATAAGTAGTGTACCAGAAGGCTATATTATAACGTCATAGAACAATCTAACTGTAAGGAAGGTGGATGCTTCCTGAACTACTAACAGGGTGGATCTTAATAGTAGAGCCCACAGCAGGTGATTGGTCAGAATCCCAGATGAGATGAGGTTGAGTTCGATGCAGTTTATTGAACATTGGCTGTATATGAGTGAGAGTGTGTGTGCGTAGTGCGTAGTACGGTTCTGTAAGGCAGAGAGAAAATACAAACTATAATGAATAACGATACAAATTGTCAGAATGTACACCACACCCAACTGGCAAAAGGCCGTAATACGGTGAGCCGATTGATAAAGTACGAGGCGCCAGGCTTCAGAGCGACAATAGGCCAGGACTCACATTTAACACCGAATGAAATACAGCAAGATAGTGAGCACTCAAATCACACATGTATAACACAATACAATTCCTTACTTGCATAGGACGCGCACAATTACAAAAGCAAAGAAACTGATGCCGATACAACAGATTACTACGTGTCCGATCTACTAGACTGCTTACAGCGAACTCTACGACAGACTGATGACGATCGACGATGATCAGTGTAGTAGTCATTTGAAGAACCTACAGATTCCACACAGTTCCTCCACCTCTCTGAGCTCGCTTCAGCTTCACAGTTAAACATCACACTATAAAGTATGACATCATCGATTCCCACATCCTTTATGTTGTTTTTCCTGTATCTTCTGCGCCCACTCACACAAACTTCTCCACATCTGTGTGTTCTGTGTGTCCTCCAGAGCCTGGAGCGTCTCGCGGGGTTCGACTCTCCTCTCTTCCAGGAAAATTAAAAATGCCTCATTTCCATTCACTCCTTTGTTCCTCATGTTATGTCTTCAGTGTAAGAACATGAAGCTTGGTGTGGTTTCTCTAGGCAAAACTACACCATAATATTGTCAAGATCGACGACAACTTCAGCACTAATTAGTAACACAGGATTTTAAAAGCATTTAAAAGGTATTGAATTAGATTTTTGAGCCATTTTTGAGGCCTTAAAAGCATTAAGTTCTGCAAAATAGTATTACATTTCAAGCAGAATGGTCTTAAATGTTCTTTCTTCTTGTATGTGTTGTAGTTATAGTTATAATTGTGTTAGAATGTTTTCATATTTTATGTTTTAAGACTAAATTTATCCATTTCCCAAGTTAGTTGTCTTTACGACAATAATGTACAGTTTATGCCGTAGAAACACACATCAGCGGGTCTGCTCGTGACACTTGAACCCAAACTTCAGCAAGGTATTTCATAAGAAATTCAATGACAATGACAATAAAATCCGCTTTTCAAAAGGATCTGCAAATTAACAAGTCTAAGAGCAGCTCAGGAGGATAAATGGAGAGCCTGACACCAAATGCACGGAATGTCATGGATGAGGATATGGACTCTCTGACTGTCATGTCGCACATCAGGACTATTCAGCCAGAGAGCCAGGTGTACAGGTGATTCTTCAGGCAAATCTGTTACTGACAATTATTTCTATTGTTATGTTTACTGACCTCCTTAATCTGCCAACAACATTCTTAAAGATATACAATTTACTGTGATTTATTATTCAACTTCTATTCTACAGAACTTCTTTTTAAAATCTGTAATCATCCCTAGTACCATCTGGTAAGTGCCTGCATACAGCCAGGGCTCCCTTTTAAACATTTAAATTCAGAGAAATTCAACTTTACAAGATTAAAGTGACAAAAGGTGTGTATTTTAATTGCGTATTTTAACCTAAATCCACACTCAACTCTTATGCACATCAAATGAAACAGATGGAAATGAGGTTAACGGCATGAATGAAGCCGCCACCTAGAGGCCATGTGTGGCTCTACACGCTTTACCCTCGACCTCAGCTACAGTAAAAGCCCTTGTCCAACGTCTTTAGATCCTTATTTGATTGTTCTTTATTGCACAGATCATCACTGCTCCAACGCGGCCCCGATGCGTTCCACTGCGGCACTCTCCGTCTCTCTGCTGTTAGCATGTTATGTGCCTGCTTCAGCACTACAAGACCATTAAATCACCATGCCATTCATCATCCCTGAATTACTGCTAAGAGGAGGCAAAGGGAGGGGGGAAAAAACTAGTACGTTATACATGCAGTCTTCATACAGTCGCCATTTCAATGTCAAACCCGACCGCACGACTTTGGAGATAAATGAGCGATGTGTAACTGAAGCTCAAAGCGGATATTTCGCCTTTAGACTGTCGTATTCCAAGTGGGGCTCCATCAGTCTTGGAGTAAATGACATAAAGATGCAGATTCATGCTATTTCAGTACAGTTAGGCGTTGGTGTTTGATATTAGCGCATTACGTGGTGCCAGAAGGACCATTTGGCCTTACATCAGTGACATTACCAGACTTTTCAATACACTCTCTCATAGGGGCTGTAGATATGAATAAAAAAGTAATACTTGATAACTATGGGATACTATTGCATTTCCATTTTGCAAGTTCAGTTAAATTACAACAAAATGTAAATGACTTAATGCTACTGAAGCGAAGGCTGCATACTACAGCACAATACATTTAACATGAGACTGGGCCCCAGGTTACTTTGTACTGCAGAAGTCGTGCCTTGAGGTCGGAAAGGTTAAGAACCCTTGCACTAGAGGACTTTTGCTCAATTTTAAGCCCTAATTGCCTCTTGTTGCGTTCAAGGAGGAGTGGCTCGCGCAATGATTCTAACAAACAATTATTTGATTATCACTGTGTGGAGCCACCGCCAGGGACAGAGACTGCAGTGCATTGTGCCTCTGCTGATCGCTGCAGCTTTCCATCTCTCCAGGACCTGTGCGTGTCCAGGACCTGTGCGTGTCCAGGACCTGTGCGTGTCCAGGACCTGTGCGTGTCCAGGACCTGTGCGTGTCCAGGACCTGTGCGTGTCCTGGACCTGTGCGTGTCCAGGGACCTGCAATGGTGTCCAGGGACCTGTGCGTGTCCAGGACCTGCGCGTGTCCAGGACCTGTAGGTGTCCAGGACCTGTAGGTGTCCAGGACCTGTAGGTGTCCAGGACCTGTGCGTGTCCAGGACCTGTGCGTGTCCAGGACCTGTGCGTGTCCAGGACCTGTGCGTGTCCAGGACCTGTGCGTGTCCAGGACCTGTACGTGTCCAGGACCTGTGCGTGTCCAGGACCTGTGCGTGTCCAGGACCTGTGCGTGTCCAGGACCTGCGCGTGTCCAGGACCTGCGCGTGTCCAGGACCTGTAGGTGTCCAGGACCTGTAGGTGTCCAGGACCTGTACGCCTCCAGGACCTGTGCGTGTCCAGGACCTGTGCGTGTCCAGGACCTGTGCGTGTCCAGGACCTGTGCGTGTCCAGGACCTGTGCGTGTCCAGGACCTGTAGGTGTCCAGGACCTGTAGGTGTCCAGGACCTGTGCGTGTCCAGGACCTGTGCGTGTCCAGGACCTGTGCGTGTCCAGGACCTGTAGGTGTCCAGGACCTGTGCGTGTCCAGGACCTGTGCGTGTCCAGGACCTGTACGTGTCCAGGACCTGTAGGTGTCCAGGACCTGTGCGTGTCCAGGACCTGTAGGTGTCCAGGACCTGTAGGTGTCCAGGACCTGTGCGTGTCCAGGACCTGTGCGTGTCCAGGACCTCTGCGTGTCCAGGACCTGTGCGTGTCCAGGACCTGTAGGTGTCCAGGACCTGTGCGTGTCCAGGACCTGTGCGTGTCCAGGACCTGTGCGGCTCCAGGACCTGTGCGTGTCCAGGACCTGTGCGTGTCCAGGACCTGTGCGTGTCCAGGACCTGTGCGTGTCCAGGACCTGTGCGTGTCCAGGACCTGTAGGTGTCCAGGACCTGTAGGTGTCCAGGACCTGTGCGTGTCCAGGTCAGATCACAGCTGACCCTAGTCACCTGGACATGGACTATTTGAGTCCCTCTCCTCGTGCAGGAGGCTGCAGTCCTGTTACCACTAGTTGTCGACTCACGGCTCCAAAACCAGAACCTGAACCTGGTGCACTAACTTAACCAGAGCCAATCAGAGCAGACAGACTGCACCAGGCTGTTGCATAGTGATAGCTGTTAAACTGTGGAAAAAACACACATTTTTCATTCATCATCTGAAATGAGTGGAACACACCGTTCCTGTGGCCTTTATGAGCAGATTTATGAAGGTTCTTCTTTTGGTTTTATTTTTGCTCTAAATAAGAGAGGAAAAGCAGCTCTCTTGTGTGCAGTTTTTATTACAGCTGAGGTCACAATGTTAATTTTTATCACAGCTTGTTTAGTAGCTTTATGATGCTTTAAAAAGGTCACTAAAGCTGTCTGTATCTTCTAAGAGTTTGCACTTTACAGCTATTCGTTAATTCGACCTGTTAATCACTCTGTTTGACACAAGCGGACACCAATAGCAATACAATTTACTGAAAACCATTGCGTTTCTCTCTTTTAGTAGCAGGACTAAAGCAGCTCGTCCTCCCTGTTCCACTTCCATCCTCGTCTCAGATCTGACAGTTGTTTTTGTGATCTGTAACTCCGCTGCGCACACCTCCGATTGTTGCGTTGTATGAAGGACGCTTGCATCAGCTTCTGTCAGGGTTTACTTTGCACTGGAAGAATTCACTGGGCACGTTACCATCATTTGACATTGTATTTACTATAAAGCTGTCTTGAATCCCAGAAGTGTCTGTCTACATATGTATGAAGACAGCGCTTTAAATTATGTGCATGCATTGCTATACATTTTACAGCAATAAAACTTTATGATTTGCTAAACATTCCGTGCTCCGATAGGAAAATAACCCGTCTGCATTAGACCCATTCTTCAATACCACAAAAGCATACATAGGCTATCTTTAGGAGTAACGAAATGGAGAATAACTCTGTTTGTCAGCGAGAATAAGAAAGGTGTAGTGTGATATATTGCATCAAAATAAATAACATTAAAACTTTTTATGCATGAGAAAAAAAAATCAGGATGATCTTAGTAAAAGTGTTTAAAATAATGTGTTGCAACAAACACATAGCTAAATTAAACACTTAAAGGACTTTTTTTTAACCTTTTAACCATTATTCTCTCATTGAAAACATACCATGAAGTGTCCTGGGCGTCATTCACACTTTTTTCATTAATTCTGTTTACGAGCTTATCTCTGCTCCTTTGCTGAACCTCATAAATGATCAGTTTCACATTTCTCAGACGTGATGTCAAAGGTAGAGATCTGGAGGTTTCCTGTGCCGTTTTTGAGTCCAGAACTCATCACTCGACCTGTTCAGTGCATTTCTGCGTCAAATTGCACTCATTACAACTGTGTGATTATATTAGCAAGCCGACCACGCTGCTTAACAGGCTAGCAAGTTTGTTTCATTATAATTTAACCGTTATTTATCCAGGTACATCAATTGAGAACTAATACTCATTTACAACAACAGCCTGGTTAATTCCCTCTGCTGCCAGTGGATCGCCTGACTGATGAAACATGCGTGTTTTCTACACATAAGGATTATTTTAAATTCTAAAACATGTCAAAAGATGTCAAAGAAAAGACACTCAAAAGCATGTTTAAAGGCCATTATCATTACAAATAATGCATAATATGTGTCCTTTAAATTGTTACTGTCCTGTACTGTGAAAAACTGACCTAGTCCATGTTTCAGATTTTTTCGATGTAATAAAGTAAAATGTGTGTTGCCCCCGCACAGATATGTTGTGAAAGCATCTATTCAGGTGAAATGAGACTACAATTTTCTCTGCATCTATTTATGGTGAAAAGTGCTTAGAAACTGAACGCAGCGAGTATTTAGGATGCTGCGACTGCATTAGGAAAGTGAGCGATAAACCGTGACCGTAAAGACTTTAAAGTGCGTATGATGGGTTTTTCTGATTTTCTAATTTTGACTTTATTCAGTGTAGTAATACTTTGTGTAAATACAAATTATAGTTTTACACCAATCAAGTCGCTATTGGTGGAGAAAAGTTGAAAAATCTGTCGACAATTACAGGAAGTAAACAAATTGATGACATCACACTGGGGAGTCAAAGGTTATGCCAAATTTACACAAAATAAACTACTTTTTTGACCCTTTAAACATTAATTCAGCAAAAAAAAGGTGTTCACATGTGTTTCTCTTTGTCAAATAAACAAAATCTGTGACATTAGATGAGTTTTGATCACTGTACAGTGTGGTTGCTATGGTAATTTCCTAGTGTGAAGTCATACTTTACAACCAGGAAGTAAAATTTAAAACCTAAAAATAGCTAAACTGGGGTTAAATTTGTAAAGACTTTATTAGAAATTTGATTCTATGTATCTTTACTGCATTTTAGTTAAATGTGTATTTCAACCTGTCATAGGCCCTTTAACATGAACTAATTCTGTTTTTCATGATTCAAAGCAGTAAAAATCAATAATAACAATAGTGTTGATTTGTGCGCATTAGCTTAAAATTAGTTGGATGAAACAAACGTATTGCATGTATTTATTTGTATGCATTATTCATTAAACGTACTGAAGTAAATAATTTAAGCAGAACATCATCAGATACTCGGGTTTATCTTACGACAAGTCAATAGAAACATTAATATTTGCAAAAACAATGCTAGCTTTTGCATAATTCACCACACACGTCTTCATTTGTCCCATAAACAAAGTAGAATAATTCATGTCGCTGTGATGACATTTCTGCGTGCATCGTTTTAGATTTTACTCTCGTCTCCCCACGTTTTATAATAATCTCTGCTCGCTGAATACTTACGGAGGCTCAAAGCGCTGACTGTGGCGCTCGGAATGAAAGAGGAATTTAGAAAAAAGGGAAGATCGGACAAAAGGCGTGTGTGATCCGACCACAGACATGAGAGGAAACAAGGGCTTGGGTTTGAAATGGGAACAGCCTGCTCTGCCTCACTGAGTGACACCAGAGAGAACCAACATTAGAGAGAATGGAATTTATGTGTCTGGGTCAAAGCAGAAGGAGCAGCAGAGGCAGAGGTAGAGACAGTAGAAGAAAGAGCGGTGCCAGTGGGAGTGTGTATTGAGACTGTAGTGAACAGAATTTACAAAGTAGGAACATGCTGTGGCGATAGGTGCAACATCAAACATGAATTATAATAGCAAAAGGTAAAGTATGATAAAATAATAAGCATTAGGGCTGTCGTCGACTAAAGAAATTCTTGGTCGACGAAAGATCTGCCCCATCGACCGATTAGTCGACTAAAATACACCAAAACTATAAAGTATCTCGATGTATCTGACCCAAAATGCACTCAATAGACCAAAACTGTAGAGGAGTTCATGCAAAAACAACTATTTACACAGAAAAGTACAGTGTATTTATACGTTAAGACCCCAAAATCTTTAGCTAATTCACTTCATATCTTCTTGTTTTTGCCATAAAAAATCATTTAATAATAATTTAATATAAATAAAATGATTAGTCGACTAATAAAAATCTTGGTCGACTAAGATACCATCGACTAATTGACCAAACGACTAAAGAACTACAGCCCTAATAAGCATGCATGAAAAGAAGTAGTTACTAAAATAAAAGTAGACTAAATACTAAATACTAAACAAAACATGTGCAGTACGGTCAGAACAATAGTGCAAAACACAAATAGGCAGCGGTGGAAAGTAACCAAGGTATCTGTACTTTTCTTAAGTCGTTTTTACTGTGGAAACTTTTACTTCACTACAATTGAGACCAAGTATGAAAAGTAGAAGTTCTTTTCATTCTGTTTGAGGGTTATTCTGAGCTTGTTGATGTTTAGTTTAAGCTCAACAACAAGAAATCAAAAATATACATATAAAATTAAAGAAATTAATCCAGATTGACCTTTGTTGACCAAAATTAAGCACAATTCTTCACCAAACCTCCGACATTTAATACACAAAATGAGTGAAATGTAGCAACAGATTTTTAAATACCAGTTAAAACTTTAAAGAAGTAAAGATTAAATTGTGAAGAAAAAAAGCAAGTACAACACTCTTTGTTTGTTCCATACTGCAGAATAAGATGTCCAGTAGAGGGAGATATTTGCATTGAAGCCAGCGAAAAATATTCAGTTTGAATGAATTGTTAACGACGTCAAAAGGAACAGGATCGCACAATTTGCTTGTTATAAACTCTATCAAAATCTGGTTTCGTCTCATTCTCATGGATCCGATCTCCTGTCTCCTCTTTAGACACAGGCAGAACATACAAACTGCTCCCTAATCATGCCCTAAACAGGAACTGAACCTACAACCTGGTTATCATGAGGCAGACACACACCACCGTACGTACCTCATCAGCGGCCCGCTCTAACCCAGTAAGCCGCCCCAGTTTTCTGAAAAGTGCACCGCCAGCTTCACCGCCCCGGCGCTCATCTCATCGGCAGCTCTGCGTGAACTCCTCAAATTACAAAGAGGATAATTATTAATCCATGAACACATCAGCTGGCCCCCTTCAGGTTCGACCCCAGCTGAAATTAATCAAACCAAATCCAGCTTTAAAGCGACAATAAGGCTAATCGGAGCTGGGAGGAGAGCCGCCGCCGCCGCCGCTGTGCCGTATCCGTGCCGTATCCGTGCCATTAACCCGACTCCTGCTACTCTAATCTGACGCCTCAAATGAGAGATCTTCAGACATCACTGAGCTCAGTAAATTTACCAACGTAGTGACAAGACCCAAGGGCAAGGAACGAGAGAAGTAGAGTCAAGACTGGGAGAAGTAAAAGGGTTAGAGGGGGAGACAAAATGTAGTGTCTCTGGCAAAGTGGAAGACCAGGCTAAAGGACTGACTCAAAACAAAAAGAAAAGGACAATTAAATCCAAATCCACTTTATTTGTAGCACATTTTATAAACAGACCTGTTTCCAAAGTGCTGCACACACAAACATAAAAACAGCAAAACACAATATATAATAACAACTCAATTTGATCTTACTGCTTGTAAAACCAGAAGAATCAAATCCAAGCCAAATGATAAAACCATAAAATAGATTAGTAAAATGTAAAGCCTGCAATTGTTTTAGTAATACTAGAGAGAGACCAAAGTCTGTATTTGTATTGTATTTAGCCACAGGCAGATTTGCAACCGCCGTCCCTGGTTAGGCTTTTAAAGATGTAACTACTTGTAATAGAAAACAATACAACAGGAAGTTAGTAAGAACCTACACATGAAAAAGAATTGGACAAATCGGTCGACTCTATGTCCCAGGGCAGTGTAGTGTTGATTTTCTGTTGATTTTCTGTTGATTTTCTGTTGATTTTCTTTAAGCCAGCGTTTCATTTTTGTGTAGAAAAGTGTGATGCCAGACTCCAACTTAAGCTTCGGTGGCAAAGAGTTCCATAAGTTTGAAGCTTTCACAGGATCTTTTCATTCTTCCACTGACTCTAACATCTTTGTTATTATTATATTTTTTGATCATTTCATGCAGGAGCAAAACCATTGAGACATTTAAAAATTGCTTTTACAAGGGAGAAATGAATGATGTTATTGAAAGTCATCACACTGTATTATATTTTTGAATAAAATGGCAGTGCTGTACTTCATCAGTTTTAAAGTACTATCTGTTTATGCAGTGACTCTGGAGGCTTCAGAACAGATTTTGTAGACTGGCCCCTGACGATGGCACAATATGACCTGTGAGGTACATGGTCGAATCATACGAAACCAGTTTATCTTTGTCTGTATGGTTTTTGCCATTTTCTTGATATGGGCATCAAATTTGAGTTTAGAATCTAAAACAACCCCGAGATACTTAAATTCCTTCACCTCTATTTGATCAAGATATATATATATATATATATATATATATATATATATATATATATAATGTATATATTCAGTGATATTTTAAAACCAGACAAACTCATGTTTTAATTTGCTCTGATTCAGTTTCATATCTTCATTGCTTCAGATCACTGAAGTCAAAGATATACTGTTGAAAACACTGATTTTACCGTCCAGAATCAGAGATGTTTAAGTGGGTTCCAGGTTTGAGAGGGAATGAGCAGCAGATAAGACGCTCTATCATGGGACAGTATTAGCATGAATGTACTGCTCTGCAAGAACGAAGCAAAGTCTGTGGTTTAGTCCAAGTCCAGGGAAAAGAGCGGAGTGGGAGGAGAGCAGAACCCCGGGCACACATTTATTCAGTTTAATGGATGGTGTCCAAACAGAGCAGGAACACACTGTATGTAACACCATTATGTTAGCTCACTCTGATCTCAACAGCACTTTGAAGTTAATTGGAAAACACTGGACAGGATTGTGTGAGGAAACAATTCACATGTACTATTTAACTGCACAAAATCTGACAGCGAGAGCGCACACCTGAAGGAGAAACTACTGCAATTTAAAAGAACTGAAACAGTCTTCACGTGCAAACTTTACTTCAAAACGTCACTGGTTGTTTACTTTACATTTGAATAAGTCAGCATGGGAGACGCTTCGTAAACTACCGTCGTGCCCTGAGCCCATTGTTCAGCCCCACTTGAGACGAAGAAATGAAGGAGAGAGAAGTAGAAGATGGCTTAAAAATCAAAGACAAAGAACGAAGAGCCTGGTTTAGGGTAAAAGAGTGTGAAGATGAGGTCTCTGTCAGGTTCAGTGGAGATAACAGCAGTGGCTTGGAGACGATTGTTGTTAATGAAACGTTCAGAAGTGGACAAGGACGTGTCAAATGGTTCAGCACCTCCAATTATCTGCAAAGAGTTCAGATAATACTGAGTTCACCTTCAGCTAATGGGGCAGAAAGAAGAAACAGAAAAGGGAGTGACACTTGTGAACGTCTCAGGCCGAAGTCAAACATCTTAGTGGGATTTTGGTCCATAGCGATAAGCATTTGTAGAGCGAGGACATTTAGCTTACTGTAAGTGGATTTTGGCAGCCTCTAGTGGTTATTTTATTTCCTATAACTTAAAGGTCCCATATTCTGCTCTTTTCCCCTTCACACAGTCTATTCTAAGGGCTTTGTTGATACATTTTCTCGTTGTGTAATATCCATAACATAACAGTTTACAAAAAACACCCATTTCTTGGACTGGCCCCCCTCCTTGTAAAAGCAAATGGCTCACTCTGAGATCTGACCCCCCCGAACAGAGAGCAGGCTGCCTCCCCCGCCTAGAGCGGAGATGGTGCATGCGCCGTGTGCTCCGGTAAACAGCGATACACAAACACTGAATAAACATTTTATCCTCCTGACGGTGCGTCGTGCTGAGTCCTACGTCCTGGATCTGACCTGGAGTTTGACGTGCTCCAGGGCCTCAACGACGGACGTTGCCGTTTGGTAAATAACAGGCTAACTCTTCGATCTGTCGTATCTATCGTGTAATTACATTAGCATTAGCTGTTTTTATTCTTGCGGCTGCGCTCTTCCTGGAGGCGTGGCTTAAACACCGCGTCATCCTGGTGAAGCCGCGTCATCTTAGTGAGGAGCCCCCGTCTGCTGCTCAGCCGAGGGGGACGGAAAAGACAGTTCTCTAGTGAAAACATGAGGGAATCAATCAGAAAAACACTTTGGGCACAACATACGAGGCCCAAATAGCACTGGAGGAAGGTTAAAACCTCTGAAAAGTCAATTTTGCATGATATGGGACCTTTAAGAGAAAGACAAACACATAGAAAGACACATAGGAGTCAATTTGGCTGCAAATATTCTGAAGATAAACTGGTCATTTTGGACGATTATGACGTTTTCAGGTGTATTGACTGGCCTTAAAGCGCCTATGACAGGTTAGACTACACATTTCACTAAAAAAAGTCGTCAAAGTGATTATATTTAAGATTTTATTAATAATGCAGCCTGTTTTTGCCCACTTGGACCATTCTGATGAAGTTTTGTACTTCCTGGTCAGACATGAGCAGCAGAGGTGACACAGGTAGAGATAATGCTGTGTTCCAGTCGTCCTCAGAAGTCATAACTCGGACCTCAGAGTTTTCTCAGAGTTTTTGTGTTCCAGTTGTCAAGTCGAAAAAATGATCATTATTTTACAATAAGGACTTCATCAAGTAATAAATACTAGGAAAGTGCTCAAATCAGTCAAAATGCAGGTCTATTTAAGTTAATTTTTTGTTATTTTTATTATTACATTTCCAGATGATAAAACTACTTCCTGTACGTTCATAAGCACTTTATATCAGTGGTTCTTAAACTTTTTCAGTCACGACCCCAAAAATAACAATAGTTCACATTCGCGACCCCCAAACACAAAAAATAGGCGACACGCAAAGTGATAAATTAGCCTTAAATCTAATGTTTGACTTCATTTATATATAGACCTAGAAACAAATAGGAATCTACATTTACCAGTGCATTTGAAGGGGGTCAAGCCTTTTTTAACACTATTGTATCAGTTTTTCCCATCATCTGAGGACCCCCAGAAATCATTTGGGGTCGCGACCCCTAGTTTGAGAACCACTGCTTTATATCACCAGCACAGGCTGAGGTTTAGATTGGGCTGACAAACGTCTTACAGACAAGACAAGACATAAAGCTTTATTTTACTTGAGTGCAGAGAGGGCACAGCTCCAAATGTCTTTTCTGTGCTTTTAAAACGGGCAGTGCATGTCTAAATTATGTTTCCTTATTTAACTTTTATTGTACAGGACAGTGTACTGTATAAACTGAGTTTGTAGTCATTTCTAATCAATAATAGATCACAGTGCATTATGAGAGTAAATGGAGAGCAGAGAGACAGGTCTTTGAACTGTCCACAGCCTGAATGAGCGCTCCTGTAAACCCCGTTATAGAGCAGCGTTCAGTCCTGATTAGGAGGGAAACACTATTAAATAAAGAGTCGCGGCATGAAGTCGCTAATGTTTGCAGCTTCCCTTGATTTGAACAGGCAAAAGAGCAATAGTTATCTGTTTGAAACAAAAAGATGAATAATCCAGTATGTTTTCTTCATTAATGTGAAAGTCAAGCTAAATAAACCATGTCTGATTAATTTAAATTCATAAACACTACAGTGTCTCAGTTTGCTCAGTCTTTAAAAGATTAATCCACTATTTTCATTCAGCATTTTTTTTTTTCACTCAGGGATGTCACAGGGAATGAGGACACACCGGCGCCCTCTGGTGGAACATTTGTGTAGTGTAGATATTACTCAAGTCAGATCTCAGAAGCTAAGCAGGTCAGGGCCTGGTCAGTACTTGGATGGGAGACCGCTGCAACACCAGGAGCCACAGGGGGGCGCTGCAGGAGGAAATGTCATCATGTGCTTAGAGAAGACTCACATTGGCCAGAATCAATCTCTCAGGCTTGTGCTTTTAATCTGTTATTGTGAACTTCATTTGCTGTGAAACTAAAGCACTTTCTAATTATGGCACTTTATCTTATGACTGTTGCACTTTGTTTCAGTTTTTTAGACAAATTGTTTTGTTGTTTATGTATTTTTAAACTTGTAATACTCCTGACGTGTGCTGCTGTCCCCCTTGAAAAAGAGGTGGGTGTTTTCCTGGTTAAATAAAGGTTAAATAAAAAAAACTAAAAAAATGAAAGTGGTGTTTGTGAATGATCGGTGGTGGTCACAGTATTAGACGACCACAACTGACTGTGGAGTGAATGAATAATGCAACGTGAAGTATCTTTGAGTGTAGGGCTAATCGATTAGTCTAGTAGTCTTTTGATTACTCGATTAGTTGTTTAGATTGCAAAAGGACTGTGAATATGAGATTTCTAACACATTTTACCCAGATAAAGCTGAGGTGACGCTGTTTGAGGACGTCCTGGTGGAGAGACCAAAGGGTGTTTTCCTCATAAACACTCCATTTACACATTTCCTGTGTCATGTTTGTGTGATTCCTGCTCTGTCTGAGTCATAAAACCTCTTCCTTCAGGTCAAGGCATGTTTGCAGTCTGTGTATTGACAGTTAACAATTAATTTAGTAATCGAATAGTGGTTAACTGTCAATGGAATAAAGTTACCATGACTAGAAATACCGATTAACCGTCACCGATGCCGAGACAAGACACTTACATAACAATAATAATAATGCACACTTTTCATGACGCTCAAATAGGGCAGCGAGAAGTTAATCAATTAATTAGTTATCAATTAATTTAGTAATCGAATAGTCGTTAACGAATTAATTGATTAACTTCTTGCAGCCCTATTTGAGTGCCATGAAAAGTGCTATATAAGTAGTGTGCATTATTATTATTATGTAAGTGTCTTGTCTCGGTGACGGTTAATCGTATTTCTAGTCATGGTAACTTTATTCCTTGAGCCAACAAACTTAAAAAGCTCGTTTAGTGACGAACCGCACTCACGTCAAGACTCAAAATACTATATTTCAAGTGCGTAATGTGTCTTAACATTTTCCAAAGCCAACACAATTCATAAAGAAGGCCCAGCAGAGGATGTACTTCCTGCGGCAGCTGAGGAAAGCCAAGCTGCCGGCGCAGATGATGGTGCAGTTCTACACGGCCATCATCGAGTCCATCCTCACCTCCTCCATCACCGTGTGGTACGCTGGAGCCACAGCCAGGGACAAACAGAGACTACAGCGCATTGTGCGCTCTGCTGAGAAGGTGATCGGCTGCAGCCTTCCATCTGTGCAGGACCTGTACGTCTCCAGGACTCGGGGACGAGCAGGTCGGATCACAGCTGACTCTCACCCTGGACACGGACTATTTGAGCCACTCCCCTCGGGCAGGAGGCTACGGTCCATCCGGACCAGAACCTCCCGCCACAAGAACAGTTTCTTTCCCTCTGCCGTTGGACTCATGAACACTTTGTAACACCCGTCACTTTAACTATATATTATATAAGGACAATCTATTTGCACTACCACATTTGCACATTGCACTGTCTGCCAACTGTACATTCTGTATATAGTCTATCTTAGTCTATTTTATTCTTAATTTTTATGCATGCCTTTTTATATATTTTTTATATTTTACTCATTGCTTTATGTTTGCACCTTCGCCGAAGCAAATTCCTATGTTTGTGAATTTCACTGACAATGGCAATAAACCGCTTCTGATTCTGATCTGATTCTGATTAAGAGGGTCTGGGAGTCTGCCAGTCGAAACCTGGTTATGTTTCTTGGTTAATTTATTTTCTATTTCCATTTTCCTTCATTAACTGTACAAAAAGTACCATTCAGTCAGGCCTAATGGAACTAAACCATCCAGGGTCTGCAACGAGGATCTAAACCAGGTCTGAGCACGGTTAGCTGTGAATGGGATTAGCTCTGCACAGTTCACCGAGGTCCCAGGAGACAGACACATGACGAATCCAATCACACGTTACACAATCAGAGAGGAACCGGAGAGAGGAGCCTGTCATGTAATTCTATTAGAGAAATAAAGACGCAATTATGGAGCACTGGAATAAATATCAATTCACTGTGTCAAAATAAATCACTCTAATCGCGTGAGCAAGAAATGGAGAAAGGAGCGTTTTGTAAACACATCAGTCAAAAGTATGAATGTGGTGTGATATCTGAATAAGCAGAGGAAGACAAAAACAGATAATTAGACATGCATTCTCCATACACTGGTGCTGACATACTTTAGTTTTGGTGCTGGGAAACACGCTACATTCTCCTTGTCTTTGTCATGTAATAGTTTGAGTTTATGACACTTTCTGTACATAATTGCACTGGAAAAAATATGGTCTTAAATGAGATAACAGGGGTGCACGGAGCGGCTAGAGCTTCTGCCTCTCAATAAGGAGATCGTGGGTTCGAATCCCGGACCACCCCAACATCACACGATCTCTCTGGGTGGAGTCTGCATGTCCTCCCCGTGTTACCGTGGGTTCTCTCCAGGTTCTCCGGCTCCTCCCACCGTCCAAAGACATGACTGTGTTCAGGTTAATTGGAAAACTCTAAATTGTCCGTAGTGAATGAATGTGAGAGTGAATGGTTGTCTGTCCTTGTCTGTCCTTGTCTCTGTGTTTGCTGTGATGAGTGGCCACTGTCCAGGGTGTACCCCGCCTAAGGCCCAAAGTCACTGGGACAGGCTCCAGTCACAATCAATGGGAATAAGCGGTAGAAAATGAATGAATAAATGAATAAGATAACAAGTTAATAAGTGCTTGAAATAAGTAGTATTTAACTTGTTTTGAGTATATTTTGAAGTAAGATTGCCAATGGAACGAGCATAAAATATCTTGTTTTAGTTTAATTATGAAAAAGACAAGCATTTTCTGTCTTGAAATTAGAAAAAAGACGCTACTGCACCTGAAATAAGAACAAATGTACTTGTTATGTTGGCAAATCTTATTTTAATCAGAATCAGAATCAGAAAACGATTTATTGCCATTGTCAGTGAATTCACAAACATAGGAACTTGCTTCGGCGTGAGGTGCAACATAAAGCAATGAATAAAATATAATAAATATATAATAAAGGCATGCATAAAATTAAGAATAAAATAGACTAAGATAGACTAACACTATATACAGAATGTACAGGGCACTGTCTAAGACTGTCTAAATGTATTCAAATCAAGATAAATATTACTTTTTAACTTATTTTCTTATTTTAGGTTGTACATTTTTCCAGTGTGTATACTGCCTTGCTTAGAGGTGGGAAATCTGCTGAAATTTAGAAAAGATCGTGAATGTTGTTTTGACGATGTGCAAAATGTGCCTTCATTCAGAAAAGCAATAAAAAAGAGCTGAAAACTGAAAAGTGTTGTAGTAAACTTTCAAATAAGGGTAAAAAGCAGTAATGGTAATCCCTGTCTGTCTGATATGATGTGCACCTCGATGCACTTTCTACGATCCGGTTCATTTAAGATACATTTCTCACAAACGACACGATTCAATTTGAACCAGCCCCGGATCACGATGCATCACGAGTCACACAACATTGTTATTTTTGCTCCTGATATGATAGTTTGTAGTTTGTAATTTCCGATCCGATGCGTTTTTGTTTTGTTTTTTTTGTTTTTTTTTATTGACACAGTTTAGTCTAATACTGGGTCTGTATAAATAGGGAATGCAATCCTGAATTTCAGCATTAGCAGCGTCAGATTTGGACAAATGTAGATTAACCGAGAAAACAAAGGTCAAAGGACAGGGGCATTCTGGGACAGTTATCTGAACTGCTTTCACCTGTGGCCCATCGAGGCAAATGTTGTTGTGATTTTGGGCATTATAAAAATAAATTGATTTGAATTGATTTGACATTATTTATTGTCAGCTGGGCTAAAAACTGGAGCGGAAATGACTTTGCCGGTTGGAGGAGCAGCCATTAGGTCACATTATGAGTCAATAAGCTGCCTCTCGATCATCACAGACACAAGGTTCTAAAGCAGTTAAAACGTTCACCAATTTTAACCGCCAAAACAGTAAATGTGTCAAATGTGTCGCATAAACAACTTTCCTTCCTCTAAACAAGCAACAGAATTATAGTGCTGTGACAAAAAACTCAAAAATCAATCAAAAATCAAAAATGATGATATATGGCGATATAATCCATATTAAAGATATAATCAATACCAAAACCGTTGCTATTCTCTCAACAGCACTGAAGAAAAAGACAGACCGACAAAATGGTAAATAAAATATGACGTTATAAAAATTACAAATGAATATCATGTATTTAAATCAGCTGGAACATTAGTTAAAATGCAACAAACAAATCGAAATTGTATAAATGTTCTTCTGAGAAAGGACCCCCCATTTAAAGGTCCCATATCATGCAAAATGGACTTTTCAGAGGTTCTAACCTATTTGGGCCTCGTATGTTGTGCCCAAAGTGGTTTTTTGATTGATTCCCTCATGTTTTCACTAGAGAACTGTCTTTTCCGTCCCCCTCGGCTGAGCAGCAGACGGGGGCTCCTCACTAAGATGACGCGGTGTTTAAGCCACGCCTCCAGGAAGAATAAAAACAGCTAATGCTAATGCTACACAGTAATTACACGATGGATACGACAGATAGAAGAGTTAGCTTGTTATTTACCAAACGGCAGCGTCCGTCGTTGAGGCCCTGGAGCACGTCAAACTCCAGGTCAGATCCAGGACGTAGGACTCAGCACGACGCACCGTCAGGAGGAGAAAATGTTTATTCAGTGTTTGTATATCGCTGTTTACCGGAGCACACGGCGCATGCACCATCTCCACTCTAGGCTTCAGCACAGGTTGGGCGGGGGAGGCAGCCTGCTCTCTGTTCGGGGGGGTCAGATCTCAGAGTGAGCCGTTTGCTTTTGCAAGGAGGGGGGCCAGTCCAAGAAATGGGTGTTTTTTGTAAACTGTTATGTTATGGATATTACACAACGAGAAAATGTATCAACAAAGCCCTTAGAATAGACTGTGTGAAGGGGGAAAGAGCAGAATATGGGACCTTTAAAGTTGTTTAGAACATGAAAGCTGCACACATGTATTAGAATTTCACAATATTTCATTTACCACCCCGAATTTACGACAGAAAGGTCAAATCGCACTCATCGAGGAGGGCCTGTGCTTAATTTTGCCTATAATTCCTAGACCCGCCCCTGCCGTTATCTTAACCCAATACCTTCTTGCTGTTTGCTGTTAGACTAGTGAGAAAAGCACCAATACCAACACGTTAAGTAATAATACACTCCAAAAGGGCCTTTATTTCGAAGCCGATTCCACTCTTTTCTTGAGGCAAAACTCCAACTCGACAAAAACTTAGCCGAATCCCCCCCGTTACGTTTTATTTCCAATCCATTTGAGACCCTACAGTGTGATTACTATGGATTTTTGGGTAAAAGAAAATATGCTGCGACGGGCGGCTTATCAGAGCACACGCTAAAATCGATGTCGTTCCTCCGCAGAAAATCTCCAGCTAATACAAAATCTAAAAAGTGTAGCGGGATTCTGGAGAGCCGACCGGCGCTGATAGGGACCAGGACGGAGAGATAAAGCGCATTTCCATCTCATAAAAACAGCGGGAAGCCCAGAGGAAGCGGCAAAGGTAGAAATGAGAAAATGAAGGCGCGTGTTTTAAGCCCCAGAGGAGGGTTTGGACGGAGGAGATGCAGAGGTTTGGGAGAGGAAGAGTGAAGAGACAAGAGGAGCGCGAGTCTAGTGTACAAGATGGATATTTGTAATAAAAGCGGGCGAGGAGAGGCATAAATATACAGCAGGAGAGGCGTTATGGACAAACTCGATTGGTGGATACTGCAAATATAGATTGGTTTTGTGATATTCTTGCACCTGTCTCTCAGCCGGAGCGGGATGCATTTTTATGTCACGTTACTTTTACGTTATCGTTCTTAAAGTTTGATTTCTTAAAGCTGGTAAAGAGGAGTGTATTCAGTCATCAGAGTAACAGTTAGTGAACATTTACTGAACAAATGATTGGAAATGGGTATGGGAACATAGGCAAGGCAAGTTTATTTGTAGAGCACAATTCATACACAGGGCAATTCAAAGTGCTTTACATAAACAGGAAAAGTGGCATTAAAATCACAAAAAGACACACAGAATCATTTAAAAATAAAGCGCTTTAAAAGAGAAGAAGAGCAGATAGATCTTTGAGTCGTTTGTACATCTAAACAGAACTGTTTTTAGCCTGGATTTAAACATTGTCAGAGTGGAGGCACCAGCAGGAGGCCGGTCCATGTTTAGTCCTGACTCTAGGCACCAGCAGGAGGCCGGTCCATGTTTAGTCCTGACTCTGGCACCAGCAGGAGGCCGGTCCATGTTTAGTCCTGACTCTGGCACCAGCAGGAGGCCGGTCCATGTTTAGTCCTGACTCTGGCACCAGCAGGAGGCCGGTCCATGTTTAGTCCTGACTCTGGCACCAGCAGGAGGCCGGTCCATGTTTAGTCCTGACTCTAGGCACCAGCAGGAGGCCGGTCCACGTTTAGTCCTGACTCTGGCACCAGCAGGAGGCCGGTCCACGTTTAGTCCTGACTCTGGCACCAGCAGGAGGCCGGTCCACGTTTAGTCCTGACTCTGGCACCAGCAGGAGGCGGTCCATGTTTAGTCTGACTCTGGCACCAGCAGGAGGCCGGTCCATGTTTAGTCCTGACTCTGGCACCAGCAGGAGGCCGGTCCATGTTTAGTCCTGACTCTGGCACCAGTGGGAGGCCGGTCCATGTTTAGTCCTGACTCTGGCACCAGCAGGAGGCCGGTCCATGTTTAGTCCTGACTCTGGCACCAGCAGGAGGCCGGTCCATGTTTAGTCCTGACTCTGGCACCAGCAGGAGGCCGGTCCATGTTTAGTACTGACTCTGGCACCAGCAGGAGGCCGGCCTACGTTTAGTCCTGACTCTGGCACCAGCAGGAGGCAAAAATAAACAACTTAAATTACCAATAAAACATGAATTAAACAAAATAAAGGTGTTCACATGTATTTTGATTTGTGGGACAAAAAAATCTGTGACCCTAGCAGAGTTTTAGCCCAGTGTTCAAAGTAATGTCCTAATGTGATGTCATCATTTACAACCAGGAAGTGACATTACAAAACTAAAAAAACAGCTAAAAATGATGAAATGTATAATTATTTTTAGCAAAACTTTGAATATATTTATCTTACCTGTATTTTAGGTACATGAGTGGTCTAACCTGGCATAGGCCCTTTAACGATGTCACTGTTGTATGGTCAATAATAATCATGAATAAAATGAATCTGTGACGTCTCTTCACACAATAATGGCAACACCAAAATTGTAACGTCTCTATTTTGTGGTTGACGGCTGATGAAGAGAAGAGCTGACTTTTAGATTTACAATCTCTGTCCAAACGCACCATTTTAGTAAAACAAACATGTCTGGAGCGTTCACCAGCTTCAAGAACAAACTCATGAATCACAGACTATGGCAGAGGATGAACAAGCGCATTACTTCCTGAACCCAGTGACCTCTAACTAGGGTTGGGCGATATGGCAGAAAAATTATAATCACGATGTTCTTGGGGCCAGATCATGATTTCGATTTTATCATGATTTGTGTTCACTTTGTTTTTTCTACTGTCTTTAATAGAGCTGCACGATTTAGGAAAAACTATGTAATTGTGATTTTTCTGACCAGTTTTGCGATTGTGATTAGATTTTCTGTTCAGATTCACGTTTTAAGCATAATTTTGTCGCTTTTATTCACATTTTTGTCACATACAGTTGTGTTTGTTGTCATTAAGTGAGTCTTTGTCACTTTTAGTTGCGTTTTGGTGCATTGTGTTGAATTATTGCACTTAAGAGGTAAATAAAGTCATCTTCACACATCTTCACTGGCTTCACAAGAGACCTGCAGGGGGAGCTCTGTCGCTGAGGTTCTGCTTTAAAGGGCCTCTGACAGGTTGGATTACACACTTGACAAAAACGCAGTTAAGATAAATATATTCAAGATTTGTTAAAATACTTTCCAAATTTCATCGCAGTTTTGCAATTTGTTAGGTTTTTTGTTTCATTTCCTGGTTGTAAATGATGACATCACACTAGGAAATTACCATAGCAACCACACTATACACTGGGCCAAAACTCATCTGATGTCACAGGTTTGTTTATTTTACAAATAAAAACACACATGAACAGCTTTATTTTGTTGAATTAATGTATAAAGGGTAAAAAAAAAAGTTAATCGTTTTGTGTAAATTATGCTTAACCTTTGTCTCACAGTGTGATGTTGTCAGTTTGTTTACTTCCTGTAATTTTCAACAGATTTTTCTAAGTTTCTCCACAAACGGCTGCTTGATTGGTGTAAAACTATAATTTATATTTACAACATGTGTTAATACAATGAATGAAGTCAAAATCAGAAAATCATGAAAACCTGTCATACGCACTTTAAGTAAAAGTAAAAATGAAGCACACGTTGGAAAATTTTAGAATCCTATTTTGAAACCTCTGTAAGCGTTAAATGCAGTGATCTTGATTAATAATTGCGCTGAGTGAATTGATAATATACATAACATGAGGAAAAATAGTTTGTACTTTTCAGTTCAGTTTATTAATGCAGTAGAAAGCACAGATACTGCTGTCAAATTGAGAAGTAAAGAGTATAAGTTACAAGTAAGTAAAGTAAAAGTACATTTTTGTTACTTTCCACCACTGGCTTGAACAAATACTAAACAGATGTGTAGAAACTAAAATAGAATTTGAAGCAACTTCTGTAAACTATTTCAAATTTACACTATTCGATTCACCTATGCAAGTATTTATTTTGTCACGACATTTTACTGTTATTATTCATCTTTTTAGGTTGGATCAAATCGCAAAGGCAAAGGCAATAAACCTTGTATCTCTTCTTGAAAACTTCATTTGCAAGTTACACATGACACAGCGCATAAAAATCCAGCAAATCTAGTCAAACATGATCAAGTATTTCGTGCAAGAAAGACAAAACTTTTCCCCCAAAATCACAAAAAGCCTCGTCATCTTGCTTCAACACAACTCAATTCTCAGCCACTGCAATGAACCCCAATTTAGTTTCACTTTTGGCTGCAATTACCGCGTTACCTCATCGTGTCCGAGCAGCTCTGTCGCTCTTTGTGCGTAAAACAAGCCCAAATGCACTACCAGCAGGTGCAGCATGAACTGAACCAAAAACGCAATGCAACAACAACACAAACAACACAGCAGCGCGCGTTCCCGGCGTGATTGATGGGTCTGAAGTGGTCCTACCTGCGCTGGAGAGGAGAGAGGTGATCACGGTCCTCCCCGCGTCCGGATTAAGTCCCAGAAAACCGCGCGGGAGGAGACGCGGTGCCGCTGTGGACGCGCGTAACGGAGGCGGCGCGGTACAGATCCGACTGAGGGGTTTCCTGGAGAGACGGCGGCGGCAGAGCGGCGGGAGAGGAGCGCAGGAGCGGCGGCGGCGGCGGCGGCGGCAGCGGCAGCGGGAGCGGAGAGCCAGAGCACGGCGCGGACGCAGACACGCGCGGGGGGAGGACACCGGAGGGCGCTGTTGCTGCTGCGATTGAGACAGCGCTGGGCACGTTCAGAAAAAGTGGGTTCATAGACTGATTGGGCAAAAAATAAAAAGTTGCCACGTGAAAAAAAGAATAAACGCTGTAATATTTGGTGGTGCTTTGTCAAAAGATTTATATTGCGGCGTAGGAATCCGAAACTATATCCAAACGCCGCGGCAGGGTAAGACGCAGGGGTTTAAAGGGCCCATGACAGGTCGGGCTACTCATTTAATCAAAATTCAGTTCAGATAAACATATTTCAAAATTAGCTAAAATTCGTTACAAATTTTACACAGTTTTTGCAATTTTTAGCTTTTTAATTTTACTTCCTGGTTGTAAAAGATGACATCACGCTAGGAAATTTCCATAGCAACAACACTGTAAACTGGGCCAAATTCATCTAATGTCACATTTTTTTGATTTGACAAATAAAAATAAATGTGAACACCTTTAATTTGTTGAATCAATGTTTAAAGGGTCAAAAAAAGTAGTTTGTTTTGTGTAAATGATGCATAACCTTTGTCTCCCCAGTGTGATGTCATCAGTTCGTTTACTTCCTGTAATTTTCAACATATTTTTCAACTTTTTTCCACAAACAGTGACCTGATTGGTGTAAAACTGTAATTTATATTCACAACAAGTATTACTACACAAAATAAAGTCAAAATTAGAGAATCATAGAAACCCGTCATACGCACTTTAAACACTGAAGACGCGTCACGCAGAACAATTGCACATGACGGGACATTTATTGCTCCAGGATTCAAAACAGGGAAACTGGCACTTACTTCGTGATAACATATAGGCCAAGCAAACCTCTCACATGCAAATCTTTCTGGTCAAGATGGAACAGACAATAGATACGAGACAGGACGGGACGGTCAACAGAAAGTTTCTCCCCGTGCTCACCCTGCCGCCCTCATCAGCCACACACACAGCACAGGTGAGTGCCCAAATAGACTTGACCACACCCACAGTGCACCTCCGTGAAGTTGGCCCCCCATCAAACGCACATCCATGCAGAAACTATGTCAATCGTTTGTGCTGCAAAAAGTTTCGTTTGTTCTGCTTTAGTTTTCGAGATATTAACGATTCTTTTATGGGTCAAATTAGGGTCACCCAGTCCCCCAGGAAGCTTAAAAATGCCCCAAAACGGCCCGAAATGTTCACTGACGCTGTAAATGTATGTATTAGTCACTTATTTTATAATTATGTCAGAAGCGATTAGACAATATTACGTGGCCAAACTATGAAAACAGCTCCTACAACTCAATGGCAGATCTACAGAAAAACGTAAGTCTTTGTCAGACTTTTAGAGCGTCAGTGATGATCGCACTTCTGTTGTTTTGCAGCGTTTTCCTCACGCCGCTGCCACCAGCTGGGCGGAAATTACGTCACACAATTACCACAAAAATAATGATTAAAATATTTTTAAATATGATTGTACAAACGAAATATGCACGGCACAAACGAAGCACAATCGATTCATGTGACCTTTTGCTGTTTTAGAGTGCCATTTAACCCTTTGGGGGCTGAGTGACGTCATCGGCCGAAAATAAAATAGTAAATATTGATAAAACCATAACAGCACAAACGAAACTCTTCACAGCACAAAACAGCACAAACAAGGCACTAACGATTGACAACATTTCGGGCCGTTTTGGAGCATTTTTAAGCTTCCTGGGGGACTGGGTGACCCTAATTTGACCCATAAAAGAATCGTTAATATCTCGAAAACTAAAGCAGCACAAACAAAACTTTTTGCAGCACAAACGAAGCACAAACGATTGGCATAGTTTTTGCGTGGATGTGCGTTTGATGGGGGGCCAACTTCACAGTGATCCCCCAAACACCGCAGCGTCGTGCTCGTACCCAGGCGCGTGCACATTCAACCATTCAACACAGAAGAAACCACAAAACCCTCATATGGCTCCTACAATTTATTTCCACCCAGTGTTGCGTTCATTTGTCACCAAGATCTTGTTTGAATGATGGGAGAGTCTGACCCACTGGCGGACTTACCTTTAGGCCACAATTGCCTTGGGCCCCCAACCTGAATGGGCCCCCAATAACATGCCCTTCTCGATCATCACAAACACAAGGCTCTGAAACAATTGCTTTCCTCTCAATATTACGATATTGTAGAGCAGTTTACTTTTAATCAAGAAAAAGACCGACAAAATAGTCTGGGATTGTCAAGAGAGTGGAACTGTGTACCCGACGCCATTAAACACTGATCCTCTTACAAAACATTTAAGAAACATTCACAGAGTGGCTGGTGAACACATTTACATGCACACACTAAAACCTGTCTATTTGGCCGCTCACTGTACATTTTTGTAAATATTGTATTATATTTTGTGTTGATGTTGTGTTTTATTAACAATGTCTGTTTTTGTCCATGTCCTGCCATTTTGACATCATGGCCGGGGACAACAGATGAAAAATAGCCTCTTTGGCTAATTCTGGCTGTTTTACTCATGTTTTATTCATGTGTTTTATGAAATTGCACTGTACCCTTTTGGAAATAAACTAAACTCAAACTCAAATATATTATTCTGTATATCCCGTCCAAAAGAAACACAATAGAGAAGTTACAGGGAATCACACTTGAGGAGGAGGGGCCCGTATGTCATTTTGCTTTGGGCCCCCAGATTCCTAGGTCGGCCACTGGTGTGACCTCTGCACAGAGCCTTCTGCAGGACGTCCCAAAGACTCTGAATGGGATGAAGATGTGGAACAGAGAAAACCTGGACACATCATCTGTTCCATGGCTCTGAAACTGAAGCCTTTTTTGCAGTTAAACTCGCTGGTTTGTGTTTTTTTACGGCCGCACAGCTTTTCAGTCTTAGTCCCTTGAGTTCCCTTCACCTTTCTCTTACTCTTGCTCTTACTCTTGCTCTTACTCTTGCTCTTACTCTTACTTTCACAATCCTGCCAGTTTTTAATAAAGTGTTGTGTCTTTAAAAAAGAAACATTCTGTTCAGACTTCAAGGCAGACATTTTAGTTCATGTGCTTTTCTGTTGCAAATGATGAATATATTTCTTTGTATTTGACCTTCGAAAAGGTATAATTTGTGCTGTGGCTAAAACTAAGAATTTTATATTTCTGTCAGTATTTGTTCAGTAAAACCTAAAAATATGGATTTTGCCTTCATCAGAAAAGCTAAGTGAAAAAATCTTTGATGAAAAAGCACAGTGTTTTATAATGTCAAACACAATAGTTCATACCTGGCTGGTCCTGCCTGCAGCATATGCTTGTGTCAAAGCTTAAGCGGTGCATGTTTAAGTCCACACGGTTGCACAGGGAAACTAAACGGCTCCTTGCTGTCGCGTGTTCCTCAGCGATTATCGATTTCAAAGCCACCTTGAATTTTTAGATTTTGTGATATTCTGATCTCTCTGGGTGGAGTCTGCATGTTCTCCTCGTGTTACCGTAGGTTCTCTCCAGGTTCTCTGGCTCCTCCCACCGTCCAAAGACATGACTGTGTAGATTAATTGACAACTCTAAATTGCCCGTAGTGAATGAATGTGAGAGTGAAAGGTTGTCTGTTTCTGTCTCTGTGTTTGCTGTGATGAGTTGACCACTGTCCAGGGTGTACCCGCCTAAGGCCCAAAGTCACTGGGACAGGCTCCAGTCACCCGCGACCCCTAACGGGAATAAGCGGCAGAAAATGAATGAATGTTTAATCCCAGTTTCCCCTTTGGAACTACATTATGTTCCACTTCACTTTTGCATGTCAGACATGTGTGTGAAGCATCTACATTTATGCATTATCCTGGCCTGGTGTAGACTTATAAATAAACTTAGATCCAGAGTGTCCAAACCATGGCCAAATGTGGCCCTCAGACCAATTTTTGTTGGCCCTCAGGCTTCCTGTCAATTTGGCCCAGATAAACAGAAGTACAATGAGTAAAACTCTGCTATGATAACCAAAGTAACAAACATTTTGATGTTATACAAGTCTAAAGGGTGTGGTGGCTCATTAATATGACTAGACCCACTTCCACTGTATTGACCTTATTCTGCCCCGCCCACTTTTGCCGTTTTTTGCGCTTTTGTTGTAAACGCACTTCCGTTTGACGAGAACTCCATTAAAGCTAATGACGAACGAGGGAAAAGTCTGACGCTAAAATGTTACATAAAGTAGATTGATTTGTGTAAAATGTTTAATGAACACGAGCAACAACAAGTCTAGCATAGCGATTTCCTGGTCAGTCTGAAAACGTCTTTTTAGTCGAGTAGAACTTATTTTCTGTTGAGCTCGTCTGCTCCGCGTGAACTACAACGGAGACAAGACGGCGGCGCGTACGGCAACTTCAGGAATAAGGAGAATACGTTTCAAACTTAGATGATTGACAGACATCTTCGTCTTCTTCCTCTTATCCGGGGCAACAACAACAACAGACACAACCAGTATTAATGCTCCTTCCTGATGATTGGGACTCTGAAACCGGTGGAAAACCTGCAAAACTGTAGGTAAAGGTTTTCATTTTGTCTCATGATGTATAAATAAGGGCCGTTAACTCCGAGACTGTGTTGCATGAAGCACAAATGGTCTGGCTCCAAAGTCACAAATAAAAATAAACAGTCTAAATTGTTTTCTAATGTTCCTTCCTCTTGTCCACCTGTTCATTGGAGCTCAGAATTACAGTGTATTACGGTAATATGATTTGATCTAAACAGTCAGAGCCAGGCTGCTTTTTCATTTCCAAACAACCCCCAAACGCCCCATGTGGATAAACGGACAAAATAGAGCTTTCATTCCCCTTTTATTCCCTGTGACAAGTTTGATTATTGATTTAGTTTGAGCTTCCTCCGTGAAACCATAGAAACCACCTTGATAAACAGAGTGTTTTCAATGAATGTCGGTGCGTTTTTCCGTCTTTTTGTCCGACATTTGAGATTGGCCTTGGCGTTGATGAGAAATGATTGGTTTATAGTGCTGTTTATTTGTGAGGGAGGGGAAAATGACAAATGCAATGTCTTTTGTCCAAATAAAGTGCGTCCTCTGATCCAAACAGAACTGATTGCCTGGTAACAGAAAGTGTCATCTGCCTCGGGCTGTTAATTGAGCCAATCAGGAAGCCTTTGATTGTGCCTTTGTCAGCCCAACACAGCAATTACCGTGTGAAATATACAAGTTTGTCATATGTTATGCATTATTCGGTTGTTTTAAATTGGTTTTGAGCTATTTTGTTTTGTGTTCTCGGGTTTTACAATGTATTTCAGACCTTTATTTGTGCTCAATTTACGCTATGACTGGCTAAGACCCAAACATTATAACATGCTTATGAAAATCTGACTAATTCTGACTTGTTCTGATTCATCATAGTTTTACATTTGGGAAGAAATAAAGGAGGGCTGAACGGAGTCCCATTGTGATGTCATCAAAAAGTGACGAACCGTTGACGAACCGTTGTAATGACAGAGGCAACAACTGGCACATTTTTTGACAATTTAAACGGTCATTTAACAAAATAAAGGTGTTATCAGCTATTATCATTTGTCAAATCATAACTTTTGTGTAATTTATATGGATTTGGCCCTTGTTTACAGTGGTTGCTACGGTAACAGTTGTGGAATTACCGCTTAACTATGCTATATTTGCTGCCCATGTTTAACCAAGAAGTGACATTATGAATATTATGAGAACTGTCAAACTGGGGACGACTAGACAACGTGTTTTGTAAAAATTTAATTAGAATCATGTTCACTATGTTTTTGTAAAATGTGTCTTTAAAATGTGTATTTATCATGAGTGAGGTCATATTGTGAAATGAAAAATGTTATATAATGTACTTGTACTTACTAGTATAGTGCTGAGATCTTTAGTCAGTACAGTTGTTAACATGATGTTGTGCCTCTGTTGGAGTGTAATTGGGTCAGGTGTGCTGCAGTCTAATCATTTGAGAAATGACTCAACTCAACTAAAAAGTATTTTAGACAAAGACAAAAATTGGACATGACTTCTGGTTGTTACTTTATAATTCATATCCAATAACATTTTTTGTAATCTTGGGACCTCTTTCAGTTCAGTACATTTTTAGTTCAGTCCTCATTGGATGCTTGTTTGCACAGTAGGAACCAGGGACTGGGGCCACACTTTGGAGACTGTTTGAGCTCCTGTTCAAGGGCAGGTACTTTTCTGTCAGACCAGGAACCTTTTTGTTAAAGCTCTCATATTGTGTTACATTTCCTGTTTCATAGTCTACACTAAGGACATTTACAATAATAGTTTGCATTGTGCAACACATAATAGTTATTAAAAACCACCGTGTCATTTATCACGCTCTGGTCCAGCAGTAGAAAAGCTTCGGCTCGCTGTCTCGGCTTCAGTCTCACGTCTCCTAAGGACATGTGACTCTTTAACACTCACCAAGTTTAAATCCAAGCACTTGTGTTAAAAACCTCAGAGTGGACTACATAAAAATACAAGATTGTATTAATTATAATTATATTCCAAGAGTTAGCCTGTGCAGCTGGTGAAGCTCCATGTTGTGACTTTATTGTCTTGACAATAGCTGGTCAGCTGACTTTCATCACGTGGCTTGAAGTGCAGCGTTTAGGGCAGCGGTGTCCAAACTTTTTCCATCGAGGGCCACATATTGAAATATAGACCAAGCGGAGGGCCACAAATCAATGGTGAAATGTTAAAAAAGCTGCATTTATCTGATGTTTTAAGCTCCACCACATCTACATTCAGTCTCAGTGCCTTAATATCAGGTCTGTGCTGCACCAAAATGTTAGTTATTTAGGTTGGAATTGTAGAAAATCTGAAATGTGCTGTAAATAGTACTTATCAGGACAATGTGGGCCAGTTCACCAGGAAGACTAAGGGCCGAGAAAAATTGGTCTTTGGCCGCATTTGGCCCCCGGGCCTGAGTTTGGACATGTCTGGTTTAGGGCCAAATGTGCACTGACTGAAGTAAAAAGAACTATATCTAGAGCTCCCTGGGCCGCTCCACAGAGTGCACTGACTGTGAAAACGCCCTCAGTTCTTGGTTCTGTTATGTGCAAAAACATCTAACTTTTCACTAAAAATAGGCCAAAGTAAAAGCATGTTTTTTCATGTTGGTTGTTGTATTGCACTAAAAAACCTGTAAATAATATGCATCCTTTGTGAGCAGTCCTGGGTCTCCTCAAACCTGACTCACAGCACCAATGTACAGCAAACAAATAAAAGGTAAAAGCCCTTTAAAAATCGCTGTATTATATAAACGGCTCCACATGTTCATCGCTGAGAGGTCACGTTGTGTGTCGGAATAAAACCATTCGTTGTGGCTGAACTGTTGCACCATCTGTCAAACATTAGCCAACCTGGTGAGGTCAAGCTAACGAGCAGAACAAATCAACTTCAATTATATCACGAGAGACAAATGGGAGTAGGATGCAGCGCTTAAGCCGAAAATATATGAACTTAAACAATAAAAGTGTCACGTTCTCACTGCGTCAGGTGGGCTTCCGTATCATTTTGCTCCTTCACGATTTTTGGATCTGGAGAGCAAAAGAAACAATAGATAGACAGCTCTGGAATCATTATTGGCCAACTGTGGAGGACTGGGCTCGGGTGATTGCAGACATTTATAGAACGGAGAAAATTACAGTTGTTGTTATCTTGAGAACGAACGCTCATCAGCCGTTGGTTTAACTTGTCTTTTTCTTTCTGTTGTGCCCACTCTGTGACTTGTTTTTTTTTTTCTTTATTTATTTCCTGACGACAGAACATGTGATCCAGACTTCAGTAACTGTGTCCATACTCTTATCTTTCTCCTTTTCTCAATGTCCCAGCCACACGTTTTTATAGGAGATAAAAGAAAAGCTGCACAGGTTCAGGGTCACGTGACCTGTTTTGAAGGACTTTTCAAGGACTTTTGCCCATTCACAGATATATTCACACTTCAACCTGTGTAAATGCATAATCTGAACAACACTAAGACCTTCAAAACGTCTATTTCCTTCACCTTGACCCTGGCACTTCGTCTCTCCTCTCTTCCTCTCTCTGTCTCTCTCCTTGTTCTCTCTCCTCTCCTTCTCTATCTCCTCTCTTTCTCTTCTCCCTCCCTCTCTATCTCTCTCCCCTCTCTTCCTCTCCTCTCTTGCTCAGTCCCTGTCTCCTTGCGCTCTCTCTCTCGCTCTCTCTCTTCTCTCTCTCCCTCTCTCCTTGCTTTGCTTTCTCTCTCTTCTTGCTCTTTTCTGCTTCTCTATCTAGTCTCTCTCCTTTTTCCACCTCTCCTCTCTTGCTCTGTCCCTCTCTCCTTGCGCTCTCTCTCCTTGCACTCTCTCTCTCCTTCTCTCTCTCCCCTCTTTCTCTTCTCTCTGCCTCACTATCTCCCTCCTGTCTTTCTGCCTCTCCTCTCTTGCTCTGTCCCTCTCTCCTTGGTTTTCTCTCTCCTTGTACTCTCTCTCTCTCCTTGTGCTCTCTCTCCTTCTCTATCTCTTCTTCGCTCCCTCTCTAGCTCTCTCCTCTTTCCACCTCTCTTCTTTGCTCTATCCCTCTCTCCTTGCTTTCTCTCTCTCTTTCTCTATCTCCTCTCTTTCTCTTCTCCCTCCCTCTCTATCTCTCTCCTCTCTCTGCCTCTCCTCTCTTGCTCTGTCACTCTCTCCTTGCTCTTTCTCTCTCCTTGCACTCTCTCTCTCCTTCTCTCTCTCCTCTCTTTCTGTCAGACAGAGCAAGAGAGGAGGTCTCTTGCTCTGTCCCTCTCTCATTGCTTTCTCTCTCTCTCCTTGCGCTCTCTCTCTCTCCTTCTCTATCTCTTCTCCCTCCTTCCCTCCCTCCCTCTCTATCTCTCTCCTCTTTCCGCCTCTCCTCTCTTGTTCTGTCCCTCTCTCCTTGCTTTCTCTCTCTCCTCGCTCTCTCTGCTCTCTTTCTCTTCTCCCTCCCTCTCTATCTCTCTCCTCTTTCCACCTCTCCTCTCTTGCTCTGTCCCTTTCTCCTTGCTTTCTCTCTCTCTTTCTCTCACTCCTCTCTTTCTCTTCTCTGTCCCTCCCTCCCTTCCTCCCTCCCTCCCTCCTTCCCTCTCTCTCTATCTCTCTGCTCTTTCCACCTCTCCTCTCTTGCTCTGTCCCTCTCTCATTGCTTTATCTCTCTCCTTGCACTCTCTCTCTCTTTTCTCTCTCTCTCTTCTCTCTCCCTCCCTCTCTATCTCTCTCCTTTCTCTCCTATTCACTGCCTCTCTTCTCTTGCTCTGTTCCACTCTCCTTGCTATCTCTCTCTCTCTCTCTCTCCTCTCTATCCCTCCCTCCCTCCCTCACTGTCTATCTCTTTCCTCTTTCGGCCTCTCCTCTCTTGTTCTGTCCCCCTCTCCTTGCTTTCTCTCTCTCCTCTCTTTCTCTTCTCCCTTCCTCTCTATCTCTCTCCTCTCTCTCCTATTTCCACCTCTGCTCTTGCTCTGTCCCTCTATCCTTGCTCTCTCCCCCTCCCCTCTCCCTCCCTCTCTATCTCTCTCCTCTCTCTCCTATTTCCACCTCTGCATTTGCTCTGTCCATCCCTCTCTCTCTTTCTCTCTCTCTCTCTCTCCTCTCTTGTTCTGTCCCTCTCTTCTTGCTTTCTCTCTCTCCTCTCTTTCTCTTCTCCCTCCCTCCCTCCCTCCCTGTCTATCTATCTCCTCTTTCGGCCTCTCCTCTCTTGTTCTGTCCCTCTCTCCTTGCTTTCTCTCTCTCCTCTCTTTCTCTTCTCCCTCCCTCTCTATCTCTCTCCTCTCTCTCCTATTTCCACCTCTGCCCTTGCTCTCTCTCTCCCCCTCCCTCTCTCTCTCTCTCTCTCTCTCCTCTCTATCTCTTCTCTCTCCCTCCCTCACTGTCTATCTATCTCCGCTTTCGGCCTCTCTCTTGTTCTGTCCCTCTCTCCTTGCTTTCTCTCTCTCCTCCCTTTCTTCCCTTTCTCTTCTCCCTCCCTCTCTATCTCTCTCCTCTCTCTCCTATTTCCACCTCTGCCCTTGCTCTGTCCCTCTATCCTTGCTCTCTCCCCCTCCCTCTCCCTCTCTCCCTCTCTCTCTCTCTCTCTCTCTTTGCTCTCTCCCCCTCTCTCCCTCCCAGCGTCTCTATTTGTCAGTAAGATTTACCGCCCCTCTCTGGGTCCTGCTTTGTTTGGGTTGTTCTCCTTTAAGGGTCAGGGCGTCGTGCAGAGGTGACGCAGAGCCAGCACGTGTAGGCGTTAAACCAGCTGTCACTTCTTATCCGTCCACCTTCATTTACGACGTCTTCCCCGGCCGTGTCGCTGTCTGCTGATGTGGCCTTGACCCAAAACGGCGGCAGGTAAAGGCGGAGGAGGGACATGTGCTTTATTGGTTTGGCTTGTTCTCCACTCGGCTGAGCAGGTGTACGAGCCGAGCAGGTGGAGAGTCATAAATCCTAAAAGAGGCTGAACGGAATTTTAATGCAGGTACAGGAGGGGAGGAGTTTGGAGATTAGATTCGAGGTGTCGGCGTAAAAACAAACCGGAAAAATACATGTTGTCCTACACGGTGCATGGTGGGTACAGTTGTTTGTTGTTTTTTACGGTTTTATTGCAGATTTGAGATTTATTTTAAAGGGCCTCTGACAGGTTGGACGACTCATTTGACAAAAATGCAGTTAAAATCAAAATGTTTCAAATTGTGTTCAAAAACTTCAAAAATTTCATTGAGGTTTAGCAATTTTTTAGTTTTTTTTGTCTTACTTCCTGGTTGTAAATGATGACATCACACTAGGAAATTACCATAGCAACCATCCTGTGCAGTGGGACAAAACTCATCAGATGTCACAGATTTGTTTATTTATATACAAATAAAAACACATGTTAACACCTTTATTTTGTTGAATTCATGTATAAAGGTTAAAAAAAGTAATTTATTTTGTGTAAATTTTGCGTAGCCATTGTCTCCCCAGCGTGATGTCATCAGTTTATTTACTTCCTGTAATTTTGAACAGATTTTTCAACTTTTCTCCACAAATGGCTGCTTGATTGGCGTAAAACTATAATTTATATTTACAACAGGTATTAATACACTGAATAAAGTCAAAATGAGAAAATCATGAAAACCTGTCATACGCACTTTAAAACCCTCGTCCTTACTGTGAGCAGGCTTGCATCTCCATAAACCTGACTCGTACTTGGCCTGGAGGAGCCTCGTCCTGCTTGTATTCATGGAAATGTCGTTGCTTTGGCGATAATATTCCACAGTATGGCATAAAACCGATCGATTTGCGAGAATATTCCCAAAGTATGGTTTAAACTTTCTATTTTCATGGGATTATGCAGGTGACTTTCCTCCTCCAGAAAGGTACACATCGTGCCTTTAACATAATTTCAATACACGTTTTATGAATGAAGCTAAATACAACTCAACAGGTGCAACAACAGGTATGTTTTTGATCTCCTTTAAATTAAAGGGCCCATGACAGGTTGGGCAACTCATTTAACCAAAATGTAGTTCAGATAAACATATTTCAAAATTCTGCTAAAATTCTTTACAAATTTTACACCATTTTCGCAATTTTTAGCTTTTTAATTTTACTTCCTGGTTGTAAATGATGATCACATTAGGAAAGTACCATAGCAACACTGTACACTGGGCCAAAACTCATCTAATGTCACATTACTTTGAAATGACAAATAAAAATAAATGTGAACACCTTTATTTTGTTGAATTAATGTTTAAAGGGTCAAAAAAGTAGTGTATTTTGTGTAAATTATGCATAACCTTTGTCTCCCCAGTGTGATGTCATCAGTTTGTTTACTTCCTGTATTTTTCAACTTGTTTATCATCTTTTCTCCACAAACAGCGACCTGATTGGTGTAAAACTATAATTTCTATTTACAACAGATATTAATGCACTGAATAAAGTCAAAATTAGAAAATCATAGAAACCTGTCATACGCACTTTAAATAAAGGTTGCCATCGCCATCTGCTGGTGCACTGTGGAATAAAACCGTTTAGATGAATGAATACTAAAGGCAATTTAAGTCTTTATTTAAGATTCTCCTTTACAGTGTTGTGCCACCGTGTGAATGTGTTTAGAATAAATCTGTTTATAAAGACAACAGGAGGGCGCTATACACACAGCGATGGTTTCGTTCGTGCTATTTCCAAAGTTCAACAGTGGTCACTACAGGCAATGGAGAGTGATTTAGCCCATGTAAATGATAGGCGCAGATCCGGTAGAAGATTTCCTCCGGGAGCAGAACATGGGGCAGCTGCCGTGAATTACCGCCTTCACAGGTCAAAGGGCAGCGTACAGAAGAGCCGCGACACATTAAAATACTCTAATAGCCTGATGGTGTTTATTTAATGTGGAATTTATCCGCCAAATGGGAATGGAACGGATCTGGTTGGATGGTATGTTAGCATAAGGAGAGAAAATTGAATATATCACACACTAATTGGTGAGAATTGTTGTGAGTGAGAAAGAATTATGGTGTCAGATACTTCAGATACTACAGTAAAAACAGATAATTGGTATAATCCACATCCAACGAAACTGGGAGAAAAAAAAGAAAAAGCACAGTCTTTCAGCTCCGATTGGCTGTGGTAAAGTTGTTGGACCCTCACACGTTCAGGTTTGCGTGCTGCGACCCGACAAACAGTCATAACAGAGCTGCACCAACCCAAATAATCATTTAAGAGATTCGCTGCTTCCCAAAGTCGTGCAGAGGCAAATCAGGCTTAAGATTAGTTTATTTCCAAAAGGGGACAGTGCAATTTCATAAAACACATGAATAAAACATGAGTAAAACAGTCAGAATTAGCCAAAGAGGCTATTTTTCATCTGTAGTCCCCGGCCATGATGTCAAAATGGCAATAAAACGGACAAAAACAGACATGGTTAATAAAACACAACGTCAACACAAAATATAATACAATATTTACAAAAATGTACAGTGAGCGGCCAAATAGATTTAAGATTGGGCCAAAAATCCTCTGGAGTGCATTAAGTAGACTTAAGACAAACATTATTGATCCACAAGGATAATAACTGACACGTTACAATGTAATCACCAGATAAAAAGTTAGCCGTTAAATTTTTTTACTGAAGTATCAAAAATGGTGAATTAAGAACATTCAGGTTTTAAGAGCAGGCTCAAGACCCACCTTTTTAGCTTAACTTTTAACTAATATTTAATTCAATTGGTGCATTTACTATATTTATTTATCCAATTTATTGTGTTTACTTATTTTAGGCTTACCATTTTAGATGTATTTATTTATGTATTTATTTAGCCTTACTCTATTTCTACCCAATTCTAGACTTATTTCTTCATATGCATCTATTCTTTTGTCCATTTTAGACTCTCCAGTGTTTCCTCTGAGGGGCCCTCTGTACCAGGAGCGGTGTTCATCTGTGGCTGCTGGGCCCTGGCTCATGGGCCCCTGGTGGGGGTATGGTGTTTGCCTCATCTCTCTTCCGGGCTCAGAGTCTGTGTCTTGTGGCTGCAGATGACGCTCTGCTCCTGGTGCAGACGGCTCCTCTGATGGTGCTTCTTCAACTGGTGCATCTGTACTCAGCCTCATGTATCTTTGTCGGGGTCGGGTGGCTGTGGGGGAGGTTGGGTGGGAATGTTTTTAATGCACTGTAAAGCACTTTGTGTTAGATTTTATGTATGAAAAGTGCTTTATAAATAAAATTTGAATGATTGATTGAAGAATGTTTTGAAATGGCTGACAGTCCGCAACAAAATTCAGCAGCGACTCATTTTAGTCAATTGGAATTACGAAAAGTCAACTGTATTTTATAGAGCCATATTTCATTGACAGTAGACAGTAAAGCTTCAGCGCTGTCAGATTTGCAAACAAATGTGCACATTGTCTGCGAAAAAGTGGAAAGGTACATTGCGTTTTATAAAAATATAATTATAAATACAAATATATTAAGTAAATAAAATAAATAATTAATATTAAGTAAAAGAAGAAAATTGTGTTCTTGACGGTCGGATGTGGAGAGGATTTTCGAACCAGGATTCATAACTAGCATGAACGAAGCTAAATGCTACTCCAGGTATGTTTTTGGTGACAGAACAATGTTAGAACATGGCTAAAAGCTCAAAAAAGTCATATTTTGTATAACATTTGCCCATCAACCATTTCGATTACCTCCTGAGCCTAACCTTTTTCCTAACCTCAATCATTTCCATGACTTGACGATCAGTAGAAGCTCAGGATTGTTGCACGAGACCTTTACAAATCGATGTTTCCTGTGTCTAAAGTTAGCACCGAACAAGGCCTGACCCGCTGGGACCGAGGCCGAGGCAGATGGAGCTGAGGAGACTCTGTGAGACTCCCCTGATTCACATGATTCACACAATAATGGATCCTGATGACTCCAGAGCTTTAGGCTGCAGTCCCAGCATCCATCACTGCAGCTAAGTATGCCACACACAAGAATAGCATAAAGAAGAAGCAACTTTATAATTGTGCAGTATGCAAACTACAACAAACTTGAACCAAAAGTGAAACGATGAATTACATTGCTCTGTAGAAACAAGTGAAGTATCTCTAAGTACAGTGTCAGCAAAGAAATATCTGAAGTGTCATATGCACAGGGCAAAATGAAAAACATACAGAACTTTTATGATTATTTGAAGCCACAGGATCAACTCCAAATCCAAATCCACTTTATTTGTAGCACATTTCATAAACAGAACTGTTTCCAAAGTGCTGCACAGACACAAACATAAAACGGCAAAACACTGTATGAAATAACAACTCAATTTGATCTTACTGCTTGTAAAACCAGTAAAATCAAATCCAAGCAAAATGATAAAACCATAAAATAGAAATAAATTAATAGAATAAATGCATTTAAAAATGATAAAACACAGAGGACACACACTCACGCCGTGTTAAAAGCCAGAGAATAAAAGTGGGTCTTAAGACGAGACTTAAAACACTCCACAGTGGGGGCCGTTCACACGTGGGGGGGCGGAGCCTTCCAGAGTTTGGGGCCGACCACAGAGAAAGCCCCGCCCCCTGGTTCTAAGCCCCACGAGCTGGAGCCGGCCCTCGTTTGGATGAGGTCCCAGATGTTCTGTGGGGCCAGTCCATTCAAAGCTTTAAAAACAAACAATAACATTTTAAAATCAACTCTAAAATGAACAGGAAGCCAGTGCAAAGATGCTCAAATCGGAGTCATGTGCTCTAGTTTTCTGGTTCCAGTTAACTCTTTTAACCATAGATTACATTTTTTAATCATTTTGATCTCAGGAGCCCAAAATCTGGAATTTGTTTAGTGGGCGATTGCTCAAGCAAATGTTTCAAATGTTAAAGAGATTATTAGGATCAGGACCATGACGTCACACATAATAGAATTTTCCGTTAGCCCAATGTTAAATCAATGGAGATTTTAAAATGCTAAATACTATTTCTAATACTAATTCTAACACCATATATTGACAAATGTATTTACCAGAAGTGACCCAGTAGTTTATCAGGTTGAACCGATATTCTGAAGCCGATGTTCGATTAAACAAAAAGGCCACATCGACACAATATTCAATACCAGTATCGGTATCAGTGAATCCCTTATTTTTTACAGCCACCAGAACTAGCTGCTTGGTTTGTGAAAAGGGCCAATGGGCAGAAGATCAGTGAGCAGTGAAGGACAGCTGGACCACCGGGTTCAACCTGTGGAGTGAATGAATGAATGAATGAATATGTTTATTTGGCTGTCCATATACCAAACAAAATTATATACAATAGAGAAAAAAAATACATTTCCATCTGTTTGCAACCAAAAGGATTGGGCTGAAGCAAATGTCTTATATAAGCCCGTCCTGAATATTATACAAACTCAACAATACAGACATAAAAAAAGAAAAATCCACTACGTTTTATCTTAAACTTAGAATTCTACTCTCTCTTATACATCTTTTACTTTATAACAATAATTTATATGTATTAATCATTTCATTTTTTAGAGTTTTTTTACATTTTGACAGAGTGTTTATTAACTTAAATTCATCACTGAGCTCATTCCAAAGTTTGATTCCTAAAACAGTCACACATCTTTGCCTAACATTAGTTCTTGCTTTATTCAATTCAAACCTCTGAGGTTATAGAGACTATTTCGTAATTTAAAGAAAGATTGAATGCCTATGGGAAGGTCCTTACTCACAGCACGGAACAAAATTTCCAACATTTTTAACTTAACTATGTCCATAAATTTTAATATTTTTGATTTTAAAAAGAGTTCATTTGTAGAAATATGGGGAAATAAATAAAAGGGTGGAAAGAGAGTAAAACTAAATAAATATATGTACAATAGTTAACCTAACATTGTACATATATTTATGTTTATTTATTTTATATTTATATTTAAGTCATTAAGTCATCGGTTTTTAGGAATGGCTGGCTATTATCGCAGCTTTTGTAAAACCTTATACACTATCGCTGCTCCGCTCACAGATCTACTGAGCCCAAAGTCCAAGTTTAGATGGTCGCCTGAGTGCCAGCGCTCTTTTGACTCCATTAAATCTTTGCTTGTGAGAGCGTCTGTCCTTGCTGCCTCAGTTTATGAGCGTCCCTTCAAGCTAGCTGTAGATGCTTGTGACGCCGCCTTATTACAAGACGAGTCCGACCGTGTCGAGCACCCTGTATGTTATTTTTAGTTCCTGAAACATCAGTCTTCATATTCTACCATCGAAAAAGAATCATTGGCATATGGTCCTTAAGAATTTCAAAGTCAATGGGTTTGTCAAATTACCCTGTAACTGTATAAACCGATTATAACCCAGTAGTGTTCGTTAATGAGATGGGCGCTTAAACCTGTCTGTTAAACACGTCGCAGGTAGGGACAACATCCTTGGTCATCCGCTCTGCCCATTGCTGATCAGTGCGGCGAGTTCAGCCCACTGGTCATCTTTTGGGGGTGGGGGTGTTACCCGCCCCGGCGTATGCCTCCACCCCTCGTGCTCGACTAACTCATCTAATTTCAGAGCCGCCTGGATTGGAGGTCTCCGCTTAAAAGAAGCAGAAGGGACACCGCCTCAGTCTGTTCTCCTCCTCCTGCCGCCTCGGACCTCCACCGTTGGGTCCGGGCCCGGCCAACCACGTCAGCTCAAAAAAACATTCTGTCGTGTCCTCCCCTCTGTGCTGCGGCCTTCAGAGCCGGGGTCGTAACATTGTTTTCTTCTTTAAATGTCTCAATGGTCTTGCCCCGCCTTATCTTGATGAGTTGCTCTCCCCTTATGCTCCGGCTCCACAGACGAGCTACACAAATCTGTTCCTTTTAAATGTCCCAAGAACTTGCCTCAAGATTCGAGGTGATTGAGCTTTTTCTGTGGCTCCTCCCAAGCTGTGGTACTGACTATTAGAATGGCACTATCTCTTGACAATTTTAAACCACTACTAAAGTTTAAAAGAAGCTGAGCACTTTATGCAATACATTTTCTTGTTTTTATAATTGTTTGTATTATTTTATTCTTGTTTTTTATTTGGCTCCTGTGAAGCACTTTGTGCTGACCTTCACCCTGACCTTGTAAAGTGTTACCATAACTTCTCTTGAAAATTACATTGTTTTTCTGAGTGAATTATTAAAAACACAAAAGAACAGCTTTCTCAGGATCAGGAGAAGAAATGTAGGCTCAAAAAAGAGGATGCGGAGGTAGAGATTATGCAACTGAAAACAAGCGTGTGATTGTCTCCAGACAAATGTGTCCAAAGCTGAACCAAAAATTCTGAAAGAGTTTGACAACGCTGAGGTGATACAAAACTAACATCAGAAAGAAACACAGAAACAGAATCTCGGCTCTGGAGGATCAGCTGAGAATCCAAAATGTTTTTTTACATTTTAAAGCTTACATGTTCAAAACAGCTTTAAAAAGGGGGGGTTGGGACTCGTTCCTCAGAAGAATATTTAAGAAATCACACAGTATTTTCCGTTTGGTGCATTTTAACATACGTTACTGATATAAATACATGATATTCATTTGAAGTTTGATCATGTTATATTTTATTTACTATTTCGTCTTCTTAGGAGGGGGCTCGGGCAGAATTAATACACTTGACAATCCCAGACTATTTCTTGGTCATTCTCATATTTAAAAGTTTACTGCACGACTTTACTGTGATACTGAGAGAATAGCAAGAGGGCATCTGATTGGGGGCCCCTTCAGGTTGGGGGCTGTAATGGAGCAAGTCCATTACGTGGCCCTAATGTTAAGAATGAGTCGAACAAAGTTTTAAAATGTTTATTAAGTAATTGTTGGGAGTTACCTGTAAAATAAAATATATAATTAGTAAGGACTAACTGGAATATGTGCAATAATCATAGAACTATAATGAAACCTGGAAGATGAATCCAAAATGGCCGTCCTTTTTATCCCTATGGAGTGAGCTCATTGGCGCATGACCCCAAAAAAATGTCTTACTTCCACATTTACTTCCTGATACGGAGGCTGACATCTTTGCTTTACTTCCTGATACGGAGGCGGCCATCTTTGCTTTAGGGCGCCACGTGACACCAATCCCCCACTTCATATAAAAACGGTAATTTCGGTGATTTTAGAAACGGTAGAAAAGAACATTTCCTTCTATTTTATTTAAATACAGATAATAATTCAGTCCTGTCTGTGATTATAATGTGCAATTTTAGAAAAAGGCTGGTTCCAAGAGGCTGCAGTACCTCACACGGCCACAAATCAATCTGGGACACAGACAGAGGGGGCGTGTCTTATCCAGTTCATTTAATACATCCATGGCAATAATGTAATTGGTCTTACCTGTGTGTCTGCCATTTTGGGTGTTCGGGCTAAAAGAGTCCCCGGGGAGCCGGAGCACCTTAAAAGGTTCCGGGGCAGACCATGGGGTAGACAGGAGCAGGGGTGTCCCAAGTTTTAAATTTAATAAAATAGTTGGGAGTTAACTAAAACACTGTTAATTTATACAGAGTTATATTTTTGTATGAATGTTTTGTATGATTGTTGTTTGAGCACTGTTTTGTTTACTTGTACTTTTTAAAAATGTTGTTGTTGGGTTGTGGGGTTTTACCTTTAATTATTGATGGGTTTAGAGGCCCTATAAAAGGTCTCTGGTCTCAGTCCCTGATGGAGGGCTGCTGTGTGACATGCTGCTGCTGGTATTGCTGATTTTGTAAATATGTAAATAAAACAAAACTTGGTCTGCACTGGGAACTCGACTCAGCTCTGCTCTGTCCTCGTCAATGCCGCTAAGGTTGCTATCCGGGCGTTACAGGGGCCCAGGACAATTGTGGCCTGTTGCCTAATGGTAAGTCCACCACTGATAAGCAGATAGACCTCCAGAAAAGTGACATAGTGCAGCTTTTACTCAATAACCGAACAAATAAACAGCAGTGTGTCGAGGCCGGTCCATTGAAAAGCCTCTCCTCTGTTTGTGGTGGCGGCGAGTGCGGAGTAAACAGACGATTACAGACCCATCTCACTCCGGAGCTCATCACGGCTCACGCACCGGGACAAAATGGATCCCGATGTTTGTGTGTTTTGTGTTTCGGGGCTGAAATGAACACCGAAATGAAAGGCTGTCCTGCTGAAACAGAGGACGGAGGCATTAGGTTCTCTCATAAACAGCTTTATTCAGCCCCCTCAGCGCCCGAGCTTTATGTTGAGTGAGTCATGTGTCCTCGCCGCTGGGACAAAGTGCATCCAGCTCACAGAATATGGTTGAAATAAAAACATAATGAAGAGTAATGTCAGTTCGGGTTTGATGGCTCTTTCGACAGCACTATTTTGTAAACATGGTCCTATTAATTTGTTTGTTTTTGTCAATTGGACCAGGAGAAAATATATGTATACAATCATGGCTTAATTACTGCTTTGGGTGTTTTTAATTGCTAATTGCTATGGGAACGTTTGGAAAGATTTATCCCTCAGAAATCTATGGAGAGACATGGAGAGAGACGCGGCAGCCATTTTTGCTCGTTTGGCCTTGGATTGTCAGTGTGCATAAACCTAGGAACACATTCAAACAGGTATGAGTCAAGTGACACAATTAGGGTAAACAAAACTAAATATCTAGTACCACAATAAAACAAAACACGAATTCAGGAGGTATAAATTTGCTTAAAAAAAAAAGATGCAATTGCAGTCCTTTTCTCCAGTGCCGGATCACAGAGGCAGCGGTCTCTACAGCAGGGGTGTCCAAACTTTTTCCACCGAGGGCCACATACTGAAATTTAGACCAAGCGGAGGGCCACAAATCAATCATGAAACGTTAAAAAAAGTTACATTCATCTGATTTTTAAAATGACACCACATCTACATTCAGTCTCAGTGCTTTAATATCAGGTTTGTATTGCACCAAAATGTTAGTTATTTAGGTTATAATAGTAGAAAATCTGAAATGTGCTGTAAAAAGTATGTCTTAGGACAATGTGGGCCAGTTCACCAGGAAGCTTGAGGGCCAAGAAAAATTGGTCTGCGGGCCGCTTTTGGCCCCCGGGCCTTAGTTTGGACATGCCTGCTCTACAGGGAGGCCAAGACTTTCCCCTCACCCCAGACACTTCCTCCAACTCCTCCAGGATCCCGAGGTGTTCAGGCCATGGACACAATCTCTCCAGTGTACGTCAGCTAAATACTGAACTTTTGGGAAAAGTAATTAAATGGTAAATGGTCACATATTTATACAGCGCTTTTCCACCTTCGAGGCTCAAAGCGCTTCACCCATTCACTCATACATTCACACACCAGAGCACACAGACACTGGGGGCGAGGCGGGTTAAGTGTCTTGCCCAAGGACACAACGGCAGTATTCACCTGCGAGAGCAATTGCACCACCAACCTGTGGGTCGGTGGATCTGACGCTCAACCGAGGATGTTTACGTCGGGAGTGGGATACGTACCTCCGACCTTTGGATCAGAAGACAATCTCTCTGCCTACTGATTTACTGCCGCCACAATTGGTTGTGTTAATACAACTAATTACATTTTTATTCTATCACAGCGTCTGCAGTGATGTGGTTGCTGTATCAGACCGTTGTGGTGAAGGAAAAGCTCTCAGTTTACAGGTCAATCTATGTTCCTCTGTCACCTGGTCATGAGCTTTGGGTAATGACCGAAAGGACAAGCTCATGGAGACAAGCGGTCAAGATGAGTTTCCTCCACAGGGTGGTTGGTGCTTCCTTAGAGCTCAGTCACATTGGAGGAGCCCAGAGTAGAGCCGCTGCTCCTCCACATCGAGAGGAGCCATCTGAAGCTTGAGCATCTGTTCCACATGCCTCCTGGACGCCTCCTTCGGGAGGTGTTCTGGCCTTGTCCCACCAGTTCACCCAGGAGGGACAGCCTGGGCGCCTGGCCAAGACCAAGGTCAGCACTGGGCAAAGGCTACCCAGAATGCATTCTGCTTAATCATTAAATAATTTGGCTAAGCCCACTATACAATTAGTCAAAGGGAAAATATATAGTTATCTACCTATTCAACATTGTGTCATACAAAGCCTTGTTCCTTGGATGTTGAGTTCTGGTTTGCAGGTCAGTGTTTAACAGGCAACGTTGTTATTATTAGTGTGACATTTTTGTCACATTTTCACTTTAAATTACCTAATAAATGTATTTTTCTCAGCAACAATATGACTTGGACGTCGATGTAATCCCTCATTCGTCCAGGTGTGGTCCATCGTAGAAAGGGTTTCAGGGGTTGTCATCCGGACGCTGTTTGAAGATCGAGACGTTTCGACTTTTATCCAAAAATCATTGTCAATCAGAGAGCTGGTCTGGGAACTTGGACAACTTGGAACTTGGACAAAAACTATGACAAAGTTTTATTTTAAATGAAAAAATGTAAATATTTTTTTCAAATTTAACACTGCCTGGCAGCAAAGACGCCCCATTGAAAACAACTTAATTTTATGGGTCAGCTCATTATATTGTATTATAAACAAGAACAGACTATTAATTTCAAATCTGTCTGGGTGTGGCAAAACATGTTAACTATAGCTACATTAATTCATGAACATCCACAGTTCCACCTGTACACACGTCTTCTCCACTTTTAAACCGCTGTCATAACACATGCCCCGTGTCCCGCTCCTGCTAACGGCCCGTGCTCTGATTGTAATTCCCCCTGTGTGTTTCTGCCACGCTTTAAATCATTGATATTCCCGTGCGTGTTGTCAGTGGCGGTGCATACAGAGATCTGCCTTGAAGAGCAGTGCACGTGAAAAGAAACGGCCTGCAGGGTTCAGGCTAAACGAGCAACGCAATTAACACGACACGCTTTAATTAAGAGTCAATGAGGTGGGTTTAAGTAGCGCTCTTTCTGTTTGGATGCACAAGGACAGTGGACTAGATCATTTGAAGGCTTGGATTTAGTGCAACATCTGACCTCTGCTGGTGGTTATTAAAGCACAAAGGTTTTATGCACCCTTTACCTTAGATTTTAATATTATAAAGGTAGAGTTGGGTGTAAAAAGAAGGACTGCACATATTGAAAACTACGGTAAATAAAATATAGGCCATGCTTTAGTCTATTCCTTTATTTGGGAGGTTAATTTCCTGTTTAGATAAGATAAGATAAGATAAGATAAGATAAGATAAGATAAGATAAGATAAGATAAGATAAGATAAGAGATCCTTTATTTGTCCCACAATGGGGAAATTCCACTGTTGCAACACACAGTTTAGAACAGGAATGAATGAAATAGGCGCATGCAATAAAAATAGGATAAATAATGACTAAACATGGTAATAAAAATACAATATAAAGTATAAAGTGCACACTCTTATTTACAGTAGGTGGCTGTCTGGGAATAAATAGTAAATAGTAATAGCTTAAGTGTATGTTATATACAGTAAGTGACTATAGTGAGGTAAGAGTGTATTAATAGTATGTTAAATTATATTGCACATGAATATGTCCTAAATTTTGCAAATAAATGATAAATCAATCAATCAAGCAAAGGTAAATATTACAAAAAAGAGAGAAAAATAAATGGATATGAGTTGTCGTACGCGCCGCCGTCTTGTTTCCGTTGTAGTTCACACGGAGCAGACGAGCTCAACAGAAAATAAGTTCTACTCGACTAAAAAGACGTTTTCAGGAAATCGTTGCGTTGTGACTTGTTGTTGCTCGTGTTCATTAAACATTTTACACAAATCAATCTACTTTATGTAACATTTTAGCGTCAGACTTTTCCCTCGTTCGTCATTAGCTTTAACGGAGTTCTCGTCAAACGGAAGTGCATTTACAACAAAAGTGTGATCTATGGCAAAAAAACGGCAAAAGTGGGCGGGGCAGAATAAGGTGAATAAAGTGGCACAAAAACACGACTAGAAGTGACAAAAATGTGGCTAAAAGTGACAAAAACCCTACGAGAAGCGACAAAAACATAACCATAAGCGGAAAAATTCTATATAGCGAGAAAAACGGGACTAAAAGCGACAAAATTGTGACAAAAAATGACAAAGTGAAAAAAGAACGAGACTATGAGCAACAAAAATGCTATTCTCCTTATTCTTGAAGTTGCCGTACGCACCACCGTCTTGTTTCCGTTGTAGTTCACATGGAGCAGACGAGCTCAACAGAAAATAAGTTCTACTCGACTAAAAAGACGTTTTCAGGAAATCGTTGCGTTGTGACTTGTTGTTGCTCGTGTTCATTAAACATTTTACACAAATCAATCTACTTTATGTAACATTTTAGCGTCAGACTTTTCCCTCGTTCATCATTAGCTTTAACATTCTCGTCAAACGGAAGTGCGTTTACAACAAAAGTGCAAAAAACTGCAAAAGTGGGCGGGGCAGAATAAGGTGAATACAGCAAACATCTCCAACTAACAATGTATTTGTCTTTGCTGCGTCCCTTCGACCCCTCCCTCCCTCCTCGTGGTCCTTGAATGTGTTTGTATTCGTCAGAGGCAGGTCTGGACTGGCCCCTGTCATTAGAGTCTGCTCAGGGGCCCCTCAGTAACAGCTCCGTGTGACTCCTGCGTCTCACGCTCAAACACAACCCAAGAGGAGTCACTGACGGATTGATCTTGCGTGTAAAATGTATTGTATGTTTGCAATAGTAGTTTATTAAAGGGGACATATGACACTCAATCAACTTTAACAAACTTTAATCTCGTTACATCAGTGTTTCCTCATTGTTCGTTAACTCAAAGTTGTATTTCAGGCATGTCCAAACTCAGGCCCGGGGGCCAAATGCGGCCCTCAGACCAATTTTTCTTGGCCCTTAGTCTTCCTGGTGAACTGGCCCACATTGTCCTGATAAGTACTATTTACAGCACATTTCAGATTTTCTACAATTCCAACCTAAATAAGTAACATTTTGGTGCAGCACAGACCTGATATTAAGGCACTGAGACTGAATGTAGATGTGGTGGAGGTTAAAGGGTGTTTGACAGGTTTTTATGATTTTCTAGTTTGGACTTTATTTAGTGGAATAAAACCTGTTGTGAATATAAATGATAGTTTTACACTAATCGGGTGTCAGTTTGATAAGAAAAGCTGAAAAATATGGTGAACTTTACAGGAAGTAGAGCAGAGTTCCAAAACACGATGACATCACACTAGGGAGACACACCAGGGACAATTTACAATCAACAAACACATACATCTGATCCTTTAAACATTAATTCATCAAAATAAACGCGTTCCTATGTGTTTTTATTCGTAAAATAATAATTTCTGTGACATTTGAGAAGTTTTCACCCGGTGCACAACATGGTTTCTAGGCAACGGTTACAGAATTCCCCAGAGTGATGTCATGATTTACAACCAGGAAGTAAAAATTTAAACCTAAAAAACTGCCAAACTGGGATAAAAATTGTTTTGTTTTTAGCTGAATCTTGAATATAATTATCTTAACTGTGTTTTAGTGAAATGAGTACTTCAACCTGTCATGGGCCCTTTAAAACATCAGATAAATGCAGCTTTTTTTAACGTTTCACGATTGATTTGTGGCCCTCTGCTTGGTCTATATTTCAATATGTGGCCCTCGATGGAAAAAAGTTGGACACCCCTGCTTTAAATAATCCTGTATTGTCCTGCAAATGAGGCTCCGGTGCTCCTGTTTTCACCTGTCCCCTGTCCCCGCCCACTTTCCTGTACGTTGCTGTTATTCCAAAATTCAAACCCTGGGTGCCACATATATGTTCTAAAAAAAAAAAAAAGACGTGTTCAACAATAAAAACACGAGAAGGAAAAATCTGCTGCTTGTTATATGAGGAGGCGGGGCTTATCACTTCTGCAGTTTTGAACAGGAAGTCAACAACGGAGCTGCTTCTACTACTGCATCGAGCCACTTTGAATCGAAACGTTGATTTAAAATGAACAAAATGATGATCCAGTTATGGTGTAGTTTGACATGAAATACTTAAAAAAATATGCAATATGTCTCCTTTAATCTGACAATGTCTTTCAAAATGTGTTTTCTGCTCGTTAGTTTCCATTTGGCAGAGCTTTCAAACGGTTTTATTTATTTTCTGTTTGTTAATTTCGAAAAGTTGACTGGGAATTTTCCTTTTTTTGTTTTCTTTTTAAAGGTCCCATATTCTGCTCTTTTCCCCTTTACACAGTCTATTCTAAGGGCCCCCCTCCTTGCAAAAGCAAACGGCTCACTCTGAGATCTGACCCCCCCGAACAGAGAGCAGGCTGCCTCCCCCGCCCAACCCGCGCGCCTCCCCCACCCAACCAGCGCCGAAGCCTAGAGTGGAGATGGTGCATGCGCCGTGTGCTCCGGTAAACAGCGATACACAAACACTGAATAAACATTTTCTCCTCCTGACGGTGCGTCGTGCTGAGTCCTACGTCCTGGATCTGACCTGGAGTTTGACGTGCTCCAGGGCCTCAACGACGGACGTGCCGTTTGGTAAATAACAAGCTAACTCTTCTATCTGTCGTATCCATCGTGTAATTACTGTGTAGCATTAGCATTAGCTGTTTTTATTCTTGCGGCTGCGCGCTTCCTGGAGGCGTGGCTTAAACACCGCGTCATCTTAGTGAGGAGCCCCCGTCTGCTGCTCAGCCGAGGGGGACGGAAAAGACAGTTCTCTAGTGAAAGCCTGAGGGAATCAATCAAAAAACCACTTTGGGCACAACATACGAGGCCCAAATAGCACTGGAGGAAGGTTAGAACCTCTGAAAAGTCCATTTTGCATGTTATGGGACCTTTAAATACTTGAAAAAATATGCAATATGTCTCCTTTAATCTGACAATGTCTTTTCAAAATGTGTTTTCTGCTCGTTAGTTTCCATTTGGCAGAGCTTTCAAACTGTGTTATTTATTTTCTGTTTGTTAATTTCGAAAAATGACTGAGAATTTTCCTTTTTTTGTTTTCTTTTTAAACTTTGGAGAGGTGCGTGGTGCTACATCGTCGTTACTGTCCAGTCCATTGTTTCTGCTACAGCTTGTCCTGCCTCTGCGTTGGAAGTTTATGAATCTATCGTTTGTGTGTGGTGACCTTTTCCCCAAACGCTTCTGTGAATCTGTCTCACACCAAACCGAAGTGAGGCCCGAACTGGCACCTCTCCGACGCTGGCATTTACCACCGGCTTTCGGAAACAACCTTTGAACAACAACTGTGCGTGCGAGATTACAACCTTTTTGAGAACAATGAAAACAGACCTGATCACTGGAGTACAGCTCACAAACAGCAGCGTATAGTCTGTGTTTTATGTGTAAAAGCAGAACTGTTGGGTTTCAGATGACATGGGCCAATAATATTTAATAGAAATGGGGAGCAGCTGAAATGAATATTGTTAAAATGCTGTTTTTGGTTGTAATACAGCAAGTTCTCGGGTGTAGATACTAATAGAAACCATACGGTTGAAATGTATAGTTTAGTTTAGTTTATTTAAGGATCCCCATTAGTCTCTACAGCAGCAGAGACTATTCTTCCTGGGGTCCACTTTCACAATTTAAAACACTACAAGACAGAACATATTAACTGAACTTTTGTACCCTGGAAATTCAAATGTGTTGCTCTTTTTACCAACGCAAACACTTAAAACTAGTAGAATTTAGATCGAATGTGAGCTGATCATAGACACATTTACAGTCAGCTTCATTTTGCCTCCACTTGCCTCCGTTCTGGATCACATTTAAAGGGTCGGGTTCATGTGGACATCATCCTTAAACACCCTGATTAAAACTGGTATCAGACTCCTTGAATTTGTCTTCTTTTTGGTATTTTTAAAGATTAAAGGGCCTCTGACAGGTTGGACTGCTCATTTGACAAAACGCAGTTTAGATAAATAGGTTTCAAATTGTGTTAAAAACTTTACAAATTTCATTGCGGTTTAGCAATTTTTGTAGGTTTTTTGTCTTACTTCCTGGTTGTAAATGATGACATCACACTAGGAAATTACCATAGCAACCATCCTGTACACTGGGCCAAAACTCCTCAGATGTCACAGATTTGTTTATTTTACAAATAAAAATACATGTTAACACCTTTATTGTTAACACCTTTATTTTGTTGAATTCATGTATAAAGGTTCAACAAAAGTCATTTATTTTGTGTAAATTCTGCATAACCTTTGTCTCCCTAGTGTGATGTCATCAGTTTGTTTACTTCCTGTAATTTTCAACATATTTTTCAACTTTTCTCCACAAATAGCTGCTTGATTAGCGTAAAACTATAATTTATATTTACAACAGATATTAATACACTGGATAAAGTCAAAATTAGAAAATTATGAAAACCTGTTATACGCACTTTAATATAGTTTGCACAATCACAAAAAGGTCAGGGGTTTATCTAAGGAGGCCGAGATAAAATGAGAAGTGCACGGCATACCACTTCATTCACACGAGCTGACCAAGGGAACTGATAACGTTAGAGAAGGATTTAAAAATATATATAGTTTTTGACTAAATACGGAGATGAAAGTGTATTACTGATTGTATTATTGATGAAAATCAGAAATAGTTTATTGTATTTGGACATTTTAATTTAAAAATGCCACTGTCTTTGTTGTAAGATCTTTTCATCTGTGTTTTAGAGTCTGTATAGTCCAGATAACAATTACCATTATCCCAAAACTACGATTATTGCAATAGTCAGATAAATAAATAAAATATGAAATGATGAATGATAATTAAACATGCATAATAAACAATGCAACAAACATTAAGTTGTTTTGCAGCATTTTACTCCATTATGTAACTCCTCTGATCAGATCACGTAAGTATTCAAAGTATTTGTCCCAAAAAACTGGATATAAATGTACAGTCTATATATCAGCCAATCAAATAACTCTTTCCTTTTTACTTTCACCTGATAAATCGACTAAAATCTACTACAATCCAATTCTACTGAGGAGTTTCCCCGGATTTGCAGCGGTTTGGCGGCACATTTGAGTCTTTGCGCACACCTCTCTCTGTTTGCTGTGTTTGGGGGCGGGGCCGCGTCTCTCGGCTCAAAAAGTGCGCACAAACTTTTCGCGCTGAGTTGCAGGTGAATTTAGCGCCACTACTGGACCGCACCGCCCTCCCATCTGTGCGCCATCAGAGCCCCGGCCGCAGGGGCTCGTTACGGCGGCCGCAGGGGACAAACTCAAGCGTTATATGTGGAGCTTAATTACGCATTTGCGGCGTGACTGTGCGGGTTTGATGTGACGGTTCGGCGGGGGTTTGGGGTTTAAGCAGAACTCAGCTGGACAGGGCACACGGAGATCGTCTGTGGGACACGGGCTCACTCTCTCAGTTCTGTTGGAGGGATGTGAATTAAACTAGTTACACAATACTCATGTTACTGCAACTGACTTTTAGATAATTGTAGGCGTACTGTTTTCAGGTTGATTTTTAAACATCAAGGCAATGTGAAGCTGTAAATAGTCAACTTTTAAAAGCACAGATGTGTTTGTCTCATTGCTGTCTCTCTCGTAGTCACTTAAGAACTCAAAGCGTCACTGCATCGCCTGCTCTGATTAAATTATAGGCACTCCAACCAGTTTAAAGGTACAGACATGCAACTGACCTGCACAAGAAAATACAGGTTCAAAATAAAATCATTTTGACACTTGCATAATTTTTTGTTTTTTGTAATAGCCTCATTATTGAGTACATTTTAGCCATGTACTTTGCTGTTTCTTAAGAACACGTTTTCAGTATTCCACCTCTGCTATGTTATGATGTGCTACGCTATATGCTATGCTATAACAATTTCCCATAAAAACAAAATGTTTTATTTTTTATTTTTTTATAACAGCATTTTACCTTTAGTTACTGTTTTTCAATTTTTAAAAAAAAGGGCAAAACATATTTTCGTATGGAATATATATTGTATGGAATAGCAGAATAAGATCATTTTGTCTTGCCAGGCAAACTACTGATTGCAGTTTGTCTGATTTTCCAAGCATGGAGTGATTCCAACTGGGGCCAAAAAACAAAAACAGTTTTCAATGAAAAAACCTGTAGTGTACTGTTAATAATGCTTAAATGCAGTGTAATTTGTATAATGTGTCAATAAAATCACACTTTGTATGGTAAAGTAGACTATACTTGACATTTATACCAGTTGTTTTAATACATCTTTGTATTTGCATATATTGCACACACACACAATTTAAAACTTCAATTTACTTTTTATATTTAAAATGAAATATAATAAAAAATAGTAAACCTCATCAGAGTGACACCTCTCTATTCTTTGTCCTATCTTCGCCAAGACTGCGCGCTGTACGTCGCGCCAACACTGCACACGGAGGCGGGTCTGTGCGCTCTTTTCTCCACGCGTATTGGTCCATCCCAAGGCGCGTACTCCAAATCCTCCGCGCTGATTGGCTGAAACCTTCCATAGCACCCGCCTCCTCGCCTCTGATTGGCCGGAGTGCTGCCGTTGTCTGAAAGCGCCAGAAAACAAGTTGCAGAGCGGGCGATCATACTTCAGTCTTCCCCGGGATAAATCTGCAAAACACGGCCCCGAACAGGCACAGAAACGGAGGGAGACGAAGACAGGCGCGTATTCTCAAGATTTAAAACACATGCTATGGTTTTCTGAAGATTTACGAGTTAATAACTGCGAAAAGGGTGCAGAATTGACGCGTTTCATTCATTGTGAACGGTGAGTAAAGTTTGTCTTATCATTTCAGAACTTTGCTGATCAACTCGACACATTTTCAGGCTAAATAGCTTCTCATCTTACTAAATAAATTCACTCTTTATCAGATATTAAGCTTTCAGATCATGCATTTTGGGCGTGGACGTATAAATAGACACATTTCAGCATAAAAGTTGCAAAGTACAAACTAATCTGTGGAAGTTTGGCCATCTACCAACTTTGTTAATGCTTTATAACTCGATCCAAAGTGCTCCGTTTAGACCTGGACCTTCATATATTGTTATGTAAGTGCAAAAGGTTGTCATTGATCACTTCACTCATATTGATTAGATTAGCCGCTAGCCGCTAATTACCTATATTGCGCCAATTCTGCTTGACCTCTGTCTAGACTCTGATTAACTACTGCCCCAGCATCGTTTTTTCTCTTTTATGGGCTTTTAAGAACAAAATCTGTGAACCACAAGCTGTAATTAAGGACAAGACAAGACTAAAGGTCAAAGGATTAAACCAGGATTGAAGATCTAAAGGTCTAAAACAGGATTTAAGCAGTTATAACAGAACTGAAGGATCTACTGTAGGACTTTTGACTCTGAAGGTCAAAACTTGGACTAAACCTGGTCTACACAAGGTCTTATTAAGCAGTTATAAAGTAAAGTTGAATTAGGTGAACCAGGACATGTCTAAATTAGAATCTAACCAGATCTAAACGTGTTTCTTAAGCAGTTAAAGTATATTTTAGCCCTGGTCTTGTCCACGTTTAGCTCTGGGTTTAGTCCTAATTTTAATGTAGTGTTTGTGCAAGTGTGACCGCACCCTAAAGGTCTAAACTTGGACTAAACCAGGTCAAAACACAGACTTATTAAGTAGTCATGAAGCACATCTGAGTCATGATTTAACCAGGACAATCTATAAACGTAGAACCAGGTCTGAACTTGTTCTTAAGCAGTTATTACCGTTATCAGGGCTTAATCGAGACTTCATCAGGACTTAAGGAGATCTAAACCAGGTTCAAATAAGAACGTAACCAGGTCTGCACTTGTTCTTAAGCGGTTATTTCATACACCAAGACTTCACCAGGACTTTAGATCTGACGGTGCGTTCACACTTGTTCAGGTTCGCGCCTCAGTGTCTTTCAAGCGTGTCTTTTGATTTTGTCTTGGTCTAGTCCAGGTTTAGCTCCAATTTTAGAGATTACGCACCCCAATACCAGGTCTAAACCACGTAACCCAGGGGTGTCCAAACTTTTTCCATCGAGGGCCGCATATTGAAATATAGACCAAGCGGAGGGCCACAAATCAATCATGAAACGTCAAAAAAAGCTGCATTTATCTGATGTTTTAAGCTCCACCACATCTACATTCAGTCTCAGTGTCTTAATATCAGGTCTGTGCTGCACCAAAATGTTAGTTATTTAGGTTAGAATTGTAGAAAATCTGAAATTTGCTGTAAATAGTACTTCTCAAGACAATGTGGGCCAAGAAAAATTGGTCTGAGGGCCGCATTTGACCCCCGGGCATTAGTTTGGACATGCCTGGCTTAACCCGAGACTAGCCTAAGACCACTAACCTTAAGACTGTGCTGTCTCTCATTGTTCCACCATTTCTACTACAGAGAAAACAAGAATAACTTATGTTCATGTTGTAATTCTGTGCACTTTTCCAGGTTTTCTAAAAATGGAGGTTGAATGTCTGGCCCTGAAAGACCTGACGAGCCCAAGGAAAAGTTATGTCCCAAAGGCGGCGCAGGACGACGAGCGTGAGAGCGAACACAAGGTGAGAAAAGACCCGTGTCCCAGGAGGGAAGTGGAAAGTGTCAGGGCAGGTGCAATATGACAAAAAAGTCTGATGGTTTGGTTTGTAACTAATGTGGACAATCTATGTTACAGCGAGTGAATAACAACAGAACGTGCTGTTACTGTGTAGATAGATAGATGGATAGATAGATAGATAGATAGATAGATAGATAGATAGATAGATAGATAGATAGATAGATAGATAGATAGATAGATAGATAGATAGAAATTGCATTGCCGTCCGTTGCTCACATCCATACAAACATAAAAGAGAAAGACACATTCAAGTAGACCTCATGAAAGATTTTAAAAGGTGGTAGTTAATACCAGTGGCGGACTTACCATTAGGCAACAGGCAACAGTTGCTTTGGGCCCCGAACCTGAAGGGGCCCCAGTAAGATGCCCTCCGATTACCATAAACGCAAGGAAACAGTTGCTTTTCCCTCAGTATCACAGTAATGTAGTGCAGTGTACTTTTAAACAAACAAACCAAAAAAAAATCAATAAAATAGTCTGGGATTGTCAAATGTTCCTATTTAGTACATGTATAAAGCTAAATGGAAACTAAAATATAACATTATGAAAGAAACTATGTATGTATATCAGTTGAAATGTGTTAAAATGCACCAACATACAGGAAAAATGGTCTGATTTCGTAATTATTTTTATGGGGAAGGACCTCCAAACCCCCCTGTTTAAAGCTGTGTTGAACATATACGCTATTGATTCATTAGAATTTTCTAATAGTTCACTTACCACCCCAGATTTATGAACGTCACACAAAAACGAAACTGCAAAAAACCAAAAGCTTCCTTCAAGAACGATTCAAGAGACACGATCGAAAAGTCATTAAAAATCCCACTTGATGAGGAGGGGCCTGGACTTCATTTTGCCTTGGGCCCCCAAATTCCTAGGTCCGCCCCTCGTTAATGCATACCACACTAAACAGCTACAAAATAATTTAAGTCCATAGGGAGTTAAAGGCACTGAACGAAGCCAGTGTCTTAAAAACAGCACAACTTGTCATCCACAACTTGTCATCTCCTGCCGCTCCTGAGGTGAGTCTGATGGACGAGGCCTGTCCATGGAGCAGCTCAGTGGGAGGAGTCTGTACTCAGAGCTCCTCTGATGGAAAAAGACTGAGTACAGGGGGTGGCTCTGATTGGACAGGATCGCTTTGATCCATCGTCCTCTGCTCCACCACCTTCTCCACAGAGTCCAGGCCCAGTCCAACCACAGAACCCGCTTTCCTTATGAGCCCATTTAGTCTCAGAGTGTCCCTTTTCCTTGCGCTGCCGCCCCAACATACAACAGCATAAAAAACAACACTGGACACAATAGTCTGGTAGAATATGTTCAACAGCATAGAACAGACATTAAGAGGCCAGTCTCCTTAGGAAATACATCCTATTCTGACCCTTTTTGTACAGTGTGTCCATGTTTTGTGACCAGTTGAGTTTGTTGTCCAACTGAAGTCCCAAGTAATGAATAAAATGCTGTTGTTGAATCTAGTTTGTTGCCTGGTGTAGTAGCGTAAAAGGTCATTTATTGCAGATATTTAGATTGTAATAGGTTAATTAATGCTTCTTTTATTCTTCAACTTGCTTTTAGACTATAGTGAGCCGTCAGTTTCCTCTAGCACAATCCCATTATACACACCGTCACTTGAAAAAAGACTGATTAAACTGGTAAAATAACTTCTGTTGTATTTTTTCTGTGCTTTAGTGAGTAATTATACAGCGATTCCACATTTGTTTAATACCTAAACCTGAACTTATACATTTAAAGGAGACAAAATTGACTTTATTGAGCCCTTTAATCATGTTATAACAGTGTTCCCTCTTCATAAACATAACTGGAGTTGATTTTTGCTTCAGATAGTTTGCTGAATCCAACCTTGTGTAATGCCCTCTGCAGCCAGGTCAGTTAGGGCTATGGGAAGAAGAAGAAGAAGAATTTTTATTTATAGAGCGCTTTTCCACCGAACAGGCACCCAAAGCGCTCTACAAACCGTTGAAACTACAGTTGCCGTTACAACAGAACATATACAATTACATTTATAGACAATAAACAATGAGCAGACACAAAACATACAATAAACAAGACATAGCAGGTAGCTGTATTCTGTAAGTAATCCATACAAAAGATGCAAGTAGCTGAATTGTTTTTTAGTTCTAAAACATGAGATTCCAAAGTAAAGGGACTAGTGCAAGTTTAAAGTCTAATAACAATACAAATAATGCATGATATTTGTCCTTTAAAGACGTGTTTTAGCACATTTCTGTTGATGACGTTGCATGAATATTATTAAATTGTGATACATTTTCTTCATCTTTTGTCATCCCTAACTCGTCTCTGTAGGAAAACTTGTGCCTTGAAAGGAGAAGATCCACGCCTCTGAAAGCCACAGACTCCGGCTCTGCTCTGCTCCTGAACCGAAAAGGGTCCGTGCCGGATCTGGTCCACATCACGCCCATCAAACACGGCTCTTTAGCGGAGCCCTGGACCCCCACCGCCAACCTGAAGATGCTGATCAGCGCCGCCAGTCCGGACATCAGGGACCGCGAGCTGAAGAAAGTCCTGTTCAGACCCATCGAGAACGAGAAGGAGCCGCCCAGGAGCCCCGAGCTGGTCATAGAGGAGGACGCAGACGTGGACGACTCACAGGTACAGATAAAACACATTTGAGAGCAGGTTAGGGCGGTCTGAAAGTGTTGCAACTGTCTTAAAGGGCCCATGACATGTCGGACACTCATTCACCTAAAATACAGTCAAGATAAATATATTTCAAGTTTTGCTAAAATTCTTTACAAATGTTATCCCGGTTTAGCAGTTTTATAAGTTTTGATTTCACTTCCTGGTTGTAAATAATGACATCACACTAGGAAATTACCATAGCAACCACACTGTAAACTGGGCTAAAACTCATCTAATGTCATCAATTCTTTTACCCGACAAATAAAAATATATTTGAGCTTATTTATTTAGTTGAATTAATGTTTAAATGGTCAAAAAAGTAGTTTATTTTATGTAAATCGTGTATAAAGTTTGTCTCCCCAGTGTGATGTCATCAGTTTGTTTACTTCCTGTATTTTCAACATATTTTTCAACTTTTCTCCACAAACAGCGACCTGATTGGTATAAAACGATTATATATATTTACAACAATTATTAATACACTGAATAAAGTCAAAATTAGAAAATCATAAAAACCTGTCATACGCACTTTAAGAGAAGCACCTGGGGCTGTTTAAGAGAGCCAAAGCTCACCCGAAGTGGTTTTAACTCCCAAAACGGTCTGACGCTATTGGGGTCCATGTGGGCTTTAGTTTGGGAGGAGAACATAGACTCAAAACAATTCAACAAAACCCACAAACTTAACAAAAACAAAGGACGTTAGCATCAGATGTTTCCTGAGCTGTTTATCGGCGCACGACTCTCTCCAAAAATATTTATTTATTATTATTTATTTATTACATAAAGAGGTTAAATCATGGTGTAGATCAGGGGTGTCCAAACTTTTTCCATCGAGGGCCACATATTGAAATATAGACCAAGCGGAGGGCCACAAATCAATCGTGAAACGTTCAAAAAGCTGCATTTATCTGATGTTTTAAGCTCCACCACATCTACATTCAGTCTCAGTGTCTTAATATCAGGTCTGTGCTGCACCAAAATGTTAGTTATTTAGGTTGGAATTGTAGAAAATCTGAAATGTGCTGTAAATAGTACTTATCAGGACAATGTGGGCCAGTTCACCAGGAAGACTAAGGGCCAAGAAAAATTGGTCTGAGGGCCGCATTTGGCCCCCGGGCCTTAGTTTGGACATGCCTGGTGTAGAGGCTTTGCAGAAAATGGAAATAAATGCAGAAAAAGCTGAGAAGAAACCAGTAGTTTCTTGTTTTCTCCAGCAAAACAACTCCTGTAATTGATTAAAGATCCCAGATTATGGAAGATTCCAGGCAAAGCATTAACACATAAGGCTTAATTCATCATGAACAAATAGTTATGTGTGTAATTATGCAACTGTTGGCGTTTGTGACTCCCAAACACAAAAAATAGGCTCCACGCAAAATATAAAGTAGTCTTGTGTCCAATGTTTGATGTTATTCTCAGGACATAAGCCCAGTCCAGTTGATTTGGTGACAACATCTACATTAATCACTGTATTTGAAGGGTGCCACGCCTTGTTTAACACTCTCAAGTCTCTTTTTTTTCCCCCAAAATAATCTGTGATGAGTTGGCCACTGTCCAGGGTGTACCCCGCCTAAGGCCCAAAGTCACTGGGATAGGCTCCAGTCACCCGCGACCCCTAACGGGAATAAGCGGTAGAAAATGAATGAATGAATGAATAATCTGGGGAGATCATTTTACAACCTCCTTGGGGCCCCGACCCCCAGGTTCAGAACCACTGCCTTAATGAAGTAGTTCTTAGGCCTGAATCATGATAACTCACTGTTTGTTCTTTATGAATTATGTCTTTTTTCACGCTTTATTAAGACAGATTCGGGTTTACATTTTGTTTTTATGTTACGTTTCATTTCTTAAAATACATTTGTGCGTCTAGTTTGATGCGATGGAGGAGGACGAGACGGAGAAGAAGCCGAGTCGAAAGCAGAAGAGTTTGGGCTTGTTGTGTCAGAAGTTCTTGGCTCTTTACCCCGATTATCCGCCTCCCAACAATCCCATCTGGATCTCTCTGGACAAGGTCGCCACCAGCCTGGGTATGAGCGCTCCTAAAACACCTGCATGTGCATTTTAATGTTACAACTCTGATTATGAAAGACACTATGATTATTCACCTTATTCCTGAAGTTGCTGTACGCGCCGCCGTCTTGTTTCCGTTGTAGTTCACACGGAGCAGACGAGCTCAACAGAAAATAAGTTCTACATGGACTAAAAAGACGTTTTCAGACTGACCAGGAAATAGTTGCGTTGTGACTTGTTGTTGCTCGTGTTCATTAAACATTTTACACAAATCAATCTACTTTATGTAACATTTTAGCGTCAGACTTTTCCCTTGTTCGTCATTAGCTTTAACGGAGTTCATTTACAACAAAAGTGCAAAAAACAGCAAAAGTGGGCGGGGCAGAATAAGGTCAATAGTCCAGCAAACAATAAAGGTTTGATTTAGTTTACATTTAATCAACAAATTGATAATAGTGATAACAGACGTCAAATCTGATTTTAGAGGCAAATCCATGTGATCTGGACAAGAGCCAAAAACGACAAAGCAATTAAGTAAAGTATGTTTTTGTCAGCAAAAGCCATATTTTAAAAAACATTTCACATTCTTTGTTCAGGATATTATCAATTACAAACATTATATCGACCTTATTCTGCCCCGCCCACTTTTGCCGTTTTTGCACTTTTGTTGTAAACGCACTCCCGTTTGACGAGAACTCTGTTAAAGCTAATGACGAACGAGGGAAAAGTCTGACACTAAAATGTTACATAAAGTAGATTGATTTGTGTAAAATGTTTAATGAACACGAGCAACAACAAGTCACAACACAACGATTTCCTGAAAACGTCTTTTTAGTCGAGTAGAACTTATTTTCTGTTGAGCTCGTCTGCTCCGTGAGAACTAATACAACAGAAACAAGACGGCGGCGCGTACGGCAACTTCAGGAATAAGGTAAATACAGACTGTTGCTAGAAAACAGGATTTAGCGAATAATTGACAGTTGGAAAAATAATCACTGACTAATAACTTTATTATAGAATTATGTTGAACTATATTCAATTGAGACTTGAGCTTCTGTTAATTAATTCATAATGTCATTAACTGCAAAGTGGTGATATTTTTTTCTTTCTTTATAAGACTTTCAACACTTTGACTTCGTGATCTCCTTAACCAAACGTTACAGTTTAAAATCCTTTCTCCTATTGTCACGTCAGTAAACGCCGCGCACAGAGTGTTAAAGAGTGTTAAAGGAGCAGTGTTTGCATCGTAAACGACTCCGTCTTTAGGTCCTGACGACAGTTGCTAAGACGCCATGTTGATAAAAGCTTCACTGAGTGTTTGTTGTTGCTATTTGTACCAACACTTCTTTTAGTGACCAGCGGCTTGTGAGCGTCCGAGAGTTTACAGTCATTCATCGTTACGACGACACTTTTTGCAACAGCCTAACTTTTTTTTTTTTTTTTTTTTTTTAATTAGAAAAATGTAAATTTACAACATTTATGGCAACTAACAGAATGTTCCACAATTAAAAGCTAGAACAGGCAAAAAGTTACAAAAACAATTGGTTTTGAATTGTATATAAAGAAAATTTAAATAATTAAAAGATATATAAGTATATAAAATTAAAAACAAAAGAAAAGGAGGAGCTAGGGCAGGGGTGGGCAATTATTTTGACGCAAGGGCCACATTGGATTTTTACACTTGCCTGGGGGCCGGACCATTTTACACACATACTACTACACATAGACTTAATGCCTAAAATACACAAAAAATTACAACAGAATAGCAAAAATCATTACCTTTATTTAGTGGGAACAGTGCAGTTGGTCACTCCTTTTATCCAATGCATCAAAGTCTGGTGTTATTCTAGTGGTGGCTGTTCTCAAAACTGATTTTTAATGAACAAGCAGCTGCTCAGGAAACTATAAAATGACAAATGCACCACACCTAACTCATACAATTTTTTATTGAATGCTTTGCGGGCCGGATCAAAATGCCAAAAGGGCCGCATGTGGCCCCCGGGCCTTAGTTTGCCCCCCTCTGAGCTAGGGGTTATTCATTAGGTTTAGTTCATTAATCACAGTTTTAAGTTTTACAGCATTTTTTTCTTCCATGAAGCTTACAGATGAGACGAAAAAACATAGCTCTTTATGAAATGTGAAGAAGGATGGTTTGGTTTTCAAGAATCTACATTTGTGGATAAAGAATTTACCCATAATAATAATTACATTTAAGATCATTTGCATTTGCTTGTCCTCCAAAAGAGTTCCAAAAATGACGTCCGTACTGGAAAAGTCTGTTAAGTTTGGAATCTTCGGGAAAAGCCAGTCGTGAACATCGTCCCAAAAAGCTTTAGAAAACACACATTAAAAAAACAAGTGCGTAGTGGTTTCGATATTTACATCACAAAAGGAGCAACAGTTTACATCCATCCCAAATCTATGTCTGAGCAATTCTTTGGAAGGGTATATACCTGAAAACACTTTAAAATGTACTTCCATAGCTTTAGGGGGTGCAACAGGCTAACTACTCAGCCATCGTTAAACTCTGACATGTTTGGTCGAGATTGTGAAACGTTAGGGTCTTAGACGAGATCGCGGGTGGCATCAGTCTCCGCAAACGTAAATAAAGTTCTAAATCTGATTGGAGCTGATCTGGTTTAGAACATATATCACAGCACATTACCAATAAATTACAATAAATTAAACTTCTACTGTTCCAGAAAATAATAGTGATTTCATTCAGGGCTTGGAAAAACACCAGATTTTTCCAATACCAGTTTTGCGATTAGATTAGATTTGTGATTCTGTTTGAAGTTCACATTTTAACACAACCAGGAGAATTGACAAAAAACACTGAAATATGACGTGACTAATTAATAAAAAAATCTCATGTGTCTCGTTTGTGGCGGTTTTAGTCTCATCCTTATCGCTTTTTGTCTCATTTTTGTCCCTTTTAGACACATTTTTGTCATTTGTAGTCAAGTTTTTGTCGTTTATAGTTGCATTTTTGATACTTTTAGTGGCGTTTGTGCTGTTTTTGTCTGTTTTAGTCACGTTTTTGTTGCTGTAAATTATGTTTCTGTCAGTTTTAGTCACATTTTTGTTGCTTTAGTCACGCATCTGTCTCATTTTTGTTGCTTTTAGTTACATTTGTGTTACTTTTAGTCTCTTGTCATTTTTGACACATTTAGACAAATGTCTGTTGCATGTTTCAAAACGTTTTTTAACAAATCTAAACTACAGAGTTAGCAATTTTTATGCAGAATAAAATTACATTTTGGGAAATTATTGTACTTTAAAAATTGCAGCTTTTGCGATTTGTTAATTGCGTCCATTCAAATTTCGATTAGATTTTCGATTAAATTGTGCAGCCTTAATTTAATTTATCTTTTCATATCTTTTCACTCTTCATTTTCTCTCTATACAGTATTTGACGCTGGACTTGGTAGCAGTTTTGCAGACAAACCTAATCTATTGAGCAGGCTTATAGTTACATAAGGCACAAAAGGCTGTACCAACACAGAAGATCTGCCTCTACAGGACCGCAAAGTGCAGTCCATCTGCACCTGAAAGCTACAAACCACTCGTTTGAGGACAGTGAGGTGAAGCTATTGAGCAGAGAGAAGAACTGGTTTGAAAGAGGAGTAAAGGAGGCTGTTTTTGTAAAAAGAGAAAATCCTTCTCTAAACAGGAATGGGGGCTTAAGATTTAATTTGGCTAAGATTTATGACAGCATACTAACACCCTGGTCCAAATCAATAGACCCGTCAAATGCTAATGAGGTCATCAGCAGTGAGGAGGGAGCAACAGCTATCGATAGAACAATAGATCTAAGACAATAATAGACCTGAGCCACAGGTGAAACTGGGCAGGGCCAACTATTAAACTAACAAAGGCAGACCAATTATCGAGTTTCAGGTGACACTAGACAAACAATTTTCCAAACAAAGACAGGCCTTCAGTGACTCCTCCCTGGGGGCAGGACTCTCACTACTTAGAGTATCATATAAGCCTGAGTTCCCAGACCAGCTCTCTGATTGACAATGACTTTTGGATAAAAGTCGAAACGTCTCGATCTTCAAACAGCGTCCGGATGACAACCCCTGAAACCCTTTCTACGACAGGCTTATAGTTGTTGCACTAGTCCACGATTAGTACTTAAAATCTACATTCTGACTGATTCTAGAAGACATGATGACTATGAATTTAAATGAATGTATCTTGGAGCATCGTGTTAAGGATGAGATTCGTGTCTTTAGCATTTTATGTAGTAATTGTATTTATGAATTGGTTATTTAATTTAAAGGTTTTATGATGAATTTGATAATTGTAATTTTGGAAGGTTTTGTTATTGATTAATTATTAATTGTATTCTAAAGTGCTGCTAATAATGATGAACTATTGTATTTTAGTAAAAAATTGTTGTCTATTTAAAACCTGCCCAAGGACGACAGATGGAAAGAGCATTTCTTCTCATTGAGTTTAATGTTATCTGTGCACTGTCCTTGTTTTAAATAAATAAATAAAAAGCAAATCATTCAAATCCAACCTTAATTACTCGGATTAACTGTGCAGGTGTGGAGCGGCGGCGCATCTACGACATCGTGAACGTTCTGGAGTCGCTGATGATCGTGGGGCGGATGGCGAAGAACAGCTACTCGTGGTACGGCCGCAGACGTTTGGAGTCGATGCTGAAGGAGCTGCAGAGCCAGGGCCGAGAGCAGGGCTACCACCTCCAGATGGAACCAGGGGCCGAGCCAGGGGCCAGAGAGTGTGGAGCCAGCAGGGACGAAGAGGCAGAGGACGGAGCCAACGGTAAGGACCGGATTTAGTTCTGCAAGATGTGTTCTAAGTCGATCAAAATCACAGGTAACACTTTAACTACACTCTAATTAGCCTTAATAAAGCACAAAGACTTAAAGTGCGTATGACAGGTTTTTATGATTTTCTAATTTTGACTTTATTCAGTGTATTAATACTTTGTGTAAATACAAATTATAGTTTTACACCAATCAAGTCGCTGTTTGTGGAGAAAAGTTGAAAAATCTGTTGACAATTACAGGAAGTAAATAAATTGATGACATCACACTGGGGAGACAAAGGTTATGTATAATTTACACAAAATAAACTACTTTTTCACCCTTTAAACTTTGATTCAACAAAATAAAGGCATTCACATGTGTTTTTCTTTGTCAAATGAACAAAATCTGTGACATTAGATGAGTTTTGGCCAATGTACAGTGTGGTTGCTATGGTAATTTCCTAGCGTGATGTCATACTTTACAACCAGCAGTAAAATTTAAAACCTAAAAAACAGCTAAACTGGGGTTAAATTTGTAAAGATTTTAGTAGAAATCTGAATATATTTATCTTAACTGCATTTTAGTTCAATGTGTATTTCAACCTGTCATAGGCCCTTTAAATCATACTGAACAAAGGGTTAATGAAGATGATAATTCAGGCATTGTAATTACTTGATTAATACTCTGACTCCTAAGCCCTTTTTTCTTTGTCTTTGTTCATGCTTTATTAAGACTGGTTAAAGCAGAATTTTAGAGATTGAGCTCCCCCTGCTGCTCCCTTGTGAAACTACACTGTCAGAGAGCAGACCTAAAAGTGTTTTGTTTCTCCTTTTCTTTTTTAATTGAAATAAAGGTAGTATAATCACAAACAAGAACAATTAATGTTGCCAAATATAAAACAATTGTCTTGCAAGGCTGGTTTTCTGCTCAAAGACAGAAAAGGATAATGCCACTTACTTGTCCTTTGTGGCACCAAATAAATGAAGAACCCCGAGTAATGGGTAATAATCTGACTATTACAAATCATCAAGCACTCTGGAAACTTGTCAAATTATGTTTGATCACCAAGACACAACATCATTTAAGTCTGCATGTTCTCCCCGTGTTACCGTGGGTTCTCTCCAGGTTCTCCGGCTCCTCCCACCGTCCAAAGACATGACTGTGTTCAGGTTAATTGACAACTCTAAATTGCCCGTAGTGTATGAATGTGAGAGTGAATGGTTGTCTGTCCTTGTCTGTCTCTGTGTTTGCTGCGACGAGTTGGCCACTGTCCAGGGTGTACCCCGCCTAAGGCCCAAAGTCACTGGGATAGGCTCCAGTCACCCACGACCCCTAACGGGAATAAGCGGTAGAAAATGAATGAATGAAAATGTATAAATCAATAACACACTTTATCATAAACATTCTCTTACTGGAAGACTTAAGCCAGTGTATTTTACGTGGCTTGTAATGTAATTAGTTAAAGTGTGTATGACAGGTTTTTATGATTTTCTAATTTTGACTTTATTCAGTGTATTAATACTTGTTGTAAATATATATAATAGTTTCACACCAATCAGGTCGCTGTTTGTGGAGAAAAGTTGAAAAATATGTTGAAAATTACAGGAAGTAAACAAACTGATGACATCACACTGGGGAGACAAAGGTTATGCAAAATTTACACAAAATAAACTGCTTTTTTGACCATTTAAACATTAAATCAACTAAATAAATAAGTTCAAATATATTTTTATTTGTCAGGTAAAAGAATTGATGACATTAGATGCGTTTTAGCCCAGTTTACAGTCTGGTTGCTATGGTGATTTCCTAGTGTGATGTCATTGTTTACAACCAGGAAGTGAAATTAAAACTTATAAAACTGCTAAACCGGGATAACATTTGTAAAGAATTTTAGCAAAACTTGAAATATATTTATCTTAACTGCATTTTAGGTAAATGAGTCTCCGACCTGTCATGGGCCCTTTAAATGTATAATTCTGCAATTTAAAACAGAAACATATCCTCTGTTCATGGGGTCAGCCAAAGCTTTCACTAAACTAAAACTTAGACTATTTGTAGTCTAAGATTTGACTACAGACACATGATAAAACGGTGATAAAAATCGAATCGTGAGCTCGTCCCTGTAACAATCTTCTATTTTTGTGAAATCGACACATCGTGATCATTGTTTTTCTGTCTTTAATACAGCTGTCTGTTCAAACACACTTTTTCTCCTGTTGTTTAGCCTCTGACGCCTCTGAGCAGATGACTTTATTTACCTCTTATAGACCAGGGCTACACAATTCAACGAAATCGACACAAAAAACATAAAAAGCGCGACAAAAAGTGATAAAAATGCGTTCAAAAGCAACCGAAACGCGACTGCAAACAAGAAACACAACTCAAGAGCGACAAAACCGTGAAAGAAAAAAAAAAACACAACTGAACGTGACAAAAACTAAAAAGCAACCAAACAGAATCAGATTATTCAAACCTAAATCTCAAATCTAATCTTAATGGCACTGGTCAGAAACATCACAATTAGATATTTTTCCTAAATCGTGCAGCTCTATTAAAGACAAGAGAAAGTGAACATGAATCGTGATCAAATCGAAATCCTGATCTGGCCCCAAGGAAATCGTGATAATCGTTTTTTGTCATATCGCCCAGCTCTACTTGCAATACAATTATTACTTAAAATACTGTTCGATTGTTACCGTAAATGCCGTGTCTTTTGGCAGGTGGAGGCAACAGGAAGGACAAGTCTCTGCGCATCATGAGTCAAAAGTTTGTGATGCTTTTCCTCGTCTCCAAAACCCAAACGGTGACGTTAGACGCAGCGGCAAAGATCCTGATCGAGGACAGTCAGGACTCCAGCCACAGCAAATACAAGAGTGAGACAACACGGTTTTCTCTTTTTGAAATAATCTTTTTTTCTACTCTTAAAGTTTCACATGATTAGGTTTGACTTCATTTTCATTTCATTTTTTTTTTTTTTTTTTTTGAGCAACATACAAGTTCTGCCACATTTACTGCTGTGGTGCGTTCATGCTCAAAAAGGAGTAGGAGAAGTGTGAACTTATAAACTCCTGCCCCTCATTTCATTTCATCAAGTGTTGACAGCCTTGATACGACAAACGTTAATATTTGACATCAATCCTGAGCATTAATGACAATATGTATAATGACAATATACAAGAGAATGTTTTACAATCATAGTGTCGTAGATGAAATCCTAAATGTAGCTGTAGCTTTGGCTAGATTTGATTATTTAATAGTTTGCGTGTTATTCACAAAAAAATTAAAAGACTGTTCCACAGTTTTGGGGCGGCCACAGCAAAGGCCCCGTCTCCTCGAGTTTTTAATCGGGATCTGGGCACATCTAACCACAACTGATTTTCTGACCTCGCTGATCTGGCCGGACATGAGCTGTTAAAAGCTCAGACAGGTATTCAGGGGCCGATCCATTTAGGCATTTAAAAACAAACACCAAAATCTTAAAATCAACCCTGAATTTGACAGGAAACCAGTGAAGGGAGGCGAGCACTGGGGTAATGTGCTCACGCTTTCTCGTCCCCGTTAACAAGCGGCAGCAGCATTTTGGACCTGCTGCTATCTTTAGTCTTCTTATTAAATTTTTTTCTTATTATTATTTTCTTCTTATTGTATTTTAAAATAAGTCTTCTTATTTTAACTACTTTCTCATAGAAATTGAGTCAGATCTATTAGTATGATTTCTAATATTCTCTCTCTCCGCTTGTGTTTCGTAGCTAAAGTCCGTCGCTTGTATGACATCGCCAATGTTTTGACCAGTTTGAGCCTCATTAAAAAAGTCCACGTTCGAGAAGAGAGAGGCAGGAAACCGGCGTTCAAGTGGCTCGGCCCCACGGAGTTCAACGGCACAGGGACATCGCCCCCTGCTGGACTGGAAACGGAGCAGAGGATCACGCCGCAGGACATGAACCGGCTCAAAATGTCCCGTCATTCTTCTTTTAACATCACACCGACCTCTGTGGCTGTTCAGAGACAAGTCAACTCTGCCCCCAGCAGTCCACACAGGGAGTATGCAGGTAAACGGTTTGGTTCTGTTTTATCTACGTTTGGACATTGTCGCGTTTTGTAACCGGTCAAGAAAAGATCTTTGCGCTTTTACTATTGATCCTTGACTGTCACTCTACTGAGTACCAGAATTGTGAGATTTGTAATTTGTTTTTAAGTCCAGGATTCAGTTCACAGTTCACGATTTAAAGGTCCCATATCATGCAAACTTGACTTTTCAGAGGTTTTAACCTTCCTCCAGGGCTATTTGGGCCTCGTATGTTGTGCCCAAAGTGGTTTTTTGATTGATTCCCTCATGCTTTCACTAGAGAACTGTCTTTTCCGTCCCCCTCGGCTGAGCAGCAGACGGGGGCTCCTCACTAAGATGACGCGGCTTCACCAGGATGACGCGGTGTTTAAGCCACGCCTCCAGGAAGCGTGCAGCCGCAGAATAAAAACAGCTAATGCTAATGCTACACAGTAATTACACGATGGATACGACAGATAGAAGAGTTAGCTTGTTATTTACCAAACGGCAACGTCCGTCGTCGAGGCCCTGGAGCACGTCAAACTCCAGGTCAGATCCAGGACGTAGGACTCAGCACGACGCACCGTCAGGACGAGAAAATGTTTATTCAGTGTTTGTGTATCGCTGTTTACCGGAGCACACGGCGCATGCACCATCTCCACTCTAGGCTTCGGCACGGGTTGGGCGGGGGAGGTGCGTGGGTTGGGCGGGGGAGGGTTAGGGTTGGGCGGGGGAGGCAGCCTGCTCTCTGTTCGGGGGGGTCAGATCTCAGAGTGAGCCGTTTGCTTTTGCAGGAGGGGGGCCAGTCCAAGAAATGGGTGTTTTTTGTAAACTGTTATGTTATGGATATTACACAACGAGAAAATGTATCAACAAAGCCCTTAGGATAGACTGTGTGAAGGGGACAAGAGCAGAATATGGGACCTTTAAAGATTAGAGTGAATACTGAAAAATAAACTTCTAAAATAATACAAGATACAGTTGAGAACATGTTTCTTGAGTTCTTACTACAGAGTTATCAGGTTTTTATACATGTTACCTATTAAAAATGATAATTGTAATCTGGGCCATACAGACTCTAACACATACCAACTCCTTGTCACATAGTTGATTAATTGGTCGATGTTGTCTTAGTTGACCAAAATCTAAGCAGTTTGAATATTTATTTTATTTTGATATTAATGATTTACATGGGACAACAACAAAAAGAGAAGATGAGTTTAATCTAACCTATCTAACATATACATTCACTGTTTACTTGTTACTTTTCTATATAAATGGTTGTTTTTGCATACATTCCTGCGCTGTTGTAGTTTTTTTTGAGTACATTTTGGGTCAGACACATGGATATACTTTGCAATTTTTGAGAGCTTTTCCCACACTCCCTTTAGCAGACTAATCCAGGGGTTCCCAAACTTTTCTGGCAGGGACCCTCAAAATATCCACGTAACCTACTCGGGACCCCCAAAGCGAAATGAAAATGAGAATAGCAATAATTTAAAGTGTCAAAGCCTGTTAAATCAGGTCTAATATTGGTTATTTGAATAGTTTATTGTCTTATTGGACGCTGTTTCACTAAAATATACTGTTTCTAATTAAAAACAGAGCAAATACAATGTCATATTCATTAAAATGAGATCTTGAAATCATCTCCCGACCGCCACTTTGGGAACCACTGGACTAATCGGTCGATAGAACATGTCTTTAGTCTACCGAGAACTTCTTTTGTCGACTACAGCAGTGTTTCCCAACCAGGGGTACGGGGACCCCTTGGGGTACGTGAGCAATTACCAGGGGGTACTTGGAATGGTTTCAGGTTTTAAAAGAAGATGAAAAGTGCTTTTATCCGAATTAAAAAGTGTAAATTTAGAATATTTTTGAAGTATCTTGGACCATAAATATGATGAAAACTAAAAATAAAATAGCAATAATTACAATATGCAAATAATAAACCCATATATTTGTCTGAACCTCAAGTTAAGGGGTACTCCGAGCGTGAGACAAAGCTTAGGGGGTACATGAGACAAAACAGATTGGGAACCACTGGACTACAGCCCTACTGCTGGGTCATCACTGGTAAATCCTTATAACCATCACGCTAGAGAATCAGAATAAGTTTTGAATTTAGGGTCTTTGCAATCTCCACGACACAACCCTTCCTCTCCATGAAGATGGGGAGCGGACACAACTCTGTATTCAATTGCAATTAATCTTTCTTCTAAACTTGCGTTCTCTGTGTTTCCTGTCTTAACATAGTCTCTCCCTCTACAGCGGTGCAGAACCAGCCCGTGGACTACTCCAGAAAAACCCCCGTGTGTCGATTGCAGTTCGGAAACGCTTCAGAGTGAGTTCATTTATTCACAAAGTCTCTCTTTCCCTCTGCTGTGTAGTCCTCCTCTTTCTGTTTCTGTGTCTGTGTAGATTTATCAGCGCTCCTCTTGCAGACCCACAATCATAACTCAGGCCTAACCTTTCCCGGCGCGGACTGTCTCTGTTATTAACTGACTCCACACGACTGCCCAAGTGCAGTAGGAGTCATACGTTTGAGGAAATCGATGCCGGTTCAAGGAGGAAGAGAGAGAAACGTTACGTCGTGGTTGTTGTTTTTAATCAGCTGCTGTCGAATGGGCTGTATTTGCCACTCTGAACACTAGAGGGCAGTGTTGTTTTAGGCCAATGTCTTTAACTATTCTGTTCTTTTCAGTATTAAGCTTTTAGACCAGGGGTGTCCAAACTTTTTCCATCAAGGGCCACATATTGAAATATAGACCAAGCGGAGGGCCACAAATCAATCATGAAACGTTTAAAAAAGCTGCATTTATCTGATGTTTTAAGCTCCACCACATCTACATTCAGTCTCAGTGTCTTCTTGGCCCTTAGTCTTCCTGGTGAATTGGCCTACATTGTCCTGAGAAGTTCTTTTTACAGCAAATTTGAGATTTTCTACAATTCTAACCTAAAAAACAAAAATTTTAGTCATAGACTGTACATATCAGTGGACCGCGTTAGCATGCTAGCCGCCGCGTTTCAAATAGGAAGCAGCTATGGAGGCTCCTGGCTCCATGAAGCCGAACTGCCATTCACTTTCTGTGACACTGGAGCCTTTACTCTGTGACTGTTTCTGTCAAACTCACATCTGGAACTAAAATATCTGTTTTGACTCACTCTACAACAGGGGTGTCCAAACTTTTTCCACCCTCATTCTCATTGCCTTAATATCAGGTCTGTACTGCACCAAAATGTTAGTTATTTAGGAACTGTAGAAAATCTGAAATGTGCTGTAAATAGTACTTATCAGGACAATGTGGGCCAGTTCACCAGGAAGACTAAGGGCCAAGAAAAATTGGTCTGAGGGCCGCATTTGGCCCCCGGGCCTTAGTTTGGACATGCCTGCTCTACATGATCCTGGTGCTTTTTTTTCGTTAGGTTGTTCATAAATCAAGTTATTACAATAATAACTGACCAATCAGGTGCTTCCTTTTCCAGGGGCCGTTTTCGCTCGTGTTAGCAACAGGTTTGATTGACAGCTAGCGCCGCACGTTGCCGCCGTCTCCTCTCACCGAGGGGCGGATACCGTTAGCAACCGCGCTCCTGATTAGTCCGTGTGGTTGCCATGATACGCACTCGGATTTCCAAATATGGAGTCTGGCTCCACTTTAGCCGCTATAACTGCTAGCTCCACTTTAGCCGCTATAACTGCTAGCCTCGATGGGCTTCATTTGACTGGAGCCAAACGCTATGACGTCACAATCCCATAGCCCACTGATATGTACGGTCTATGGTTTTAGTGCAATACGGACCTGATATTAAGGCACTGAGACTGAATGTAGATGTGGTGGAGCTTAAAACATCAGATAAATGCAGCTTTTTTGAACGTTTCACGATTGATTTGTGGCCCTCCGCTTGGTCTATATTTCAATATGTGGCCCTCGATGGAAAATGTTTGGACACCCCTGGTCTATGCGGAGACGAGAAGGTTTTGGACACTCCACCAGAAAAAATGAACACTCTGTCTTGCACAAACAATTTAACGACCCTTTCTCTAACTGTATTCAAAGTTTCTAACCATACTTTGCCGTTTGCCGCCTCTCCAGACCCCGTCCCGCACCGGTCGCCCCTCAGACTCCGGCGCCCCGCGCACAGCCCCCGATCCTGATGCACTCTCTCCATCCGGGACAAGTGTTCACCTCGTCCTCTCCTCCTCCTCGCTCGTCGTCCTCCGCTCGGTCCCACTGCCTGGCCTACCTGCCCAGCCTGTCCCAGCCCTCCGTGGTCATGCTCTACAGGGCCGCCGACCCCAAACCGCAGGGGCCCGAGGGTCAGAGGTCACCCGCGACGGAGGCAGAGGAGACCAGGAAAAGGAAGAGAGAAGCAGAAGAGGAGGGGTCTGCGGCGAAGAAGGGAGGGAATGGATTAGAGAAATGTAATGAGGTAAAGTTGTTAAATTATTTTGTTGTATTAAATGCAATTTGTTCATTTAATTTAGTTTAAAGGGCCCATGACAGGTTGGACGACTCATTTAACCAAAATGTAGTTCAGATAAACATATTTCAAAATTAGCTAAAATTCTTTACAAATTTGACACAGTTTTCGCAATTTTTAGCTTTTTAATTTTACTTCCTGGTTGTAAATGATGACATCACACTAGGAAATTACCATAGCAACAACACTGTAAACTGGGCCAAAACACATCTAATGTCACATTATTTTGATATGACAAATAAAAATAAATGTGAACACCTTTATTTTGTTGAATTAATGTTTAAATGTTCAAAAAAGTAGTTTATTTTGTGTAAATGATGCATAACCTTTGTCTCCCCAGTGTGATGTCATCAGTTTGTTTACTTCCTGTATTTTTCAACTTGTTTATCATCTTTTCTCCACAAACAGCGACCTGATTGGTGTAAAACTATAATTTCTATTCACAACAGATATTAATACACCAAATAAAGTCAAAATTAGAAAATCATAGAAACCTGTCATACGCACTTTAACCTTTATTTAACCAGGAAAGTCCCATTGAGATTAAAAACCTCTTCTCTTCTTATTCTTTGCTGTTGCTGTGTGTTCCATATGTCGCACAGAACTGGGAAAAAGATATTTTTCTCATGCTGCTCCCACATCATGGAACACACTGCAAAAAAGCTGGAAGCTCCTGAACTTATCTCTTTAAATGATTTTAAAGCCAGACTGAGAGCACTTCAGGTCAACTCTTTTAATTGTAACTGTTTTTTATAATTGTATGTCATTTTATTTGTTGTCTATGTCTGGAACATTTTGCTGCCTCTTGGCCAGGAAGAGGTCTCGTTGACTTGTTGTTGACTTGTTGTTGCTCGTGTTCATTAAACATTTTACACAAATCAATCTACTTTATGTAACATTTTAGCCTCAGACTTTTCCCTCGTTCATCATTAGCTTTAACAGAGTTCTCGTCAAACGGAAGTGCGTTTACAACAAAAGTGCAAAAAACGGCAAAGGTGGGCGGGGCAGAATAAGGTCAATAGATAGAATAAATAGACAGTAAGTGCATGGTAATATTGAATTCAGGATGTGGTGATAAATGTCAGGTAAAGTGACATCATACATCATACTGACATTATACAGTATTACAGTTTTGCACATGATTGTAACAGATGAATGACTCTCTGTTTCAAGAAGCCAACAGGACATTTCTTCTCATATGAATTTTAACTTATATTACTATCTTTTATCTTTCAGGTCGCAGTAGAGGAGTCCAGCCACAGCCCTGTCGGTGAATCCCAGCCTTCACACTACCTCTATGTGCCCAACAACGCAGGTACACTCAGCTCAGGACACATTTGTGACTTGCAAAACACAAATAGATTAAAACTCTGCCTAAATGAACTAAAATCATGAATAGTATACGATCTAAGCCAATGTATATCGAGTCTACACACTGTACTACACACTGAAACGGTTTAAGAAAAGAGAGCGTTTGAGTAGAATATTTTGAAGTAATCACAATTTGAATGGACGCAATTAGCAACAGTCTGCAACAAAAACGCAACAAAAGTGACAAAAACGGGTCTAAAAGCGGCGAAAACATGACTAAAGCAACAAAAACACGACTAATGGTGACAAAAGCGCAACTAAAAGTGTGAAAAAAGTGACTAAAAGCGACAAAAACTCGACCAAAAGCCACAAAAACACAATTATAAGCAACGGAAACGTGACTATAAGACAAAAATGTGACAATTAACTGCTTTTGAAAGAATTATCCAGATTTAAGATCCACAAATGTTGAATCTTATCATTATTTTTTTGAAATTGGTTACACAAACTTGGCATTTTAATAGTATTACTTTAAGGCCTTTCAACTTACAACAATCATGTCTTTGGGGTTGAATAATGGCACCACTTTCGGAGGCTACTGTGAAATTAAATTAACTTTAGTTTTATTTCTGCTGACAGAGAAGACAGACCTTTATGCCAATTCTTGAAGTGCAATAATGTCCTCCGCAAACAACAAAACAGTCTGCAACAAAAACGCAACAAAAGTGACAATAACGGGTCTAAAAGCGGCGAAAACATGACTAAAAGCATCAAAAACACGACTAATGGTGACAAAAGCGTGAAAAAAGTGACTAAAAGCAACAGAAACTCGACCAAAAACGTCACAAAAACACAACTATAAGTGACGGAAACGTGACTATAAGACAAAAATGTGACAACTCACTGCTTTTGAAAGAATTATCCAGATTTAAGATCCACAAATATCAAGATTCTGCTAAAAACAAAACAATTTTTATCCCAGTTTGGCAGTTTTTTAGGTTTAAATTTTTACTTCCTGGTAGTAAATCATGACATCACTCTGGGGGATTCTGTAACTGTTGCCTAGAAACCATGTTGTGCACCGGGTGAAAACTCCTCAAATGTCACAGAAATTATTATTTTACGAATAAAAACACATAGGAACGTGTTTATTGTGGTGAATTAATGTTTAAAGAATCAGATGTATGTGTTTCTTGATTGTAAATTGTCCCTCGTGTGTCTCTCTAGTGTGATGTCATCGTGTTTTGGAACTCTGCTCTACTTCCTGTAAATTTCAACATATTTTCAACTTTTCTTATCAAACTGACACCCGATTAGTGTAAAACTAACATTTATATTCACAACCGGTTTTATTCCACCAAATAAAGTCCAAACTAGAAAATCATAAAAACCTGTGTGCGTATGACAGGTTTTTAACATTTTCTAATTTTAACTTTATTCAGTGTATTAATACCTGTTGTAAATATAAATGTTAGTTTTACATCAATCAAGTAGCTGTTTGTAGAGAAAATGGAATAAATATGTTGAACAGGAAGTAAACAAATTGATGACATCACACTAGAGAGCCAAAGGTTATGCATGATTTATGTAAAAGAGACAACATTTTTGACCCTTTAAACATTAATTTAACAAAATAACGGCGTTCATGTGTATTTTATTTGTCAAATTAAGAAAATCTCTAACATTAGATCAGGTTTTGCCCAATGTACTTTCTAATTTCCTAGTGTGATGTCATCACTCACAACCAGGAAGTGAAATTAAAACCTGAAAAATTGGTTAATTGGGATAAAATTTGAACAGCATTTTAGCAAACATTGAAATATATTTATCTTAAAGTGCGTATGACGGGTTTTTATGATTTTCTAATTTTGACTTTATTCAGTGTATTAATACCTTGTGTAAATACAAATTATAGTTTTACACCAATCAAGTCACTATTTGTGGAGAAAAGTTGAAAAATCTGTTCAAAATTACAGGAAGTAAATAAATTGATGACATCACACTGGGGAGACGAAGGTTATGCATAAGTTACACAAAATTAACTACTTTTTGACCCTTTAAACATTAATTCAACAAAATAAAGGTGTTCACGTGTTTCTCTTTGTCAAATGAACAAAATCTGTGACATTAGATGAGTTTTGGCCACTGTACAGTGTGGTTGCTATGGTAATTTCCTAGTGTGATGTCATACTTCACAACCAGGAAGTAAAATTTAAAACCTAAAAAATAGCTAAACTGGGGTAAAATTTGTAAAGACTTTAGTAGAAATTTGATTATATGTATCTTTACTGCATTTTAGTCAAATGTGTATGTCAACCTGTCATGGGCACTTTAAATAGAGGAGTCACCGGAGGGGCGTGGACGAGGTGTGGTCCTGCTCCCGATCTTCAGATAACAGACTTATCTCCATTTGTTTGCAGGTCTGAACAGCCTGAACTTCCTCCTCTCGTCGGCGCACTCGGCCTCTGCTCTTTCCCTTCCCTCCGGCTCGGTCCCGACGTTAGCGGTGCCGTACGTCCTGCTGCCGTCCTCGTCTCTGCCCTCGTACCCGCTCATCACCAGCCCGCTCAGGACCCCGCCGGGCTCCGAGGCACACCCCAAAGTGAGCTTCGGCGTGCCCCTCATGTCTCAGGGGCAGTTCTTGATGCAGACTCCCTCCACTCCGGAGCAGATCAGGCTGTACGGAGCTTCAACGCCACATTCCACCAAAGCACAAGAGCCAATGGTGAGTGTTTTTGTGCTGGCTTTTTTCTCCAAATGGTGCGGTTAGTGCTATGGAAGTGATAACCTATCTTTGGTTACCATGGCAATGTGAGGCAAAGTCACCTCCGCTGCTATGAAAAGACCTAAATGGTTGGATAATTGACAGTTTTGTTATGTTTTATCTTATGGTGTTGAGTTAAGATAAGCTAGTAGGTGACAGTTTTTTTTATTTTTATGTATTTATTTTTTTATTGCAAGTTAAGAGTTGGTGATATTGACACCTACTCTTCTTTTTTGATATACAGTGATCCCTCGTTTATCGCGGGAGTTGCGTTCCACAATAACACGCGAAAAGTGAAATCCGTGAAGTAGTCACAGCTTTATTTTTTATTAATTTACAATGCAATACTGAACTATGGAATGAAACCAAAAATCAAAACCTGTTTTAAAGCCCAAAATGTGTTTAAAACAATAATTTTAATATAGTAATACAAGGTTGTAAACATTGTCACTGGTGTATTTCACAGTCTGTGCCTCTTGGTCCTGACTCCGCCCCCTGTAGCGTCTGTTTCTACGTTGTCGGCGCAGAGCGTTTCTTCGACATTGTGGGTTTTGTCACAGAGAAAAAATGCAAACGTAAAGTGAAAAACCAATACAGTACAGCGTCAATATTTTAGTTCTAGACAACAGTAAAGCCCCTGAGCCAATCAGGATTCAGAGCACAATGCACTGTAAAAATATCCGCACTGTAAAAAAAATCTGTGAAGCAGCGAAGCCGTGAAAGATGGAACGGGATATAGCGAGGGATCACTGTAATCTGATCTGATATAAAGCTTCAGAAATGTCTTGGTTGAGGCTCAAGTGTCTCACTTTATTACAGCAAAAGTTTCTGTTTGTTTTATTTTAATAAGTTCTAATTAGATCAATCTGGGACACGGACAGAGGGGGCGGGGCTTATCCAGTTCATTTAATACATCCATGGTTGAGATGGATTATCACTTGTTAATGTCACAAGGTGGAATCCTGGGTTTTGAGCTCTGGAGATGAAAATGCTGGATTACTTGAACAATGGTAAATTAAACTATTAACATTTACAGGTAGTTTCTGATGAGGAAACAAGAAGGAGACAGAAGCGTACAAAGTCAATTTAACATATCTCAAAGAGGAAATGTTGTTCCCTCTCCTACTAGGCATGGGACAATAAACAATAATATTGTTTATCGTGATAAAAAGTGAAGACAATAATCGTTTGTGCTACAGTTTGTATAATCGTGATAATCGCCATTTTGTCACCAGATTGTGCAGAAAAAAAGCAACTTACTCATTATATTCTCCTCTAGATCGTTTTTGTTTTCACTTATAATAAAGTACAAATATGTCAGAAGTTATTGATGAGAAAGTAATGTCTTTATATGTCTTATATGTCTTATAACAATCGTGATATTATCGTTAATCGCAATTATTTTGACCGTGATAATCGTGACATAACATTTAAATATCGTCCCAGGCCTGTATCCTACACAGAGTTGTATTTGAAGTCACATTTTCCCTCTCTCTTTCTCCACAGACTCCTCAAACCCCAAAAGAAAACACGGCGTCTGCTTCCAAATCCTTCTTCCAGACTCCGGCCTCTCCAGCGAACACGCTCAGTGCTGCCCCCAACGGGAGAAAGCGGGGATCGGCCCAAAGACGCCTGGACGTGGAACAGCGCCCAAATATTTAAAACTATGGAACAAAAATATACCGGAACCAATGGTGCTTTTTATCTTTTACAATATTATTAATTGTATTCCTAAAAAGACGATCAAAAGATTCATTTTAATTCAGTGTATGTTATTAATTGTCGTGAACGTGCCTCATGTTTAAATAATGGGACACCCGTTTGAAGCAGTATTGTGTAAAAGTGAATCCCAGTGCTGCGTTTTGTTTAATTTTTAGCTTTTTAGACTTTTCCCCTTTTAAATGTGATCGACCGCAGAACACGCTTAATTATTTGTATGTAAATCCCATTTGCTATTTATATTTTAAATAATATATAAAGGTATACAGGGAGTTTTAGCACTAAATTTGAACACTTGAAATGTTTTAGAGCAATCTTATTTCCTAGAAGGCCCAAATTGTCGAGTAGAGAGTTGTATGGGTTACAGTAAGAAATCGATATAATATTACCAAACCAGAATTTAACAAAATAGCAGGCATTGTACTTGGTTTTAACTGTTTTAAAACATGTAAAAAGCTTTCTAGTTCAATTAAAACAGTTTCCCGCAGTCCAAAGTTATTCATTTCTATTACTGATTAGTTGCGATTAAAGGGCCCATGACAGGTCGGACGACTCATTTGACAAAAATGCAGTTAAGATAAATATGTTTCAAATTGTGTTTAAAAAAATTCACAAATTTGATTGAGGTTTAGCAATTTTTTAGGTTTTTTTGTCTTACTTCCTGGTTGTAAATGATGACATCACACTAGGGAATTACCATAGCAACCATCTGTACACTGGGCCAAAACTCATCTAACGTCACAGATTTGTTTATTTTACAAATAATAATACATTTTAACACCTTTATTTTGTTGAATTCATGTAGAAAGGTTAAAAAAAAGTCATTTATTTTGTGTAAATTTTGCGTAGCCTTTGTCTCCCCAGTGTGATGTCATCAGTTTGTTTACTTCCTGTGATTTTGAACAGATTTTTCAACTTTTCTCCACAAATAGCTGCTTGATTGGCGTAAAACTATAATTTATATTTACAACAGGTGTTAATGCACTGAATAAAGTCAAAATTAGAAAATCATGAAAACCTGTCATACGCACTTTAATCAATTCACAGCCCTAATTAAACCTCACGATTCCTGTGTAGAATCAGAGGCACTGTCTACAAAAGATGGAAATTACTTGGAAAACAGGCCGTTTTAAAACGCTGCTACAAAATTACGCAGATTTAGTGTTGATATTACTTCCAAATTCGAAGAAACCCATACAACTCTGCAATAAAATTTACTATAAAATGTTCATTCCTGCGGTTTTTCTTCAGCAGTCGCCCCTTTTTCAAATTCACAATCACTAAATGGTTTGTTTGTTTACACTAAGCTACACTTTTACTATCATGTAGTGTGTAGATACCACTTTTGCTGAATAGTTGACTTAATTCTTTTGCTTGTTTAGTGATCAGCTGCTAAAAGAAAATGTTTAATGATGCCCTGAGGTACTTGAATGACTTGTGGCTTTATAACAGTAGTGTTTTTTTGGAGATTATCAAAGTACTGTAGGTCTTACTATTGTAAACTTAAAACTGTATCAATGGTGAGGAATTAATAATAGCATTTAACTCATAACATTTCAAAAAGGTGTAGTTGTAGTTGTAACTTACATTTTAGACACCTGTTGCTGTTTTCCATTTTAACTTGGTTCACCAATGTGTCGTCTTTTCTAGAGTTTCTGTAAAAAAACATCAACATTACACAGGGTTCCCACGCGTCCTGGATAAATAATGTCGAGAAAATAGACCAGATGTCCTGGAAAATGCGTTTTGTCCATGAAAATTTCACCTTTGCTTTGCTGGATTATTGAATACCAGATTCATAGAGACTGGTTCTGTCATCGTCACAGATGAAATGCACGAAATGGCGCCTCTTTTAAACAAATGGTCTTTCTTCAGCTCTTTGTCTTACCTGCTGTTATCAGCTCGGTGTCACACAAGCGTCCCAATGTTCTAGAGCAGGGGTGTCCAAACTTTTTCCATCGAGGGCCACATATTCAAATATAGACCAAGCGGAGGGCCACAAATCAATCGTGAAACGTTAAAAAAGCTGCATTTATCTGATGTTTTAAGCTCCACCACATCTACATTCAGTCTCAGTGCCTTAATATCAGGTCTGTGCTGCACCAAAATGTTAGTTATTTAGGTTGGAATTGTAGAAAATCTGAAATGTGCTGTAAATAGTACTTATCAGGACAATGTGGGCCAGTTCACCAGGAACTAAGGGCCAAGAAAAATTGGTCTGAGGGCCGCATTTGGCCCCCGGGCCTGAGTTTGGACATGCCTGTTCTAGAGTCAGAAGTGCAACATTAGACGCTCCGTACCAGTCAAATGAGAAGAGTTTATATTGTATTGTATGTTTAGGTTTCCCATCTATGTGATCTATGTATCTAAATATATTGCAATCATTGTGAACTTCAGTTTTAGCCCTAGACTACATCTTTATTGTTTTTAAAATGTGTTTGTAGACAACACAATTACAAAACTATAAACATGTCCAGCAAAGTGTGGGAACCCTGATGAATGACATGTTAAATGATTGATTTGTTTACATGCCACCAAAACTCTGATCATTATCTGATTTCTGGAGTTAACAGATTACTGAAATGTCATGTAAACAGTTGCATCTGATCGTTCACAACTGTGTAGGTTTTGACCAGAAAATATTTAAAAAAAAGAGCAAATGAATGTGGCAAAGACAAAGTTGAAAAAGAAAATGTTAAATATTGAAAGGATTACTCTTAAAATCCATTGTACTTTGTCGTGTCACTCTAAACTCCAATGATCAGATTTCTCTTGTGCTGTAAACACCAAACAGCTGGTTTCATTACTGGGTCGTGTTGTTTAACTGATTAACTGCTGGAACCATCTTGAACAACCTCATTCACATTCATTTTTTGCAGATTTAGTTGCATTAAGAAGTTGAACCTTATCCCAACTTTCATTTCCTAAGCGTGCCATACAGATCCAATGGGCTACTATTACGTCAGTGTCTTTGTACAAGTTTTTCTTTCAGGTATTATTTTGTATTTTGTGCCATTTCCTTCATATGCGGAAAGTACCAAGCTGCTTGTTTTGGCTGATAATGAAGTTGCACATTCTCTTTCCTTCTCAAACCCACCAGCACATTCACCGCAGCCTTTCTCAGTCTTTTTATCTGCTGTTTACCTTCAGTTACATTTCTATTAAAATATCAAATGATAAATCCAATGTCCTGTGTATTAAATTCATGTTTGGTGGTATATTTTGATCAATATTGATTCGCTGTCGCTGTCTGGCACGTCATACTTTAAGTTATTAGGGTTTGGCAAAATAAGTGTTAAACTTCAGCCTAGACCAGGGGTGTCCAAACTTTCTCCATCGAGGGCCACATATTGAAATATAGACCAAGCAGAGGGCCACAAATCAATCGTGAAACGTTAAAAAAGCTGCATTTATCTGATGTTTTAAGCTCCACCACATCTACATTCAGTCTCAGTGCCTTAATATCAGGTCTGTGCTGCACCAAAATGTTAGTTATTTAGGTTGGAATTGTAGAAAATCTGAAATGTGCTGTAAATAGTACTTATCAGGACAATGTGGGCCAGTTCACCAGGAAGACTAAGGCTACGTTCACACTGCAGGTCAAATCGGATTTTTTTGCCCAAATGTGACTTGTATCCGATGTTTTCATAGCAGTGTGAACGGCACAATTCCGCTTTTTTCAAATCCGACCCAGGCCACTTTCGTATGTGAATATAAATCCGATAAGTATTCGCACTTTTAGAATGCGACTTCAATCTGAACGCTCAAGTCCTGTCATCAGACCAAAACGTCATCAACAGGCGACACTCCCGGGTCACACGTCATCATTTTGAGTCAAAGTGGAAAGCGCCAAAAAACAAGAGACGAAAGCGGAAAGAAATGGCGGACGAGGGCGCCGAAAAGTGTGAGTGGAAAAAGGAAGAAGTGTGTGAGCGAATAAATATATGGGGTGACCAATCAATTCAGGCAAAAATTGAAGGTTCGTATCGTAATCGGGCGGAGTTTGAGGAGATAGCGAAGGAGTTGGCCGAGCGAGGGATTAAGCGCTCCTGGCTGCAGTGCCAGCGGAAAATAAAAAACCTCCGCACGAAATTTAAAGAAACTAAAGCCCCGGTTGCAAAAAAATCTATAAATTGCCACAAATGCTTCACGACTGAGAGGTTCTCCAGTTGGATCATGTTTACCTCCGTAAACACAGTACGCTGCGTGTGACGTTGTGTTCTTTTGTGCCGCATAACGCCGCATTCACACCAGATACAAACGGCAATCGCATTTTTTTTGTAATGTGAACAACCACATTAAAAAATCGGATTTAAACAAAAAATCCGAATTGGGCATCATACCCTGCAGTGTGAACGTAGCCTATGGGCCAAGAAAAATTGGTCTGAGGGCCGCATTTGGCCCCCGGGCCTGAGTTTGGACATGCCTGGCCTAAACCCTTTCGGTCTGTAAAATGTTTTCTTTATTCATATGCTTTTTTTGTTTGTTTTGTTGTTGTGTTTCTATGGACCGAAGAAAAATAAACGAACTAAACTAACTAAAATATAAATATAAGGCATAGTAATTACAGTCATATTTTGATAATCACAATCATTATCTAGAGTAGACTATACAGACTCTAAAAACACATAAGACAGTGGCATTATTAAATCAATAAGGCAAGAAATAAACAATTCTTTATTTTCATTAAAACAAGTCTTAGTTATTCAATATTTCAACCTTTATTTGGTAAATAATGTAGGCCTATTTAAAAAGTCTCAGTGCAAATAACAGTTTTTTAGTGAACTATAATAAAAGAGAAGGGCCGTCTAGTCCAGTGGTTCCCATAGGGGGGGTCGGGACCCCTCGGGGGGTCGCGTGGGGTGAGCTGGGGGTCGCGAGATGATTTCAAGATGTAATTTTAATGAATATGACATTGTATTTGCTCTGTTTTTTAATTAATACCAGTATCTTTTAGTCAAATAGGGTCCAATAAGACAACAAACTATTCAAATAACCAATATTAAACCTGATTTAACATGTTTTGACACTTAAAATTATTGCTACTGTCATGTTCATTTTGCTTTGGGGTCGGTTGTATGGCTATTTTGGGGGTCCCGGCCAGAAAAGTTTGGGAACCCCTGCTCTCGTCTCCCATTACAGTGGAAGCCCAAGTCGAAAGTGTGTGCTTTTTCCAGAGGGTGGCGCTGTTTGCAAACATTCAACACTAGTAACGCTTTGAACCGTAAGGGAAAGGAGAAACGCTTTAATTAAAGGAGCCTTTAAAAGATTATTTAATACATAACATAACAATTGCTTCTATATTTGAAGTGTTTTTTTTTATTGGTAAACGCTTTCATCAAGGCAACTTTTTCAATGATTTGGTAAATTTTTTAATATAAGGCTTTATTCAAACATTATTAAAAGAAACATTTAACAAATACTTTTAGCAAAAGCGTTTTAAAAGTAGATTTAGTCACAATTGCAAATGCATTTAGAAAAACCTTTAGCACATTATATGAGCTGCTCTGATAATCTTTTCATGGATAAGCTTATGGTCGTCTGCAAAAAAAAACTCCCCTCACCTGTGACCTTCCACTCCTTGGTACCAGAAGTAAATACAGGGATTCCGGAAGAACGTGTATATAAAATTATTTGAAAATTTGTTCTGGGCTAACCATGTGGTGAGTATTGAGCATAAGACATAAGGTATTATTCGTCCGTCTTGTGTTGTTTGTCAGCTCGTCTTGTCTTTGTTGAATTGGTTCGTATTGTCCAACTTTTTTTTGCTATTATAATTGAGTTGTTTATTTTTATGGTCATTTTAATTTAAATTGATAAAAAAAAATGTTTCAATTATTAAGTTGTAATCTGTATTATTTTTTGTTTGTTTGTTTGTGTTCGGTTATTTGTCTGTCTGGTATCAAAATGGCACAGATGTAAGATTTGATACAAAGAGCTGAATAAAAATAGTTAATTGCAAAAAAAAAAAAAGACATAAGGTTTCTGAAAATATATAAATTGCTAAGTTATTAAAACATTTAGCCGAATTTTAAGTTTTCGGGGCTGAAAACAACCGCTTTATGGACATTTGTTATACTCACCGCCCTTAAACTCTTAATATTTGTTTTTTTCTAAATCCCCATGGCAAAAATGAATGACAAATTTTCTTCTGGAACCGTGGATAACTTCGAAGTGCGTGGGCCTGGTGAGCTCCATTAGGGTTAGGTTTAGGAACAGTTCATTTGGTTTAGAGCAGGCATGTCCAACCTAAGGCCCGGGAGCCAAAAGCGGCCCGCAGACCAATTTGTCTTGGCCCTCAAGCTTCCTGGTGAACTGGCCCACATTGTCCTAAGACATACTTTTTACAGCACATTTCAGATTTTCTACAATTCCAACCTAAATAACTAACATTTTGGTGCGACACAGACCTGATATTAAAGCATTGAGACTGAATGTAGATGTGGTGGTGCTTTAAAAATCAGATTAATGCAACTTTTTTGAACGTTTCATGATTTAATTGTGGCCCTCCGCTTGGTCTATATTTCAGTATGTGGCCCTCGATGGAAAAAGTTTGGACACCCCTGGTTTAGAGCTTGGGGGTAGGTCAGCTAACAGGGTAATGTTTGATTTTATTTTGAGAATATAGACAAATAGATAAATTACTTTGATAGACCAGCAAATATGAGTCTACATTTACCACTGCATTTGAAGGGTGTTCAGCCTTGTTTAAGCCTATTGTATTAGTTTTCTATGGAACCCCCAAAAATCATTTTGCAACCCCCAGGTCAGGACTGCTGGGTCAGAGCTTCTTGTAAACAAATCAGAGAGCTCCTCTCTAGATCACTTTAATTATTTACTTGACATTGGACAGGAAGACCATGGAATGCTATGGAAAAGCTAATCACAGAGAAGGTAAAAAAAAGTTTTTTATTTTTATTATTTGTTAACAAAGTAAAGTTTTTCACAGATACATTTAATTTATATTCTTTTAAAAACTTTTGTCAGTTAGTTTAATACAGGGGTGTCCAAACTTTTTCTGTTGAGGACCGCATTGAATATAGACCAAGCGGAGGGCCACAATCAGTCGTGAAAGGTTCAAAAAAGCTGCATTTATCTGATGTTTTAAGCACCACCACATCTACATTCAGTCTCAGTGTCTTAATATCAGGTCTGTGTGGCACCAAAATGTTAGTTATTTAGCTTGGAATTGTAGAAAATCTGAAATGTGCTGTAAATAGTACTTATCAGGACAATGTGGGCCAGTTCACCAGGAAGCCTGAGGGCCAAGAAAAATTGATCTGAGGGCCGCATTTGGCCCCCGGGCCTGAGTTTGGACATGCCTGGTTAAAAAAATAGCCTTTTAAAAACAATATTAATAAAGGCTTTTGTTAAGCAATGTATTAAATACTCTTTCAAAAACGGTTTTATTAAAAGCTTTTGTTAATCAATTTACTAAAAACACTTTGTAAAACCATTTTTAATAGTTAATAAAATATTTTCCACTGGATAATGCTGTATATAGTCTGCAGTTTTTCAATTAGTTAATCAATTTACTAAAAACACGTTTTAAAACTATTTTTATATTTTATCCATTGCTTTTGTTGCACCTACGCCGAAGCAAGTTCCTATGTTTGTGAATTTCACTGACAATGGCAATAAACCGCTTTCTGATTCTGATTTAATTTGTGATTTTTTTATTTTTTTTTAAAGCAATTTTTTCATTAAATTCATGGCTGTCCCCCATATGAATCGGCCTTTCCAAAAAGAGAAAACAAAATACTATTTTATTTTCAGAGGAGGTGGGCTCTGGCACCTTGATTGACATCTGGTGGTTGCCATGGTCAACATTAGAAACAGGCGGGTTATGTGGGCGTGGCTTGACTGTGAGCAGACCAATCAGCGTTCAGACGTCACTTTACTGCGGAGCTGAGGGGCGGCGTGCGGCGGCCGTGTGCAGAGGCAGACACACACCGACGGCAGACGCTCTGGAGACGGGGAGGATGTGTCCGAGCGAGCGGTGAGCCGTCCCGGAGGTTCACACGGAGCCCCGGATTATAGTTCCAAGCCCACCAAACCTTTCCGTCTCCCTTGTCTTCTCCAAAACCCTTCGCGATGTCTGGCGGAGGTGAGATCCGCGTCCTCCGCCAGGACCAGGAGCCCGGGCAAGAGAGCCCCAGGATGCCGGCCTGGAAGCGAGAGATCCTGGAGAGGCGGAGGGCGAAGGGCGGCGCGGCTGGAGAGCTTAGCCCGAGCGGAGCGAGCCACCAGCGGCACAACGGGAGCACGGCGGCGGCGGCGGCGGCGGCGGTCAACGGCTCCAAACAGCAAGACAGCGGCGGAGGAGGCGGCGGCGGCAACGGGAGGAATTTCACCGTCACCACGGCGAGCCAGCACTTCGGAAACAACAAAGAAACGCGACACACGGCCGTGGAGAGGGCGACATCGAAGGAGGAAGATGGAGAGGAGAGTCTGGTGCTGCAGGTGAGGAACACGGACCGCACACACGACGAGCTGTCAAAGCCCCAAAGCCCCGGAGCTGGGAAAACGGGCCTGGAACATTCACCGATACAGTTACAGGGAGAGCAAAGGTGAAAGACGCTCACAACAGCATTCCCAAGGGACCAGGGATGGCTTCTTGTTGTGTGGCCTGCTGTTAGATGAATGAAAAGCAATAGAAACATGAAACACACACAGAGCATGTTCAAAAGTGGCAAATTATAGCGAAATTGTAGGTAAATTGTAGTAAATATTCATATATCCAATCTACAAAGCACACGTTTAACATAGGATAATGGTAGAAAGCTGTTTCTGTAATTATGCTGTTATAAATGTGAACCTACCATTTGTGAATCATACCCACCATTGTGACTATTATGTCAGATTGTTGTCTAGTCCAGTGGTTCCCAACCTTTTTTGTCTCGAGTACCCCCTCAGAGTACCCCTCAACTTGAGTTTCGGGCAAATAAATGAGTTTACTAGTCGAATATTGTCAATTATTACTATTATATTTTTTATTTTAATTATATTTATGGTCCAAGATGCTCCAAAAGATGCTAAATTTACAACAAATGACACATTTTTATTCAGATAAAAGTACATTTCATCTTTTTAAAACCTGAACACATTCCAAGTACCCCCTGGTAATTCCTCACGTACCGCTTGGGGTCCCCGTACCCCTGGTTGGGAAACACTGGTCTAGTCCAGTGGTTCTCAAACTAGGGGTCGCGAAATGATTTCCAGGGGTCCCCAGATGATGGGAAAAATGTATACAGTAGGGCTAAACAAGGCTTGACACCTTCAAATGCAGTGGGAAATGTAGATTCCTATTTGTCGGCCAATCAAAGTCATTTTTCTAGGTCTATATTCTCAAAATAAAATCAAACATTAGATATAAGGCTAATTTATTACTATTATTATTTTTTGTGTTTGGGGGTCGCAAACGTGAACTATTTTTTTTCGTGGGGTCGCAACTGAAAAAGTTTGAGAACCACTGGTCTAGTCTAGAGAAAATATATTTACAGTGTGATTGTGCGTTTGTTTTCTTGTTAAATATAGACCTGTCCATATTGTAAATGAGTACTGTAAAATGTAGGGCTGGGCAATCAATGACGTTTTTATTACAGTGGGATTATTGCCCTATTAATCAATACCAAACCTAGTGTCGAACCAATCCCTAATTTTAGCAAGTATTGATACTAAAAAAGAGAAGAACCACGATGACATAAATATCATAACATAAAGAAAGAACAATTATTTTGTGTTCAAAATGTCACGCTGTTGTCTAAAACCTTGCCCTAAAAGGAGCATTTTAAAACGATCACTGTGGTATTGAGAATCAAGTATATTCCTCAACGTAAAAATCAAGCTTGAAGTTTTATTAAAGTGACAACATGTGTTTCCATGAGTTGAAAAGTTGCTCATGAATCGTTCTTTTTTACTTTCTACAACAGTTTATTTCTCTGAGATGCATCACCTCCCCTCATGTCATCTGTTCGTACTCTTCATTTTAGGCACAATGATGCCCCATAATCTCTTTAAGCAAATAATCATTTGAATAATTGTGATTTCTATTAAGATTTATGAGTTCCCATAATCTAGCAGCCCTATAATAAAGGTTTGATTTTATTAAGTCGTGAGTGATTTTCAAATTTCAAACACTAGCTAAGTAAATATTTGGTTATGTTTTTTTACTTTTACAAATTTAACTAGATTACTATTCTGTTATTCTTTCTTTTAAGTATTTTATCAGACCTTTGTTTGTTGTCAAAGGTAAAGAAGAGCAAATTCATTTTTTTTAATTATTATTCTTAGCCATTTTATTTCCTATCCTAAATATTTAAGCGTTGTTCCTGTAGGAGAGTCTTGGCCCTCTGGAGGAAAACCCCTTCATCAAACTGGAGAAGGAGCGGAGGAGACGTCAGGACCGAGATAACGCAGCGCGGCCTGTCCAGCACATCCTGGAGCTCTACGGCAGCGTGCCCGGCATTCGGACTATCAGAGCCGAGAACATCATCATCATCGAGTCCGACCCAGACTACATGCCAGACGGAGTAAACAGAGATTCCAAATGGCAGCAGAACGGCGTCAGCACGTACAGCTCTTTGAATGACCTTTTGGACCGACGTGGGAGTGCTGTGACTGAGATAAGGGCCAAGGAAGTGGTGATTTACGACACCACGTTAAGCAAGAGCGAGGAAAACCTGAGCACCCTGGGCCGGCCCGATCACGAGCTGCAGGCGTATGACACCCAAGGGGAGAGTCAGGGCAGAGTGAGCCGTATGTTGCAGAAGTTTGACAGCAACTACGGGAAGCTGCAAAAGAAATCCCACAGCACGGAGAACCTGCTTGACTTGGATTGCAGTGCCAGCAGCCGGCCCAGATCTTGGTCCAAGCCAGACGTGGTGCCAAAGCCTAGATTTGAACCAGCAACCTCGATCTTCCAGAGTTCGGGGGCGTCAAAACCAAAGGCCGAACCGGAAAGCCCCCAGTGGACTCCCAACCACTCGGTTCATTCCTTTCGCCAACGATTCGAAGACGGCGAAAGTCCCTCGAAAGATGAAACGGATAGCCGGCCTTCGAAGCCCACGAGAGAGCGAGAGTGGGACAACAGCAGTCCCGACCCCAAACCCAAGGTGCCATGTTCTCCAGAAACCCGGCGTGCCCGTGCTGAGTCCAGCCCGTCCAAAATGCTCCGCACCTCGCCGGACTTCGAGATCCGTCCTTCTCCCAAACCAGATCTGGCCGGTATTCCGGATAACGATACGCAAGCTAGAGCCTTGGCCAATTTGCGACTCCAGTCCAAAAATTCCTTCACGGTTATTCCCAAACGGAGACTTGCGACTATGGGCTCCTCCGCTGTTAGTCCGGTCCCAGCTGGTCCGGTTAAATCATCGCCGTCTCACAGAGTAGCTACAGGAAATGCTACTGGAGTGCCAACATCCCCTACGTCCCCTACGTCCACAGCCACGACAAACGATTTTACGAAAACCACGCCAATTAAGTCTCCTCTCAAAAGTACCTCCAACGAAATCTCAAAATCACCCACCCAAGTTGCACATGAAACATCTATAGCCAGTCCAAAATCTCCTCCTTCTCCCACTAAACCAGTAGCAAAACCCGTCACGATTCCTGCCACCTTTCCCAAAACGCCTCCTCCGAAACGAGATGAAAAGAAGCTGGAATCGCTCTCTCAAACCCCGACCAGTCCGCCACCCATCGCTTCCCCTCCCGCGTTGACCTCGCCTCCTTTGTCTCCACGAATGCCAGTGTCGCCACCTCTTTCCCCCAGCCTAGCAACGCCACCGGCCGACCACCTGCCCATCACGAACATTGACGATATCGAGGTGGAGCCCGATCAGAGAGTGCCAGCCCCGAGCCCGGTGGTGCACAGGCGTAAGGGGAACACGTTTACGGTGGTGCCCAAGCGGAGGGCGGAGCCGGAGCCGCAGCAGAACCTGTCCGAATCCCCCGAGCCCCGGTCAGAGGCTCCGGTCGAGGCTCCACCGGGGTCCACGCCTCCCCAGGCCCCGTACTCGCAGCTGGGGACGCTGCTGAAGAAGCGTTACCCAGCGGTGGAGGAGATCGAGGTGATTGGGGGATATCTGTCGCTGGCCAAGTCCTGTTTGGTGAAGACTGGGTCCACGGGTAAAAAGGTAAGATACAATATACGAGTTTCAATGTGTTAAAAAAAATCTGGATCATAACTCGGCTTCACGTTTGTTAGAGGTGTTCAGCTTTGCAATGATGCTGATGCTTTATTCTATCTGCTGTCCTCTGTTTCCTCCTCCTGCTTTTCATAATCAGGAGGTTTTGTGCAATTTAATTTAAACCTAGCGTAATTTCTATCTGACATATTGTTTAATAGCAGTTAAGAGTTATGAATGAGGTTCACGGTTATGGTTCAAACCTTAACGTTTTCAAGTTAGGGCTAAAACTGAAAATCGTCAACTAATTGAGTAATAAAAAATTGTAAAACATGCCATGCAGCTGAGAAAAGAGCTTTTATGACTCAGATAGAGCTGTAGTTACAACAAAATAAATGGCTTCACCTCAGCTTTGCCTGGGTCATATTTGTGCGCCTTTTGCAATCTAAACAATTAATTGAATGATCGTTAGTTGCACCCCTAATTTAATATGCAGGAGAATATTGTGTGAACCTAGAGTTAACCAGTATTCTTGCTCAATCTCTTCTAAAATAATTTAATTTTGTCACACAAATTAGTCAACTAATAGGAACATTTTATACACCATGTCTGTACATTATGAATGTGAGATTTTTGATTTTGACTTGTCTAAAGGGTGATATGTGTGGAGTTTTGTTTGTCAGTAGTGGTTCAGTTGGTTCGTGTTGAAGTTACTAAGCAGAGTGACTAATGCTGGTGAATAGGTTTGATAAAGTCACAGTACATGGCTCTTTCTGGCTCTGAAACGTTTCACTGCTGCCCACAAAAAGCCATCCATTTGGACACATTTGTTTTGATCTTCCTTCTGGATGTTGCAGATATGTCTGACCATAAAAATAACTGCAGATTTAGAAATAATCCAAAACATACAGCCATTTCCTGTTCTGCTGTTGTGTGCCCTGCTCACAGAGAAGTGCAGCGTTTATCAGCGCTTCGACCTTTGATAAATACTTCATGTATGTTGAAGCTCAGATGCCACACATTCCTCGGGCTTAACCTTATAGTTTTCCGTTTTCTGTGCTAATCTGTTAAGACCTGAACTGAGAGCATGTTCAAGTAGAGCAAGGAACGTGTCGGTGCCAAAACCATTTCTTTCTCTCAAATCAAACCCTTGGCCCTCTTTAAGAAGGTGGTCTCGGTTTGGGTTAAAGGTGTACTATGTTACTTTTCTGGCCAATTACTGGGGTGGGGTGAGGTGCATGCATTCTTACCTCTTTTTCTGACTAATGTATGGCAATAGTATCAATATCTCAATATTGGCTAACACAATAATCCATATCACAACAAACTATTTCAGTAACACAAAGGCCCTTCGCCTGACAAAAATATACTATTTTTGGAATGAAAACGCAGCTTTTTATTCTTGGATTTTTATTTATTCAGTCTTAATTGGCCATGATTTAGACTTGGATTTGTCCTTGTTTTTATTTATATTGGCTAACAAAATAATCCATATCACAACAAACTATTTCAGTAAGGCCCTTTGAAATGAAATCGCAGCTTTTTATTCTTGGTTTTATTTATTCAGTCTTAATTGGCCTTGATTTAGACTTGTATTTGTCCTTGTTTTTATTTTGATGAAGTTTGGCCAATACATTCAGGCATGTACCTTTTTGTTTTAATATAACTGAAAAGCGGTCCAAATGTATTATTCCACATCATTTTCCTCTTGCATTCCTACCTCGCTAACTTGCAGAGGCCAGAATGGAGTTTGGCCACCACGGTAACAACTAGCATGCAAAAAGTGGACTTTTAACAAGGCCTTGACCTCTTGTAAACGTTGATGGGGTAGAACCAGTCGACACTCATGGATTATTCATAGCTTGCATGTTTTGCGGGCTTATGCTAAAGGCTATAGGGAAAATGCATGAGACCAAACCGCCGGAGTCCTTGAAATCATACTGGACAAAAATCCCTAATACCGATATTTGTCTTGCTTTTGTGGGTTATAAACGATATTTGCTGAAAGAGATGAGCAATATATCAAAATTAAGATCATTTCCGGAATGTTGTTTTTACAATTTGCAAAAACACGCCAAAAAGAGCAGATTAAAACTTTAAAATGTTATCTTGTAAACTTTTAAATAAGGGATTGAGGTGACATTTCTGCACTTTAGTGATTCATTTCACATTTGATAATTAAACCTTAACTAATCCCTCAAAGACATGTTTTCTGCTGGATTGACATAATATCGCCTGAACATCTTCTTCATCCACCAAGTGTATCCTGATGGACTAAATCAGGAGTCAACCCAAAACTAAACCTGGTCTATCAGGACTAAACAAGGACTAGAACAAATCAAATCAAACCAAACAATTTATTTTTATAATGCCCAAAATCGCAACAACAGTTGCCTCGATGGGCCACAGGTAAAAGCAGTTCAGATAACTGTCCCAGAATGCCCCTGTCCTTTGACCCTCCTTCGCGGCGAGGAAAAACTACAAAAAACCCCATGGGAAAAAGTAGAAACCTCGGGGAGAACCACAGTGAAGGAGAGATCCTACTCCCACGGACGGACAGGCTGCAGATGAACTAGGACTGACATCCACTTGGACTGTGGAGCCACAACCACTCAAGAGGGAGGTGGCTTTAAAGAGTTCCTCCAGGAGGACGAGGAGCAGTCCACCAGTGTAGAGAGAGCTCCCCCAGCATTGGAATGGTTCATCTAAAGTAGATGGAGTTCGTTCAGGCAGACGACTGAACAGGACCATACCAAGTCAAATTGGGTCAATTTTGTACCAAATAAAACCCAAAGTGAACGCAACTCACGTCCTACTTTTGGCGAGTCATTGTTTATTGCTGGTTTGCTCAATGCCCCTCCCTTTTTCCTGCTTTAATTTCCTGTCCAATACAAAGCCAACATATTTTAAAGGAAATGATACTTGCATATTTATATTTTGCTTTTACTTCATTGTGTCATAAAGTACATGCTCGGTGTAGTATTTGACTATTTTATGTCCCTTGGAATCTTGAATCTTTGCCAGTCTGGTCATTTCTTTGTTGATACAGTGAAATGAGCTGCTGAGATGACACGCACGCCAAACACGACGGAGAGAGCCCGGTTTCCGTGGCAACCGTAAACAAATCTTCAGCCAAAGAGGCACAGGACGTGTTCATGAATTTCAAGCTATGGCAACAATCCCGTCGTTATCAAAATATTACATCGTTAGAATGAGGAAACGTCCCCCGACATCATTCAAATCAGAAAGGAATAATTTGCCTGAAACCCATGAACAGAGATCCAATTTAACGTGAAACCAAAGTTGTTGAGGGAAGCGTCTCTCTCTGTGCTTTTATTACAGACCTTGGTATTTCAGGAGTGATCAAACTGAAAGTGTTACAAACCTGACCTAGTTTTTCCTTTAGCAACGGTTTTAATAGAGTAATATTTTGATTTTGATAATCGATTAATTATTAAGATGAAAACATTAACATAAAAGGCGAAAATTATTTACAAAAGATAGTTTAAACCAGATTTGACCCAGATAAAGCGAAAGTAATGCCGTTTGAGGACACTTGCAGACACAAATCTGTTACTTCAGTGTTTTTTTGTTTTGTTTTTTTGTTATTTATGAAAAAACACTAAAGTTACACATTTCCTTAGCCCTGTGTGCTGTCTGCAGCTAATTAAGTATTTAATTTTTTTGTCAATTAGGAAGCCTAGGCTAACCAAAACCAGCGCTCTGATTGCCTGCGCTTGGGTGGTCCGCCACAGCTTCACTTTGCCGCCTGAAAAAGCTGTTCTAAAGCTGTACACAAGCCTGAATATTGATGCATGTGAATACAAAGTGTTTGTGAGAGCTAGGGACAGGTTAAATTTAAATACCTACTTCTTTCGGGATTTAAAATCAGGTATGGCATCTGTAATGTGCAGTCCATTTTATGTACATTCCTTGTCTTCGTTAAAACTACTGTAGCAATGGTATAGTCCTATTTAAGAACTAGTCCTCTTTTAGACCTGGTCTAGATCCAATGGTACTCGGAAAGCCAAATCTCTTCTTTCGTGGTGCTCGGTTTGAAAAGTAGGAGACGACTTTACCAATTGGAAAAGCTTGAAAAGACTGAAGCAGAAATGACTACCTTGGGCTCAAAAAGATGAATTAGCATAATCTGTAGCGAGTTCCTTTTGATTCCAATTTAGCTGCGAGATCTGACAATGCCTTTGTACAGCAGCTCTGTTTTGTCTGATCACCTGTGCGGCTGTGGCATATTTATAGAGCTCCCAAAACAAGTCTTGGAAATCCCAAAATACCTGGAGTAGACCTGACCATTTTATAGTCCAGATCAAGTCCTGCCAAAGCACGCAGGGTTTGGACGACTGCGTGGTCAGAGCTCCGTAATCTGTACGCGTCCATGACTTGACCTGCTCCGGGTCTAAGTGGATTAGGGCCAGTGTTTACACAGCCACTTGGAAGGCCGCGCTGCATGTGGCGTTCACTGTCCCTCAGGATAAAGCGTGCTCCAGCCACAGACCCGCCGCTGGGTTGTTTTATTGGGTTACGTTCCTCCAAGCCGCTTGACCCGCCAATCTCATCAAGCGTGTATAGAGTTATGTGGATTGGACCAAAGATTGTCTCGAACTCCATGACCTGATTGTAGAGTTAACCTGAATAGAAATGATTGGAATAACATTAGACCTGTCATGATAACACATTATGAAGTGCGATATATTGCTGAAGAAAATATAGATGTAATCAATAATATTGAAACTACTATTGACCTTATTCTGCCCCGCCCACTTTTGCCGTTTTTTGCACTCTTGTTGTAAACGCACTTCCGTTTGACGAGAACTCCGTTAAAGCTAATGACGAACGAGGGAAAAGTCTGACGCTAAAATGTTACATAAAGTAGATTGATTTGTGTAAAATGTTTAATGAACACGAGCAACAACAAGTCACAACGCAACGATTTCCTGTTCAGTCTGAAAAGGGCTTTTTAGTCCATGTAGAACTTATTTTCTGTTGAGCTCGTCTGCTCCGTGTAAACTACAACGGAAACAAGACGGCGGCGTGTACGGGAACTTCAGGAATAAGGTGAATATGCCACTGACAGCTGGAGAATCCCCCCGATGATTGTAAAAAAAACAAGCTGCAATAATTAGATGGTATATTGAAGTTGGTGTCAATAAGGAGTCATAAAGCATGACTTATTTCTCTCTTTCTAGGTCAAATGTTATTGAAAAACAAAGATAAAGTTCCCAAAAGTGTAAAGAAAACATTAAATAAATATTTAGCTCCAAACACATTGTTCTTTCTATCATATATCAAGCTTTAAGTTGTAATTCGTAATAAAGATTCTAGTGGAATTATGCAGAAACTCCTTGGACAAACAGAATAGCAGATCTGATTGTTATGGTTGTATAATATTTACTCCTTCAAACCGGCAAGGCAAGTCCAAGAAACTAGAGGTTGTCTATAAATCGATACTAGATTAACTGCACCGATTAATTGATTTAATACAGGCATGTCCAAACTCAGGCCCGGGGGCCAAAAGCGGCCCGCAGACCAATTTTTCTTGGCCCTCAAGCTTCCTGGTGAATTGGCCCACATTGTCCTAAGACATATTTTTAACCCGCCTCCCTCGGGAGGTGTTCTGGGCATGTCCCACCGGGAGGCGGCCCCGGGGTAGACCCAGGACACACTGGAGGGACTATGTCTCTCTGTGGCCTGGGAACGCCTCGGGATCCCCCCGGAGGAGCTGGAGGAAGTGTCTGGGGTGAAGGAAGTCTGGGAGTCCCTGCTTAGACTGCTGCCCCCGCGACCCGGCCCCGGATAAGCGGAAGAAGATGGATGGATGGATACTATTATAACCTAAATAACTAACATTTTGGTGCGATACAGACCTGATATTAAAGAACTGAGACTGAATTTAGGTGTGGTGGTGCTTTAAAAATCAGATTAATGCAACTTTTTTGAACGTTTCACGATTTAATTGTGGCCCTCCACTTGGTCTAAATTTCAGTATGTGACCCTTGATGGAAAAAGTTTGGACACCCCTGCTTTAATGTGTTGACTATTATTAAAAAAAAAAGATTGATAATATATCATATTTTAGATAATATTGTGAATTTTGGTTTGAAGCTACGCTAAGTTTTATATCATGTATATTGTTTATAGGAAAAAACGCTACAAGAAGAGGTGATTAAAAATAGAAATGTCAAATCAAATCAAATCAATTTATTTATAACAACAGTTGCCTCGATGGGCCAAAAGTCACTATTTTATTGTCAAGCACATGGCCACACATGACTTCAAACATACAGCGTGACCAACACAACAAAGGGAAGTGCTTGGACGACTCAAGGCAATAAGTATAAAGCTCGCCCCATACATTTACATATAAGGCAGCTGATAATTTAACTAGTACACTCTGTTCTTCTATTTTGTATTTTCATTTTCAACATTATGAACCAAAATATAGTGTGGCAGTATAATAAGCCTATGTAATATATATATTCAGTAACCCTTTGTTTATTTATGTAACATTTAAACCAGGGGTGTCCAAACTTTTTCCATCAAGGGCCACATATTGAAACATAGACCAATCGGAGGGCCACAAATCAATCGCAAAACGTTAAAAAAGCTGCATTTATCTGATGTTTTAAGCTCCACCACATCTACATTCAGTCTCAGTGCCTTAATATCAGGTCTGTGCTGCACCAAAATGTTAGTTATTTAGGTTGGAATTGTAGAAAATCTGAAATGTGCTGTAAATAGTACTTATCATCAGAGGGAGTCAGACCCACAACCTCCTCATTCAGACCCACAGCCTCCTCATTCAGACCCACAGCCTCCTCCTTCAAGGACAATGTGGGCCAGTTCACCAGGAAGACTAAGGGCCAAGAAAAATTGGTCTGAGGGCCACATTTGGCCCCCGGGCCTGAGTTTGGACATGCCTGATTTAAACTATAGGAAAGGGTACAGCGATAGGGCTCGAATATCAAAAACTTAACGCTATTGGCCAGAATAAATATAGATTTAATTTTCCTACATTTAGAAAAACATAACATTGTAGATTTTTCGGTAACAACGTTTAAGTGATTTCTTTTTTTTTTTTTTGGGTGTTTCAAATAATGTTACAGGGTGATATTTCTGAACTTTTTCGATTAGTTAGTGGGCGGCAGTAGCTCAGTTGGCAGAGAGATTGTGTTCTGATCCGAAGGTCAGCGGTTCGAATCCCGTTTCTGACATAAACATTCTCGGTGCACTGGTGTGTGAATGTGTGAGTGAACGGGTGAATGGTTCCTTGATGTAAAGCGCTTTGAGTGGCTAAGAAGGTGGAAAAGCACTGTATAAATATGTGACCATTTACCATTTAGTTATACAGACATTTCACGTTGTTGTCTGATTATTAAACCTCACCTAATATGGATGTAAACCCTCATTTGTCCAGGTGTGGTTCATCGTAGAAAGGGTTTCAGGGGTTGTCATCCGGACGCTGACTTTTATCGTCTCGATCTTCAAACAGCGTCCGGATGACAACCCCTGAAACCCTTTCTACGACTCACCTATTATGCTTAAAGACATGTTTGAACACATCTGTTGGATTGACAAATTTGTCTGACAATTGTCATTTGAATAATAATTTTTGTCAACATCGCAGACTCCTAACTGAATCTTATTTTGATAATTGTTTTCTTGATCTGGACTTTACTTTACAAAAAACCTTTTACAACAAAGATGCGTGGTATTATTGAATCAAAATGTCAAAAAAGAATAAATAATGTTCGATTTTCTTCAACACCATACACCATATTTCAACCTTTATTTGGTTAATAATGTATTTAAAACATTTCAATGTACAATAGAAATATTCTTTTGACTAGATGAGTACTTTAAAAAATAATTGCTGCCTGGTCGACCACTAAAATTGCTAGTTGCAGCCATAGTCCAAAGTCCTGACGCCCACGAGGTTAGACCTACTATTATGTTCTGAATTTTTTATTAGTTTAGCAGTTCATATTTCCCTCAAATGTCAGTACTCCCAAAAATGAACACTGACTAAAAATGCATATATGCCACAGTTTAATATTTCGTACACGCTGTTAATCACGTTTCAATTCCAACCCACGTTCCCCTGTTGTTACTTTCTGCTCCATTTTGAATTAAGTAGTGTCGACATGCATGATCAAGGCTTCATGGTTCATAATCTGATGTTGTTTCCGTTTGGTCTGCATTAGGGATTAATTAAGCGTCTGACAGAGCCTGTAATTGCAGCGTGTTGTTGCTGGAGGCGGCTGCGCTTCATCTGCACCTCAGCGCTGGGCTCCTGTGTTCTTCACCGTTGCCTCTGGACTCGCTGCGTCGAGGGAGAAGGGTTCGACTGCAGCTTTAACCTCGGCCTGTGAAGCTGCGTTTGCGTTTATACTAAAGCTGGGCACATTAACGCACTATTATCGCGTTAACGCAAAAAGTCTTTAACGGCGATAATTTTTTTATCGCACGTTAACGCATGTATATGTATTATAGTCAGTCTGCTGTCTGCAGCTCGCTGAACAAGCGAAATCAAATCAAATCAATTTATTTTTATAATGCCCAAAATCACAACAACAGTTGCTTCGATGGGCCACAGGTAAAAGCAGTTCAGATAACTGTCCCAGAATGCCCCTGTCCTTTGACCCTCCTTCGCGGCGAGGAAAAACTACAAAAAACCCCATGGGAAAAAGTATAAACCTCGGGGAGAACCACAGTGAAGGAGAGATCCTACTCCCACGGACGGACAGGCTGCAGATGAACTAGGACCGACATCCACTTGGACTGTGGAGCCAGAACCACTCAAGAGGGAGGAGGCTTTAAAGAGTTCCTCCAGGCGGACGAGGAGCAGTCCACCAGTGTAGAGAGATCCTCCAGCAGGAGATGAGGAACAGTTCATCTAAAGTAGAAGGAGTTTGTCCAGGCAGACGAGGTGTGGCTAATCCAGCTGTCCAGGCGGGTGGCGCATAGATCGTCCAGACAGGTGGGGGTGGGGGTGGGGGGGTCGTCACTGGAGCAGCCGCCGCAGTGTCTGAAACAGTCTCCACTCCCCGGGGGAAGTGGAGAGAAAGAGAAACATGTGAACAGCAATGAACAGACTACAGTTGAAGTAATATTAAATATTGTTGATGGTAAAGTAGGTAGAACCAGAGGATAGTGTTCAAGCTGCCATACTTCCCCCAGCAGAATTGCACAGAAACACAGCGTCAACAACGGGTCACGTGACGGTTTGCAGGTAAACTCTTCTGGTTCATTGCGCGTCCTGTGGAAAGATGGAAAAAAACACTGGACTTTTGCACGGACATTTTCATTTTAAAACTACTCCAGATGGCAGCGTGGACAAAAGTAAGGTTATTTGTAACCACTGCAAAGTTGAACTGTCGTTCCACTGGAGCACTTAGAGTCTTAAATACCACTTAAATACAAAACACACCGTTGAAGCTAAAGCCAGCAGAGCCCCCACACAGAGGGCGGGGGAGACTTAAGCAAACTACACTGGATGGCGCCTATGGGAGAAGTATCGACAAACACAAGAAAGATAAAATCTCGCTGGCGATTTCAAAGTGGGTAGCAACAAACTGCAGACCTATAAGTATTGTCGAAGATGCAAAAGCAATTAAAGCTTTTGAGCTGTTCGAATAGGAGTACTTATTAAATAAGTGTGCTGTACACCAAATTTGGATTTAATCACTGAAATATAGATTTTTGTGCATAACCATGATTAATCATGATAAATCATGTGATAAATAAATTTAATAAAAGATTTAAAAATGTTATCGCTGCCCAGCCCTAGTTTATACCCTTGGAACATTGTAGATCTCCTTGCGCAATTATCACCGGTGCATGAAGTCAGTATTCTCCTTATTCCGGAAGTTGCCGTACGCACCGCCGTCTTGTTTCTGTTGTAGTTCACACGGAGCAGACGAGCTCAACAGAAAATAAGTTCTACTCGACTAAAAAGACGTTTTCAGGAAATCGTTGCGTTGTGACTTGTTGTTGCTCGTGTTCATTAAACATTTTACACAAATCAATCTACTTTATGTAACATTTTAGCGGCCAGACTTTTCCCTCGTTCGTCATTAGCTTTAACGGAGTTCTCGTCAAACGGAAGTGCGTTTACGACAAAAGTGCAAAAAACGGCAAAAGTGGGCGGGGCAGCATAAGGTCAATAGATACAATCCGGCAAACGATGAACCTCAGCGCGGGAAGCAGTCTATTCATTTCAATGTAGAAGACACACTGAGCAAATGCAGGCGTCTGGAGTGATACTGTGCCCAATGTAGACACAAAGACATGAAAAAGTGTCACTTAAGTCAATTTATATTGTTATCCAAGAATGCTCTCAGCAGGTACGGGCTAAATGCAACCGCGATGCTAGCGCCGCCTGCTATGTTTTAACATTTACCACCGTTTTACTTTTGAGGTAATTTCATGTCAACAACCTCCACTGACTAGACTTGAATTCGTTGTCGTGGAAATGCACATAATTCACCAGGAAACCTCTGCCATCCATCCATTTTTGATTTTTTGATTTTTCACTGGTTGATTTTTCTAATTTGCTGTTGGTCAAATCAACAATTTTGCGAGGCGACTGCTGTTGAGATTTTAAGATCTACAAAAATGATGACTGTATCCACACGAGCTGCAGGTCTAGAAAAAGAGAAAGAAAAGTGCTCATGTAACGGGATGATTATTTGGTTTGTGCAGCTGCATGAAAACGCTGTACTCTGATGAAGATAGAAGAGAGAGAACAAAGTCTGTTAAAAGGATTGGTTTTAAAATTTTGTTTTTGTAGTTAAAAGCTCAAATTGCCTTGAGTCTGATAAAAATCTAATTGTGCTCAAATTCCTGTGACGATCTGTTTGGTAAAATGTCGATATTGTGAGTCACTAGTTTTCTTTCTTTGCCTCGCCTTGCATTACCCTCAGAGCAGGCGTTTCAAAGGTCTGTAAACTTTTTGAAACCAGATCCCAGAGTGCAAACATTTCAAAATGCCATTTAGGCTTCTCTGTAATTACGGCACATCCGCATCTTTTTAGATGATGACTTCACAGCCCTGGCATTGTTCTGACCGTTATGTGATGTTCAAAGGCTCTCTCAGATCCTTGATTCTGTGTTGTTCGATGTAAATTATTTGAAAATATCCAGAAAATATGTAATGTACGTTTTACTTTTTATAATAATAATAAGTGTCTTAATCTATATCAGAATTAGTCTAAGGCAGGCATGTCCAAACTCAGGCCCGGGGGCCAAATGCGGCCCTCAGACCAATTTTTCTTGGCCCTTAGTCTTCCTGGTGAACTGGCCCACATTGTCCTGATAAGTACTATTTACAGCACATTTCACATTTTCTACAATTCCAACCTAAATAACTAACATTTTGGTGCAGCACAGACCTGATATTAAGACACTGAGACTGAATGTAGATGTGGTGGAGCTTAAAACATCAGATAAATGCAGCTATTTGAACGTTTCACGATTGATTTGTGGCCCTCCGCTTGGTCTATATTTCAATATGTGGCCCTTGATGGAAAACGTTTGGACACCCCTGGTCTAAGGCCACATTCTATTACTATATAAAAACAACATACTATTTTGTTTTTGAAAAAAGTTTGACTGTCTAAAAAAGAATGTATTTGTGTTGTATTACGTATTGTATCATTGCAGTATCATGAATTATGTTCAAAAATTAGTGTATAGTGTTAACTGGTTTTTCTTAGTATCGAGTTTGAAAGTTTAGTAATATAATTTAACACACTATTAATACACTTTACCTCACTATAGTCACTTACTGTATAGAACATACACTTCAGCCACTTTATTTGCCATTTTTACAATTTATTCCCAGACAGCCACCTACTGTAAATAAGAGTGTGCACTTTATACTTTATATTGTATTTTTATTACCATGTTTAATAATTATTTATCCTATTTTTATTGCATGCGCCTATTTCATTCATTCCTGTTCCAAACTGTGTGTTGCAACAGTGGAATTTCCCCATTGTGGGACAAATAAAGGATCTCTTATCTTATCTTTATTGTATTGTAACAACACTACAAGTCCTAAAAAAAAGTCCTGTCCACTGATTTCAGAATGTTTCACTCTGGAGCCTGTAAGTTTGGCCCCAGACCCGGTCCTCTCTGGGACCCTCTGTAATCCTCGTCTCGGACTCGGACCAGCTCCAGCTGAAGCACCGATCTGCTCTCTGTGCAGGAGACCAGACCTCACCATGTCAGGGATGAAAACCATTTGTGATCTAAACTGCTGACACGTTGGGTTTCGGGATCGCTTGTGCCATATTTCCCTCTCAGCTTGCGGTGGATTGCACATTTGAATTGACATAAGGTTTACTTCAGATGCCCTACCTGACTTGGGCTTCTCTGTTTTAGAAGTCGTACACAATTTCAACGCACAAACTTTGAAACTAGCAACAAGAGATAGGCAATGGACAAGATATCATTGAAGAAAGATGGAGTGTTGTGAGAAAAATTCAACTAGTAAGCTTTTTTTTTTATAAGTGGAGTAATGAAACAATTATTTCTCTTGCACACTGAGACTTTTTATATACATTATTAATCAAATAAAGGTTGAAATATAGCAACTGAAGGCTTCTGGGCAGAGAGTATCTACAAATACAGTGTATTATTGGTGAAAATCAGAAATAGTTTATTCTTAATGACACAGTCTTTGTTATATAAAAGTATTTTTGTATGCGTTTTTTAGAGTCGGTATAGGTCAGATAATGATAGCAATTCTCCAAATGCGACAATGATTTTTTTTATTTTTTATAGTCGATTATAGTCACTATTGCTATTGCTGCAGCCTTATTTTTACAGTCCATTCACTTCACCTTCACCTCATCCAAGACATTAATAGCAGGCATAGATTGTATATTGTGTCGTTTTCGATAAAACTCAGGGTTGGATAATACATTTTGGATTATTTAAAGCTGCAAAACTTGAAACGTCAAGTGTAAAACAGTTTAAAGAGCAGAATAAAACACGTTGAGTGCAGTAATAATTGCCACTGCTCTTGGCTTCTCTCTGTATTTCTTATCCAGACTTGAATCATTCCTCTGTAGTCCTTTGTCCGGTCACTTCCTCTCTTTTGTGCCCCATCCAAGCGTTCAGTGTGATTGTCCTCGCGCAGTGTCCTCCCAAAGCACACACGGGCCGGGCTCTTTCTTCTGAGGGCCCGGCCAAACAAAAGCTCCGGGCCCTGCTCCGTCATCTGTGCGAAGGGGAAAGTGGGTTCGGGAAACTCATTTTCCATCCAACTGCTTTTACAAGGAAGCTGGCTCGTCGGAGAAATGTTCCAGATGGGCTTCGTGACGTTATAGGCAAAGTGATTTTCCTGAAACGTGTCCAGGATTCTCTGCCGCAAAGCTGGAAAAACTGGAATACTAACTTTGTCTTGTAGTTTAACAGTTAAAGGAGCAAAATGAGCTTTGTTTGAACCTCGTCACAGCAGTGTTTCCTCATCGTTAGTTCACTCAAAGTTGTATTTCCTGCATGTTTGAGTCATCCTTTATTGTCCTGCAACTGAGAGTTAAGTGCTCAGAAAAGTCCTGTCTTCACCTACCCCCTATCTCTGCCCACGTTCCTGTACTTAGTTGTGATTGTTTGAGAAATTAAGATTAAGGAGTTCTAAAATGTCACATATAGCTGCTTTTTCAAAATCAAAAACACATAAATGACAATCCGATGCTTGTTACGGTGAAACGTCACTTTGAAGGGGCGGGGCTTATCAGTTCGGCAGTTTTGAACAGGAAGTGAACGAACCTGCTTGTATTATTACGTTGTTTTAGATCAATGTTGTGTTTTACAACGAACAAAATGTAAAATCATGATCTACTTATGCCTGGCATGTCCAAACTCAGGCCCGGGGGCCAAATGCGGCCCTCAGACCAATTTTTCTTGGCCCTTAGTCTTCCTGGTGAACTGGCCCACATTGTCCTGATAAGTACTATTTACAGCACATTTCAGATTTTCTACAATTCCAACCTAAATAACTAACATTTTGGTGCGACACAGACCTGATATTAAGGCACTGAGACTGAATGTAGATGTGGTGGTGCTTAAAACATCAGATAAATGCAGCTTTTTGAACGTTTCATGATTGATTTGTGGCCCTCCGCTTGGTCTATATTTCAATATGTGGCCCTCGATGGGAAAAGTTTGGACACCCCTGGTTTATGCTATTCTTCAATTTGTACCTGAAAAATCATAATATGTGTTCTTTAAGTACAGGCAAAATTGACTTTTTTATGTGAACAGTAGGGCTGCAACAAATTATTGTTTTTGTAGTTGACTTGTCAGTGGTTATTGCTATTGTACATTGAGCTTTTTAAAATTCATTATCAACCAAATAAAAATTGAAATATGGCAACTGAAGGCTTCTAGATAGACAGCATTTACAAATAAAGTGGAATTATTATTATTATGGAAGAAAATATGAAATTGCTTATTCTTTTTTGAGATTTAGATTTTATAATGCCGCCGTCTTTGTTATAAAAAGTATTTTCGTATAGTCTAGTCCAGATAACAATTACGATGATCAAATTACGACAAATTATTTTTTATAGTCAACTTGTCATGATCAGTAATTGTTGCATTAGTGAAGGGCCATTAAAAGTGTTTTCTGGTGGGTCTGTCACCTGCTTGTGTCATGAATATGTTTTTGTTCCACGAAATGGTATAAACGTATCTGTCATTTATTAAATTCAAGGCGTTATTGTTGCCATTGTTGAACATTCCGGGCAAAACGGCAACCTCTCAATGGAGAAAAGAAGGTTTGAGACGAAGAATTAATGAAAAGTAATTAAGTAGAGATGGCTGTTTATTGATAATATCGTGAATGTTGTTTTGAAGATGCAAACTCTGTGTATAAAAGATAAAATAATCTGCAAAAAGAAATTAAAATGGGGAAATCTTCCAAATGAGGGCAGTGATGTTTCCCGTTTGTCTGAAACTTTGACCTCAACTGATATGTTTAAAGATATGGATGGACATAATATCGTGTGAATATTGTCATCGAGATACGCTATAAATGTAAAGTGCTTTTTTATTTCTCTGTTTATGTCGTCTTAGCAGAACTTTATTACTTTATTACTTTTCATTGTCACACTATACTAGAGCCTTGATTTTCAACTGTGGGAAACACTAGCGTGCCTTAAGGTGTTTGTGCCTTGTAAAAATGTCTAATTATGTGAACAGATTCACACATGCGGACGTTATTGGCCAATTTACCATTTTTGGCATGTCCTGAGCAACTTCTGCACCAAAAAAGAAAGCAGAACTATTTTTTTCCTTTTTATTATTTTTCTTTTTATCTTTATGCTTCATAATTAGCATTAGCGTTAGCATTGACCCACAAACACCTCCATTTATCAACACAGAAGAGGAAGTATTAATCTAATTTGTAAAGTCTTCCTGCAGCTCACTGTTTACTGCCTGATCTTTAAGGATTTATTCATTTTAGTGTGACTGCCAAAAAAAACAAAACCCTATTCATCTTTTCCCACCCCGCCCACTTTTGCCTCTTTTTATGTCTATGATCTGCACTCTTGTTGTAAAGGGACTTCCGGTTTGACGCTAACGGTGTTCATGCAAATGGAGAACGAGAGAAAAGTCTCGCCGCTAAAATGTTACATAAAGTAGATTAATTTATGTAAAATGTTTAATGAACACGAGCAAAAACAAGTCAACAACGCAACGATTTCCTGGGCGGCCTGAAAACGGCTTTGTTGTCCATGTAGAACTTATTTTCTGTTAAACTCGTCTGCTCCATGTGAACTACAACGGAAAAAGATGGCGGCGCGGACAGCAACTTCAGGAATAAGTTGAATAGAATGGGACAGGAAGTAACAAACATAAATAGCCAACTTGTACAGGGCCTATTCTTTAACAAAATCACTACATTTGACGCTTTTACATTCTCAAAATCTGTGTAAATACTTTAAATTTTTACACTTAAAGTACATTTTGAAACGGGTACTTCAAAACTTTTACTTAAGTACATTTTTGTATGCACTACTTTATAGTTTTTGCTCCTGAATCTGCATTTTTACTTAAGTAACAAAATAGAGTTCTACTTCTACTATAATTTAGTTGTAGATTGTGTGCTGTCTGTGATATTCTTTGAGCGGAAATAGCTCAAAAAAGGTTGAAAAACACTGCACCATAAACTAAAGAAAATTAAGGATTTCGCTATTGTTTGGTCAAGGGATCAGTAATTGTGAATAATCCAATTTTATAAAAAGAATTTCAATAGTTGTAACACTAAAATTTAATATTGTGACTTCTTGCACTATTGTAATGTCAAAAATATAGCTATTATTGACATGCATTTTACATTTTAGCAAACCATTATGTCCATTAATTTCATTTCTTTGTCCATATTCATGAGGAGTGGCAGCATGAATGAGAACACTGCAGAAAACTTGACGTAGCCCTTGACTGCTCTGTATCGCCGGCCCCTGGAGATGCTTTCAGTGCGGCGCTCGCCTTTATTACACAGTTAACAATGTGCCGCGTGCTCCCCGCTTCCTCTGCTCCCCTTCTCCACCAGACCAAGGAATTATGGGACCTAATGTAGGTCAAGAGAAGCGCCTTGCATCACTTTCCCATTTGCATAAAACCCACTGTGGCTCTGAGAAGCTGTGGACCAGGCTCCGCTGCTGGGTTGTTCCACTTTAAATCACATTATATTCTATAACTATTTTAGGAGAGAATGAAGAATTTGGTTTGGCATGAAAAAATAAAAATGCTTGGAGTTTATTTTGTCTCCAATATCAAATACAGCAAAAAAGATTATAATTTATGAGAATCGCTCTGGCAGAGTTGCCTCTAACTTCCTGCCTCGAAGACGTTGTGGGTTTGTTGATGAGGTTAATCACGATTAGAGGTTGACAGATATGGGGTATGGATTTTTAACTTTTTCCTTGGCTGATGTCAGAAAATATGACCACGTGTGAAGTGTTTTGTGTAGTTTGTTACCGTTAGCTTGTATGCTAATTTAGGTGCTAATCACTAACAACCTTAAACATTTCTTAATCTGTCGTTATTCTGGACAATAATGTGCCGACAACACAGCAGGTGACAACAGTTTGACAGGAAAATGTATACCGTATTTTCCGCACTATAAGGCGCACCGGATTATAAGGCGCATAGAATAGAAGCTACAGTAGTGGCTGTGGTTGCGTAGTTGCGGCTCAGTATTGATCCATATATAACGCGCACCGGATTATAAGGCACACTGTCAGTTTTTTGAGAAAATTGAAAGCTTTTAGGTGCGCCTTATAGTGCGGAAAATACTGTATTTTGTTTCTCCAAGTGCCACAAAACTAAAGGATAAAGTTTAATAGTTAAATATAATTAACAGTTATCACTCGTTGGCAAATGTATTGAACATAAAACCACATGTCTGCACTGTCTGCGAATGACAAAATTCCAGTTTTTTTATTCGCTGCTCTGTCAAAATGAACTGATTGAATGTACAACATAAGAACCAGGCTGCATGCGCGTCCTGGTAAATGCGTCACTCCTGGAAGCGTCTATACTTAAATTGATTTAAAAGTTATTTACTGTCTTTACTTTGCACTGCTTTGCACAGTAAAATCTGTGCACATTATTTGTAGACATCTGCAACCCTGTTTTAAGACTAACTCCTAAGGGAACAGTGTAATCACGTTTTGTCCAGACCCCTCTTTGTGCTCAATAGTTAATGTAAAGCTTTATGTCTTCCATTTAAGCAGTTGGTCCCAAATTTAAAGTGCATATGACAGGTTTTAACGATTTTCTAATTTTGATTTTATTTGGTGTATTAATACCTATTGTACATAAAAATATTGTTTTACACCAATCAAGTCATGGTTTGTGGAGAAAAGATGAAAAATCTTACAGGAAGTCAAAAACTGATGACATCACACTAGGGAGACTCATTCTATCCAAAGATTTTGCATAATTTACCCAAAATAAACAACTTATTTTACCCTTAAAACATTAATTCAACAAAATGAAGGTGTTCACGTGTATTTTGATTTGTCAGACAAAAAAATCTCAGATATTCGCCGAGTTTTAGCCCAGTGTGATGTCATCATTTACAACCAGGAAGTGATATTACAAAACTAAAAAAATTGGTTAAGGCCCATACGCCAAAAAGTCTAAATATCGGCGCGATATAACAATCTACCACTGATGGCAAGCTCATTCAAGAATGAAGCCTGCATGATTGGAGATTTATAAAAAATGATAATAATGCATTTGTTGTTTTGGAGATATGCAAAATTATAATATCAAGTATATAATCAAGCCATTTACAAAGAAGTTTCAAAAACTGATGAGAAAAATTACAAGTTTGTGTAGTCATTACTTGCACTTTTGTGGTTATTTACGAACCTCATCCACAACATTTACAGCACATTTTAGATGATCAGCGGTATAATTTAATAAATTGACATTTCTTTTTGTCATTATCACCCACTACTGTCTGCACATTTGTTTCTCTTCAGGTCCTATTGCATTCTTTCAAGGCTGAACAATTAATTAAAATCAAATCGAAAAGCAATTACCATAAATACTGCAATTATTGCTGAGCGATTTTCCTGTCTCCCTTGAGTCTTGTAGCTATAAAAGTTGCTAACCCTGTAGTTTAGACCTCGACAAACATGGACTGAAAGGTCCTCTTGTGCTGCTGCTAACGATTATTTTAGTAGTCGAATGGTCAGCGATTATTTTATTTTTTCCGATTACTTCACAATCATTTCTATTGCACGTTGAAATTTTTAAAATACATTTCAACTCAAATAAATATTGAAATATAGGGACTGAAGGCTTCTGCAATATTAATGAATAAATTGTATTATTGCTTAAAGTCATAGTTTATTATTTTTTGACATTTTTATCTAATAATCCCACTGTATTTGTTATAAAAAGTATTTTCGTGGTATGTTTTAGAGTCTGTAATACTGTAACTGACAAGAATTTCATACATTCAGTTGGTCATGATTAGTCGATTGATCTTTTCTATCGATGTGAACACACTGGCCTACTGTACAAACAAAATTCTAACAAAATGGGCCAGACAATCAAACAGTGTCAAGTGTTTTAGCTCAAACTTCTTCAGAGCATAAACAAAGGCTGTGCATGTAAATTCCCACGGCAGCTGCTGGTGTTGGAGAGCTGCAGTCGAAATGAGGCGCAGAGGGAGCGCTGTGGTTTGTCTAAGCAGTTATTACAGAAAATAGAACAACATCCACAGGCAAGGACCAATCCTCTGAGGGGAACTCCAAACTCGGCGCTCCAACTCATACAAACTAAAGACCTTTACTGTTACCTCACTGATGAATGAAAACTGGTGTAGATCAGTAAAAAAAAAGGTAAATTATCTCGCTTTTTGGAAGACTAAAAAAAGCAAAAAACATCCTGGATTTAATGTGGACTAAACGTGGACTGAATTAAACGTGGACTGAATTAAACTTGGACTAAACCTGTACTAAACCTGTACTAAACCTGGATTAAACCTGAATTAAATTTGACAAAATTTGGAATAAACTGGGTATAAACCTTGGATTAAAACTGGACAAAATCTTTAAATTTGGGCTATACCTGGAATAAATTTTGACTACATCTGGACTAAACTTGGACTCAATTTGGACTAAACATGTATGAAATTTGGACCAAACTGGATTTAATCTGGATTTAATATGGATTTAACTTGGACAAACATGAATTAAACATGGACTAAACTTTGACTAAACATGGAATAAACTTGGACTAACATTAACCAACACATGAACTAAACATGGATTTAATCTGGACTAATCTGTACTAGTCAAACCAAACCTGGACTAAACCATTGAATTAAACCTAAACTAAACCTGGATTAAACCTGAATTAAATTTGACAAAACTTGGAATAAACTGGGTATAAACCTTGGATTAAACCTGGACAAAATCTTTAAATTTGGGCTATACCTGGAATAAATTTTGACTATGTCTGGACTAAATTTGGACTCAATTTGGAATATGTATGAAATTTGGACCAAACTGGATTTAATCTGGATTTAATATGGATTTAACTTGGACAAACATGAATTAAACATGGACTAAACTTTGACTAAACATGGAATAAACTTGGACTAACATTAACCAACACATGAACTAAACATGGATTTAATCTGGACTAATCTGTACTAGTCAAACCTGGACTAAACCATTGAATTAAACCTAAACTAAACCTGGATTAAACCTGAATTAAACTTCACAAAATTTGGAGTAAACTGGGTATAAACCTTGGATTAAACCTGGACAAAATCTTTAAATTTGGGCTATATCTGGAATAAATTTTGACTACGTCTGGACTAAACTTGGACTCAATTTGGAATATGTATGAAATGTGGACCCAACCTGGATTTAATCTGGATTTAATCTGGATTTAATATGGATTTAACCTGGACAAACATGAATTAAACATGGACTAAACTTTGACTAAACATGGAATAAACTTGGACTAACATTAACCAATGCATGAACTAAACATGGATTTAATCTGGACTAATCTGTACTAGTCAAACCTGGACTAAACCATTGAATTAAACCTAAACTAAACCTGAATTAAATTTGACAAAACTTGGAATAAACTGGGTATAAACCTTGGATTAAACCTGGACAAAATTTGCCCATGTTTAAATTTGGGCTATACCTGGAATAAATTTTGACTAGGTCTGGACTAAACTTGGACTCAATTTGGACTAAACATGTATGAAATTTGGACCAAACTGGATTTAATCTGGATTTAATATGGATTTAACTTGGACAAACATGAATTAAACATGGACTAAACTTTGACTAAACATGGAATAAACTTGGACTAACATTAACCAACGCATGAACTAAACATGGATTTAATCTGGACTAATCTGTACTAGTCAAACCTGGACTAAACCATTGAATTAAACCTAAACTAAACCTGGATTAAATCTGAATTAAACTTGACAAAATTTGGAATAAACTGGGTATAAACCTTGGATTAAACCTGGACAAAATTTGCCCATGTTTAATTTTGGGCTATACCTGGAATAAATTTTGACTACGTCTGGACTAAACTTGGACTCAATTTGGACTAAACATGTATGAAATTTGGTCCAAACCTGGATTTAATATGGATTTAATATGGATTTAACCTGGACAAACATGAATTAAACATGGACTAAACTTTGACTAAACATGGAATAAACTTGGACTAACATTAACCAATGCATGAACTAAACATGGATTTAATGTGGACTAATCTGTATTAGTCAAACCTGGACTAAACCATTGGATTAAACATGAGCCAAATCTGGATTAAACTTGGACTAAACCCGGACTAAACATGGACTAAACTCTCTTTGAACCTGAAAGCCTCCTGGGTGCAGTACAAAAGAGGCCCATGCTCCACACAACTGCAGCAAACACAATGGCTGAGGTTAGAATAACTTCAGCTTCACCATGACCTCACTGTGACTTTCGGATCCCACTGTCTGCGGCTGATTTCCTGCCTGGTTTTCCGGTGGGCAAAACCAGCACTAAACCTGGACTAAACAAGGACTAAATGTGGACCACCAAACCATGAACAAACCAGGCCTACATATGAACAATACAGGAAATAACCAAGAGACATCCCATCTGGAGTGCATTTACCCTGGACTAAACCTGGACTAAACCTGGACTAAACCTGGACTAAACCTGGACTAAACCTGGACTAAACCTGGACTAAACCTGGACTAAACAAGGACTAAATGTGGACCACCAAACCATGAACAAACCAGGCCTACATTATGAACAATACAGGAAAGAACCACTAAACCTGGACTAAACCTAGACTAAACCTGGACTAAACCTGGACTAAACCTAGACTAAACCTAGACTAAACCTAGACTAAACCTAGACTAAACCTGGACTAAACCTAGACTAAACCTAGACTAAACCTAGACTAAACCTGGACTAAACCTGGACTAAACCTGGACTAAACCCGGACTATACCCGGACTATACCCGGACTAAACCCGGGCTAAGCCCGGGCTAAACCCGGACTAAACCCGGACTAAACCCGGACTAAACCTAGACTAAACCTAGACTAAACCTAGACTAAACATGGACTAAACCCAGACTAAACCTGGACTAAACCTAGACTAAACCTAGACTAAACATGGACTAAACATGGACTAAACCTAGACTAAACCTAGACTAAACCTGGACTAAACCTAGACTAAACCTGGACTAAACCTAGACTAAACCTAGACTAAACCTAGACTAAACCTGGACTAAACCTGGACTAAACCTGGACTAAACCTGGACTAAACCTAGACTAAACCTGGACTAAACCTGGACTAAACCTGGACTAAACCTGGACTAAACCTGGACGAAACCTGGACGAAACCTGGACTAAACCTGGACGAAACCTGAACTAAACCTAGACTAATCCTGGACTAATCCTGGACTAAACCTGGACTAAACCCGGACTAAACCCGGACTAAACCCGGACTAAACCCGGACTAAACCCGGACTAAACCCGGACTAAACCCGGGCTAAGCCCGGGCTAAACCCGGACTAAACCCGGACTAAACCCGGACTAAACCCGAACTAAACCTAGACTAAACCTGGACTAAGCCTAGACTAAGCCTGGGCTAAACCTGGACTAAACCTGGACTAAACCTGGACTAAACCTGGACTAAACCTAGACTAAACCTGGACTAAACCTGGACTAAACCTGGACTAAACCTGGACTAAACCTGGACTAAACCTGGACTAAACCTGGGACTAAACCTGGACTATACCTGGACTAAACCTGAACTAAACCTAGACTAAACCTGGACTAAGCCTAGACTAAGCCTGGGCTAAACCTGGACTAAACCTGGACGAAACCTAGACTAAACCTGGACGAAACCTGGACGAAACCTGGACTAAACCTGAACTAAACCTAGACTAATCCTGGACTAATCCTGGACTAATCCTGGACTAATCCTGGACTAAACCTAGACTAAACCTGGGGCTGAACCTGGACTAACCCTGGACTAAACCTAGACTAAACCTGGGGCTGAACCTGGGGCTGAACCTGGACTAAACCTGGACTAAACCTGGTCTAAACCTGGACTAAACCTTGACTAAACCTAGACTAAACCTATACTAAACCTAGACTAAACCTAGACTAAACCTAGACTAATCCTGGACTAAACCCGGACTACACCCGGACTAAGCCCGGACTAAACCCGGACTAAACCCGGACTAAACCCGGACTAAACCCGGACTAAACCCGGACTAAACCCGGACTAAACCTAGACTAAACCTGGACTAAACCTGGACTAAACCTGGACTAAACCTGGACTAAACCTGGACTAAACCTGGACTAAACCTAGACTAAACCTAGACTAAACCTAGACTAAACCTGGACTAAACCTGGACTAAACCTGGACTTAACCTGGACTAAACCTGGACTAAACCTGGACTAAACCTGGGACTAAACCTGGACTAAACCTGAACTAAACCTGAACTAAACCTAGACTAAACCTGGACTAAGCCTGGGCTAAACCTGGACTAAGCCTGGACTAAACCTGGACTAAACCTAGACTAAACCTGGACTAAACCTGGACTAAACCTGGACTAAACCTGGACGAAACCTAGACTAAACCTGGACGAAACCTGGACTAAACCTGAACTAAACCTGGACTAATCCTGGACTAAACCTGGACTAAACCTGGACTAAACCTAGACTAAACCTGGGGCTGAACCTGGGGCTGAACCTGGACTAAACCTGGACTAAACCTGGTCTAAACCTGGACTAAACCTTGACTAAACCTAGACTAAACCTGAACTAAACCTGAGCTAAACCTGAACTAAACCTGGACTAAACCTGGACTAAACCTAGACTAAACCTAGACTAAACCTAGACTAAACCTAGACTAAACCTAGACTAAACCTAGACTAAACCTAGACTAAACATGGGACTAAACATGGGACTAAACATGGGACTAAACCTGGACTAAACCTGGACTAAACCCGGACTAAACCCGGACTAAACCCGGACTAAACCCGGACGAAACCCGGACTAAACCTAGACTAAACCTAGACTAAACCTGGGACTGAACTTGGGACTGAACTTGGGACTGAGACATAACAAGGACTTAACCAAGACCCTGACTAAACACGTACAAGATCTGAAACCAGTTCAATTTCCTTCACCAAAAAATAAATTAAAACCCCTGCAGTGAACACAGTGGCCGAGATTAGAATAACTCCACAATAACTTTCTAAACCTGCACTAAATCTGAATTAAAGTTAGACCAAACCTAGAATGAACTTGGACGAAAATGAGTCTAAAGTTGCACTAAAGGGACATGAGCTACATCTGAAACCAGTTCAGTTTAATTCATTGTAAAGTAATAATGAAACCACCGCAGCAAACACAATGGTTGAGGTTAGAATAATTTAAGCTGCATTATGACTTTCTCCGCCGCTCGTTCTGTCCGCGGCTCATTTCCGGCACGCTCTTCCGTTGGGTAAGGTCAGACATGTCGAGTTTAAAAATACTCTCTCGCTGCAACGAAGGAGGGCCTCGGATGTGCAGAGTTACACAGTCAACTTGAACTCAACCCTTAGACTTTGGAATTTAACTGGGACTAAACCTGGACTAAACCTGGACTAAACACCTAGACTTAATTGGGATTTAACTGGGACTTAAATGGCACTCAACCCGGACTCAATCTGGACTCAATCTGGAAAAATTTGTAGACTAAATTAGGACTAAGCTTCCACTAAACGAGGTTAAACCTGGACTAAAACTGGACCAAACCTGGACCAAACCCTGGACAAAACCAGGGTCAAAAACTTGGACAAAACCCTGGACTCAGTTTGGACTCAACACTTAGATTTAACTGGGATTAAACCTTGACTAAACCTGGACAAATCAACTTGGATTTAACTGGGACTCAACCTGGACTCGGACAAAACCCTGGACAAAACCCTGGACTCAGTTTGAACACTCAACACTTAGATTTAACTGGGATTAAACCTTGACTAAATCTGGACAAAACTTGGACAAAACAACTTGGATTTAACTGGGACTCAACCTGGACTCGGACAAAACCCTGGACAAAACCCTGGACAAAACCCTGGACAAAACCCCGGACGAAACCCTGGACAAAACCTTGGACAAAACCCGGGACGAAACCCTGGACGAAACCCTGGACGAAACCCTGGACGAAACCCTGGACGAAACCCTGGACGAAACCCTGGACGAAACCCTGACTCAGCCTGGACTCAATACTTAAATTTATTTGGCATTTCACTGGGATTATTCCTTGATTAAACCTGGATAAAACTTGGACAAAGCAACTGGGACTTAACTGGGACTCAACCTGGACTCAATGTGGACTCAACGTGGAACAATTCTTAGACAAACTTTGGGCTAAACTTGCACTGAATTTGAACTAAACCTGGACTAAACCTTGGACAAAACCCTGGATGAAACCCTGGACAATACCGGACTATACACCTTGATTTATCTGGGATTTAACCTGGCCTAAACTGAGACTAAACCGGGACTTGACTAGGACAAAACTTGGAATTAAACCATCCACTAACCTGCAAATAAACCACCACAGTAAAAGAGATCAGTTGAGGTTAGAATAACTCTAGAATAACTTTAGCTGCTTCCGCTTGTCCTGTCCACGGCTCATTTCCGGCCCGCTCTTCCACTTCAGGGTCAGACATGTTGATGTTAAAAATACTCTGCGGTCGCTGTAACGGAGGAGGGCCACAGAAGTGCAGTGCAGAGTTACACAGCGCTGCTCTACAGGTGTGAAAGTCCAGCGCGTTTAATAATTCACATCCGACAGACATTCCCCGTGTCTCCTCCCGACTCGCGCACTTCCTCAAACCTGCTGCCCCTCCCCCACCGCACTGCACAAACACAAAGCTGCTCAAGTGCATGAAGTGGAGTTTTAAAGGGCCAACTTTAAAGTGCGTATGACGGGTTTCTATGATTTTCTAATTTTGACTTTATTCAGCGTATTAATACTTGTCGTAAATAGAAATTATAGTTTTACACCAATCAGGTCACTGTTTGTGGAAAAAAGTTGAAAAATCTGTTGAAAAATACAGGAAGTAAACGAACTGATGACATCACAATGGGGAGACAAAGATTATGCATCATTTACATTAATTCAACAAAATTAAAGGTGTTCTCATTTATTTTCATTTGTCAAATCAAAAAAATCTGCAATTAGATGAGTTTTGGCCCAGTTTACAGGTTGTTGCTATGGTAATTTCCTAGCGTGATGTCATCATTTACAACCAGGAAGTAAAATTAAAAAGCTAAAAATTGTGAAAACTGTGTAAAATTTGAAAAGAATTTTAGCTAATTTTGAAATATGTTTATCTGAACTACATTTTGGTTAAATGAGTCGTCCAACCTGTCATGGGCCCTTTAACCATATTTTCATCAGTCATGCACGGTTGAGTAAACCCTTGACCTAAAAAAAAGAACAGTTTAACATCTTTATGGTATTGAAATTAGTATCGGGAATCAATTATATTCCTTAGTATCAAAATTCTGATTGAAATTTTAGTATTAATAGTAGCTGGCAACACTTAAGACATGTCTAGACGATCGATTTGTTGACTACAAAGGGACACGGCTCTCAAAACGTATCAGTATCTCTATGATCTGAGCATGTCTCTGACCCAAACTGCACTCACAAGACTGCAACTGGAGTTCGTGCAAAAACAACTGTTTATACAGATAAACAGGGGTATTTGTTTATAAAAAACAATGATTAAACTCGTGATTCACTCTCAAATCTTCAGCTAACTCACACATGGTTCTGGTTTGAGACTAGTTTCGAAGTTCTTGTTTTCCCTGGTCCAGGTTATAGTTTAAAGTGCCAATTTAGATGATTTCGATGCACTAAGACATTGATTTTCAACCAGTGTGCGTGGGAACACTAGTGTGCCTTGAGGTTTTGTCACTTGTGCCTTGAAAAAATGACTAATGTACCTTTTTGGAGTGTCCAGAGCAACTTCTCCACCAAAAAACAGCCCAAAACTATTACTATTGCCAAATCTGAAGAACCAGACAGTGGCACAGACATTATTGGCCTCATTATATACCTTGTTTTTTTTAACTAAATAATCTGTTTTCAGTAGTAAATGGTGTGCCATGGTATTTTTAAACCCAAAAAGTGTGCTGCGATTAAAAAAAACAAAAAAACAAAACACTAGACAAGTTTATTGGAGTGTCCTGAGCAACCTCTGCGTCAAAAAGAACTCAAAACCATTACTATTGCCAAATTTAAACAACAAGACACTGGGACAGACATTATTTGGCTCATTACATACCTTTTTGAAACGAAATGGTCTGATCTGGTAATGTTTTATTTGTAAATGATGTGGTGTGGTATCCATTAAACCCCAAATGTGTGCCTCGGCTCAGAAAAGGTTGAAAAACACTGCACTAAGATGCAACAGACAATCATTGTTTTTGGTCTTATTTAAACTATTTAGTCCACTATTGATGTACCGTATTTCAACTGATTTATCGATGGTGTCTAATGGAAGTGGTTACATTTTAATTGCTGAAACAATATTGATGTAGTTAATGTGTTTTTTTCACTATTTGAGAAACTACATTGTTGGAATTCTTCATGCTGCAGCTCTACTATAGCTTTTCAGAAAGTGGGTGCCGAGTTGTATACTTTCAGATCCATCCTCTTTGAACGTTGAGGGCTAAAGACCGCCCACAAAACTGCCTTCCCACAAAACTTAATGGAAAAAATCAGCTTGGAACTTTGTAGATTTAACAAGTGACAAGACATTTGTCATTTCTCAAGTACCTTCAAGCAAGCAGCAATGAACTGTGCAGTGTTACGTTTGTACATCAGTGGAACACAGCAGGTTTTGTGTTGTTTTCTATACCATGAGCCGATAAAGCAAGAATGCTAAGGAGCTTTCAATCTCGCTCTTGCAGATATCTCAAACTTGCTTCCAGTATTACTGCATAGTCCACCAGGTGATGAATGTGTTGCTTACGGTTATATTAAAGGTCCCATATTCTGCTCTTTTCCCCTTCACACAGTCTATTCTAAGGGCTTTGTTGATACATTTCTCGTTGTGTAATATCCATAACATAACAGTTTCCAAAAAACACCCATTTCTTGGACTGGCCCCCCTCCTGCAAAAGCAAACGGCTCACTCTGAGATCAGACCCCCCCCGAACAGAGAGCAGGCTGCCTCCCCCACCCAACCCGTGACGAACCGTAGAGCGGAGATGGTGCATGCGCCGTGTGCTCCGGTAAACAGCGATACACAAACACTAAATAAACATTTTCTCGTCCTGACGGTGCGTCGTGCTGAGTCCTACGTCCTGGATCTGACCTGGAGTTTGACGTGCTCCAGGGCCTCAACGACGGACGTGCCGTTTGGTAAATAACAAGCTAACTCTTCTATCTGTCGTATCCATCGTGTAATTACTGTGTAGCAGTAGCATTAGCTGTTTTTATTCTTGCGGCTGCGCACTTCCTGGAGGCGTGGCTTAAACACTGCGTCATCCTGGTGAAGCCGCGTCATCTTAGTGAGGAGCCCCCGTGTGCTGCTCAGCCGAGGGGGACGGAAAAGACAGTTCTCTAGTGAAAACATGAGGGAATCAATCAAAAAAACACTTTGGGCACAACATACGAGGCCCAAATAGCACTGTAGGAAGGTTAAAACCTCTGAAAAGTCCATTTTGCAGGATATGGGACCTTTAAGTTTGCTTTAATGTGCATTTTAAAGGTGCGCTATGTAAATTTTCTGCTGAATTGTCGACCGTCTGCTTGTTATTGGTTTACGTTGAATTTCCCTCGGCGTAACCAAATTGATAAACAGTGGCTGAGCGGCTAGCACAGTCGCCTCACAGCAAGAAGGTTGTGGGTTTGATGCCGGGCCTCTCTGTGCAGAGTTTGTACGGTTCTGCCTGTGTCTGGGTGAGTTTCTTTTGAGCTCCAGTTTCAACCCAAAACATGCACCACCGGCAAACCCCTCCAGCTACGGTTCTGACCAAGACGAGCTGAAGAGGATGGGTCTGTGCCGCTCGGTGGTTGAGTTGTGAGTTCAAATCTGCTGCTGCATGTCCTGCTTCACACTGCAGTGCCCTGTCTAGTAAAGCCTACGGGCCAAAATATGTCACAAAAAAAAAGGATGGGTCAAACGCAGAGGAACTGCTTGGAAAATAAAAAGTCCCTTAACCTTAAAAATATATACAGTATAGAAACATTATCGAAAAACAGAGAAATACACAATGTACAGGTGGTGGTAGACTCATATTCCATTGGCACAGGAAGTGTCTGGGGAGGTGGAAGGCTGGCTGAGTAAGACTACCGTTGTTGAGTCTGTTAAACTATAAAAACAGCTCTTTACATATGGTAATTAATTAATTGAATACATTTTGCGGACTTTCTGTTGCTCAGTTACTACAACCGTCACCAAGTTGGGGAATTGAACCCTCGATCTCCCGCTCTTAAAGGCTTCTAATTTATATTCATAGAGTTTGATGCTATTATTGTAATCTTTGTAGAGTGTCATTGTGTAGGTCAAGTCTGTATTCTAATGTTTCAAGATGTAAATGAAGGACCACAACAAAGTCAAAGATTAGAATTCTGTCCTCGCAGTCCCACGCCGCCATCTTTAATTCAGCGCCTGTGTACGTTTCCTACCCGCTCCGAACGGCACGGCCCCGTCACACGTTCAGGACATATTTATGAAAGAGCGAGCCTGTTCTCTCGCACATAAAAGACTATTCCTGGACGGCCGATGCAAAACACAGCTGTATCTCCCCATCGCTGTATCTCTGTGTCATGTAAATGCTATTCAAATGTGCGTCGGGACAAGGCTGCTGGGTGTGGTGTCATGAGAGAGGGAAGAAAGTACTGCAGGAGACGCATTATGCTTTTTCGGCTGTAACATAAGCAGATCATTAATATTATTTTTTTTAACATTTTGTTCATTGTAAACCGCGACATTGAACTAAAGTGGTTTAGTAATAGAAACAGGTCCACTGACTTACTGTTCAAAATTGCAGACAGTGCCGGTCAAAGCCTTTTTAGCGGCCCTAAGCAAAATTAGTTTTAGGGGCCGTCGCAACTTCACTGCAAAGGGCAGGTCCCATATTCTGCTATTTTCCCCTTCACACAGTCTATTCTAAGGGCTTTGTTGATAAAATATTGTGTTGTGTAATATCCATAACATAACAGTTTCCAAAAAACACCCATTTCTTGGACTGGCCCCCCTCCTTGTAAAAGTAAACGGCTCACTCTGAGATCTGACCCCCCCGAACAGAGAGCAGGCTGCCTCCCCCGCCCAACCCGCGACGAAGCCTAGAGTGGAGATGGTGCATGCACCGTGTGCTCCGGTAAACAGCGATACACAAACACTGAATAAACATTTTATCCTCCTGACGGTGCGTCGTGCTGAGTCCTACGTCCTGGATCTGACCTGGAGTTTGACGTGCTCCAGGGCCTCAACGACGGACGTGCCGTTTGGTAAATAACAAGCTAACTCTTCTATCTGTCGTATCCATCGTGTAATTACTGTGTAGCATTAGCATTAGCTGTTTTTATTCTTGCGGCTGCGCGCTTCCTGGAGGCGTGGCTTAAACACGCGTCATCCTGGTGAAGCCGCGTCATCTTAGTGAGGAGCCCCCGTCTGCTGCTCAGCCGAGGGGGACGGAAAAGACAGTTCTCTAGAGAAAGCATGAGGGAATCAATCAAAAAACCACTTTGGGCACAACATACGAGGCCCAAATAGCACTGTAGGAAGGTTAAAACCTCTGAAAAGTTCATTTTGCATGATATGGGACCTTTAACTATCGGCACACAGCTGTAATCACATTTACACCAGAATTGGACAGGGAGGTAGAAGTCCACGCCCAGAATTTGTTTTTATAAGCCAGAGTTTTTTCCTGTTTTCTGATGAATTGTAATGTTATCCTTGTGTTGGCTAAAGTGCAATACCACATTTTTCTCAATTTCAAATGAAACTGTAGACACTCTTGTGGGCCCTCTGGTGGCTTTGGGGCCCTTAATAGCTGCTGAGTCTGCCCATAGGGTAATGCCAGCCCTGACTGCAGAACTGATAATCCCCACCTCTTCATAGTGACATTTTCACAGTTTTTATTTTTGAAAAGTGAGTACGTGACATTTTAGAACCTACATGTAAGTGCAGGGATGTGGGCAGAGATAGGAGGTAGGTGAAAACAGGAATTTTCTGAGCACCTGAGCTTCAGTGGCAGGACAATGCAAGACAACTTTGAGTAAACTAATGATGAGGAAACACCATTGTAACAAGGTTAAAAGCTCATTAAAGTTGATTTTGCATACGCTCCCTTTAAAGAATTATTAAGATGGAATAATCATCAGTCAATCATTGTATATCATTTTTATAGGGTAATGTTTTTTTATTGGATATTCAAAGTCTTTACATTGCATTACTTATTCACTTCACACTAGAGGCACAGCTGCCCTGAGGTAGACTGACTGAAGCAAGGCTGCCAATCTGTGCCACTAGGCCTGTCTACTAATTACGGTATCAAGTTATCATTAAATAAATTATAAATGAAACGGGGTGCGCGGTGGCAGAGCGGCCTCCCAATAAGGAGATTGTGGGTTCGAATCCCGGACCAACATTGTATTACAGGTTGTTTGTCCATGTCCATGTCTCTGTGTCAGCCCTGCGATGAGCCACTGTCCAGGGTGTACCCATGGATGTATTAAATGAACTGGATAAGACACGCCCCCTCTGTCTGGGGTCTCAGATTGATTAGTGGTCGTGCGAGGTACTGCAGCCTCTTGGAACCAGCCTTTTTCTAAAATGTCACATTATAATCACAGACAGGACTGAATTATTATCGGTATTTAAATAAAATAGAAGGAAATGTTCTTTTCTACCGTTTCTAAAATCACAGAAATTACCGTTTTTATATGAAGTGACGTCACACAAACATGTGCGAGTCACGAGCGTCGGACGATACAAACAGAAGCTCGTGGAAAAGGCTCGACTAGAGACACCTGTAAGTTGTATTTTATTTCATTTCAGACGCTTTCACGTGTGTCTAACATGAAGAACACAATTACAATCACACAAGCTAACGCTAACACAAAAACTTGCAGCTGCTGGTCGCTCACGTCGCTCAAAGCATCATGGGAGATTGTCGTCACGTGGCGCCCTAAAGCAAAGATGGCCGCCTCCGTATCAGGAAGTAAAGCAAAGATGTCAGCCTCCGTATCAGGAAGTAAAGCAAAGATGGCCGCCTCTGTATCAGGAAGTAAAGCAAAGATGGCCGCCTCCGTATCAGGAAGTAAATGCAGAAGTAAGACATTTTTTTGGGGTCATGCGCCAATGAGCTCACTCCATAGGGATAAACAGGGCGCCATTTTGGATTCATCTTCCAGGTTTGAACATTTCTGCCGTTAAAACATTAGCTAGGCCTGTCACGATAATTACAATATCGACATATCGTTCAACATATGATAGATGATGCAATATTTTTTAGGCCTCAGTATTTGTCGTGTGTACATTTTCTTTACATTAGTGGGAAATTATTGTTATTTTTCTGTAGTACAATAACATTTGAGCTTTATAAGGTAGAATAAGTAATGTTTATGGCTCTTTATATACCAACTAAGTACTTAAGTGTTCATGACAGGTTGGACGACTCATTTGACAAAAATGCAGTTTAGATAAATATGTTTCAAATTGTGTTAAAAAAAAATCACAAATTTCATTGAGGTTTAGCAATTTTTTTTAGGTTTTTTGTCTTACTTCCTGGTTGTAAATGATGACATCACACTAGGAAATTACCATAGCAACCATCCTGTGCAGTGGGCCAAAACTCCTCAGACGTCACAGATGTGTTTATTTTACAAATAAAAACACACGTGAACACCTTTATTTTTTTGAATTCATGATTAAAGGTTAAAAAAAAGTAGTTTATTTTGTGTAAATTATGCATAACCTTTGTCTCCCCAGTGTGATGTCATCAATTTGTTTACTTCCTGTAATTTTGAACAGATTTTTCAACTTTTCTCCACAAATAGCTGCTTAATTGGCGTAAAACTATAATTTATATTTACAACAGATATTAATGCACTGAATAAAGTCAAAAATAGAAAATCATGAAAACCTGTCACACGCACTTTAAGTGTTTCATTCTGCAATTCATGTTTTTTGACAATGTTTGGAAATTTACTGGAATAATCCCTCTTTAAAGTGCGTATGACAGGTTTCTATGATTTTCTAATTTTGACTTTATTTAGTGTATCAATATCTGTTGTAAATAGAAATTATAGTTTTACACCAATCAGGTCGCTGTTTGTGGAGAAAAGATGATAAACAAGTTGAAAAATACAGGAAGTAAACAAACTGATGACATCACACTGGGGAGACAAAGGTTATGCATAATTTACACAAAATAAACTACTTTTTTGACCCTTTAAACATTAATTCAACAAAATAAAGGTGTTCACATTTATTTGTATTTGTCAAATCAAAATAATGTGACATTAGATGAGTTTTAGCCCAGTTTACAGTGCTGTTGCTGCGGTAATTTCCTAGCGTGATGTCATCATTTACAACCAGGAAGTAAAATTAAAAAGCTAAAAACTGCGTAAACGGTGTAAAATTTGAAAAGAATTTTATCTAATTTTGAAATATGTTTATCTGAACTACATTTTGGTTAAATGAGTCGTCCAACCTGTCATAGGCACTTTAAGGTTATTGTGGCATTTAGTAGTTTCAATAATACTGTTAACGTGATATTTATCTGTAGCAATATATCCTACATAAAAAGTGTTACCGTGACAGGCTTAACGTTACCATGTCAGGGCAAGCTAGCTTTTGTTTATTTCGCCGTGGCCTCACAAATATAAAGTAATGTGTGATTCCAGTAGACAGAGTTTGCAAAGTAACGATACTCAAGAGCGTGTTTAAAGGTCAGAGACAATTCAGACACTTCAGAACAAGCGTCCTTTTTAACTTGGATCATTCGTTTTCACATTTTAAGCGACAAATGCATGTGTCTCTACGGAGCGCGTGACAGTAGCTCCGTGAGCCTTCTTCGTGCTGCTCCTCTCGACCCGGCTCGCTCCTCTTTCCTCCTCACATATCCACGGCTCCGGTCGCCATGGCAACGGCCGGCGCTCGCTGCCATTCAATCCCGTCATTAGGGCCGGAGCGCTCGGACACACTCTCTCCTCGTCGCGCGCGTCACGGCTTTGTGCTGGCGAACGTGGCGCCGCTAAAGATAGAGGCAGAGACGCTTTTGTAACGATCGGCCGCGGATAAATCACAGTCTGAGGGCGAGAACCGAACGTGTCATTCTCTGCATGTTTGTACGCGCTGCACCGGTGAAAGGTAACGATCCGTTTGATCCATTATAGTGACAGGTTGAAGTACTCATTTGACTGAAACACAGTTTGGATCGTGATGTTTAAGATTCTGCTGAAGAATTAACTCGATTTATCATAGTTTGACCATTCTCATGACGTCACGCTTGGACATTTTGTAACTGTTACCTAGCAACCGTGTCGTAACTGGGCCTAAAAACCTCTAATGTTACAGAAATGAATTTTTGACAAATAAAAATTAATTGGAACACCTTTGTTTTGTTGAATTCATGTTTAAAGGATCAGAAAAATGTGTTTCATGATTGTAAATTGTTCCTAATTATTTATTTATTTATTTTTTTAACCTTTATTTAACCAGGAAAGTCCCATTGAGATTAAAAACCTCTTTTACAAGGGAGTCCTGGCCAAGAAGCAGTGAAAAGTTCCAGACATAGACAACAAATAAAATGAAATACAATTATAAAAAACAGTAACAATTAAACGAGTCGACCTCAAGTGCTCTCAGTCTGGCTTTAAAATCATTTAAAGAGATAAGTTCAGGAGCTTCCAGCTTTTTTGCAGTGTGTTCCATGATGTGGGAGCAGCATGAGTTCTGTGCTCACATATGGAACACAGAGCAACAGCAAAGAATAAGAATCAACACTTCTCGTTAGTAAATCACAGATGTAGGATGGAAGCAGACCAAGCATGGCCTTATAAATAAAACTGTCCCGCCTCCTGTGGACGAGGATGACCAACCAACACAGAGTACAGCTCACAGTGATGCGTTAACGCTCTACAGTTGGTGATAAACCTAAATTATGTCTCATTAGTCTGATATCATCATGTTTTGGAACTCGTCTCCTCGACTTCCTGTAAATTTCAACATGTTTTTCAACTTTTCTTCACAAACTGTCTCTTGATTGGTGTAAAACTATCTCATACAGTATATTTACAACAGGTTTTATTCCACCAAATAAAGTCAAAAGTAGAAAATCTTAAAAACCTGTCGTGCGCACATAAAAGCAGTAATATCTCTGTCCCGTACCGTTTCCTCAGCAAATAACAGTTCAGAACAAAGTATTGCTTTCGAATCACGTGTAATTAGACGAGATTGGAAGCAGCATTGAATTTGTGTCCAAATTCAATCCGCGCAAGCACACAAACTTTGGTTTCTTACTGCAAGGTAACGCTTTAGAGCAGGGGTGTCCAAACTTTTTCCATCGAGGGCCACATAGTGAAATATAGACCAAGCGGAGGACCACAAATCAATCGCGAAACGTTAAAAAAGCTGCATTTATCTGATGTTTTAAGCCCCACCACATCTACATTCAGTCTCAGTGCCTTAATATCAGGTCTGTGCTGCACCAAAATGTTAGTTATTTAGGTTGGAATTGTAGAAAATCTGAAATGTGCTGTAAATAGTACTTATCAGGACAATGTGGGCCAGTTCACCAGGAAGACTAAGGGCCAAGAAAAATTGGTCTGAGGGCCGCATTTGAGTTTGGACATGCCTGATTTAGATAAAGGTTCCTTCGTAAACTATTTATAATGCATTAATAAGCACTTGTTATGTGTTTATAAACACTTATAAGGCATTTACAAGCATTTATTATCGTGATAATTGAAAATAATGTAATATGCAGCTCATTAATGCTCTGTACATGTGGTTTATTCACTCAAACATGGATTATAAACATGTATAAGGCGTTATAAGTGCATAAACAAACTATTAGTGCTTATTAATCTTATAAATAGTCAACTAAGGAACCTTAATCTAAAGCGTTACCCTACTGCAACAAATGTGAGGACAAACTACATCTATAATGCTATCAATATCGTTAACTCTTTAAACATATATAAAGTATTTTAAGTTAAACATGAGATCAATGTTCATGAAAATGCAACATTGAACTGCTAACAAACCTGAGCAAACAGATCAGTGCAAAGAAACACCAAGGTCAACTGATTTTAGTGCAATATTGAATGTGTTTGGTGATTACAGCTGGTATGAGATTCTTGTTTTTATCAAAAAATAAACATGAAACTTTCCTTGCCAATCTTATTCAACTTAAATTACTTTTCTGGTTATTAAAATCATTAAAATGCAAATACAGTAAACTGACTCACACTGGGGAATGACGTGGCGTTCGATGTTTATGCTATTCTCCTTATTCCTGAAGTTGCCGTACGCGCCGCCGTCTTGTTTCCGTTGTAGTTCACACGGAGCAGACGAGCTCAACAGAAAATAAGTTCCACATGGACTAAAAAGACGTTTTCAGACTGACCAGGAAATCGTTGCGTTGTTGACTTGTTGTTGCTCGTGTTCATTAAACATTTTACACAAATCAATCTACTTTATGTAACATTTTAGCGTCAGACTTTTCCCTCGTTCGTCATTAGCTTTAACGGAGTTCTCGTCAAACGGAAGTGCGTTTACAACAGAAGTGCAAAAAGTGGGCGGGGCAGAATAAGGTGAATATCGATCACTAAGCACCTCTGCTAGTCCGGGAAGATTTTAGAACCATCGATCATATTAAGGTCAAAGCCTCATTAAATGTCAATGTTGAGTGTTTAAAGCAGGCATGTCCAAACTCAGGCCCGGGGGCCAAATGCGGCCCTCAGACCAATTTTTCTTGGCCCTTAGTCTTCCTGGTGAACTGGCCCACTTTGTCCTGATAAGTACTATTTACAGCACATTTCAGATTTTCTACAATTCCAACCTAAATAACTAACATTTTGGTGCAGCACAGACCTGATATTAAGGCACTGAGACTGAATGTAGATGTGGTGGAGCTTAAAACATCAGATAAATGCAGCTTTTTTTAACGTTTCACGATTGATTTGTGGCCCTCTGATTGGTCTATATTTCAATATGTGGCCCTCGATGGAAAAAGTTTGGACACCCCTGGTATAAAGCTTTGTGTGTTTATGTTAGACAATGATTCGTGTGTAAATGTTGCATCTGCACTAAAGGCTAACCAACTTTACGGTGAGATTTCTGATGTGTGCTTTTGGTAAGAATCTAGTCACACTAAAAGTAAATACCATGAAAATAAACATTTTATTCACTTTAATATGGGGATTGGCTTCACCTTTCAGCCGTACGTGAATTGAAGGAACGTTCGATTTGATGTAACTCCAGGTGGCATCGGCGAAGTGATTGAGTTTGAGTAATGTGCAGAAAGAAAGACTTTTGCGTTCATGAATGTCTGTTTTTTGAATGGGCAAAAGTCCTCAACATGTCCCCTTTAAACAAGAAGCTGTAATCTATGAATAGATGTTTGGCCTGGGTAATTATTACATTTTAATTGTGATTAATGTGCCAATCCATGCAGTATAAAAGAAACACAAGCTGGAGCAAAGCCACATGTCTAACTGTGGAATTAAAGAGAAAGAAGTCATAAAATTGTAAAAAAAAAAAAAAAGAAATTGTAGCCAAGTTACATGTCAGATCTGTGGAGAGGCGACTCCACTCACAGCTTGTTTTTCAAGGTAGATTTTAGAAACAAATAAAACAATAAATAAAATAATAAATAAAACAAACAATAAATAAAACAAATGCAAGATAGATGTGTTTAATGCCAAGCTGTGGAATATTCTAGGCAAAGCGGTAACATCTCTGTGAGGACATATAGTTGGTGAATCAGAAAAGCTACACAGTGCACCTTTAAAAAGTTTAATCTCCTGCGGATTCTGCTCCCATTTGGGGTTTCACTCATAACATTTCAAAGATTCACAGTTTGAAGTTGATGATGTAACAGTCTGTGCCTGATTGCCTTGGTTTAGTGAGAGCGAAATGAAAAAGTACAAAATGTACTCTGCAAGTTAAAAGTGTGTCTAAAGGACCAGACTCTTACATAGTTCAACACCCATGTAGTTATCCATAAGTGTATTATACTATCACTCATAATGTTATTGATACAGAATGGTTTTCAGTCTTTTACGACTCTTTGTTTTAAGTGCGTGATTTAAATATAAGTGATAGTTTTACACAAATCAAGTTGCGGTTTGTGGAGAAATTGAAAAATATGTTGATATGACCGAGTTCTAAGACATATTGATGACATCATACATATACGAATACGTTTTCTGACCCTTTAAACCAGGCATGTCCAAACTAAGGCCCGGGGGCCAAATGCAGCCCTCAGACCAATTTTTCTTGGCCCTTAGTCTTCCTGGTGAACTGGCCCACATTGTCCTGATAAGTACTATTTACAGCACATTTCAGATTTTCTACAATTCCAACCTAAATAACTAACATTTTGGTGCAGCACAGACCTGATATTAAGGCACTGAGACTGAATGTAGATGTGGTGGTGCTTAAAACATCAGATAAATGCAGCTTTTTTGAACGTTTCACGATTGATTTGTGGCCCTCCGCTTGGTCTATATTTCAATATGTGGCCCTCGATGGAAAAAGTTTGGACACCCCTGCTTTAAACATTAATTCAACAAAATAACAGTGTTTTCGTGAGCATAATGACAGAGAATTGGCTGTAGACGTCTTGAATTACAAAAGTTAATCGTTGAAGATTAATTCCACTCCACTATTGTGACCCTTGTATTTGAGCTGATCTGATTTCATATCTGAATGATTTGATAAGACTTACATAAACTTGCTGTAATGTGATATTTGCTTTTATAGTTACAGAAAAGGGCTAGCACTTCCTGGTTCTTGTAGCTGGGCAGAAAAAGATAAAGACCGATATATCAGTTGGACAATCTATTAGGCTGATATTTGTATTTATAAATAGCCAGCATAGGCCAATGTTTTAGTTTGGGCTGACAAGGATGATACATGTTTGTCATTTTTAAATAAATCCACAAATGTTCAGCCGGGTTATTTTTTGTTTGGTGTGTAGTCCAAACATCCTTTTATCACCCTTTTAGTTTTATGCGACCCTTTTGGGCTCAGTGCACTTTCAGTCAGCTATTTCCTTTTAAAATGGCTAGCTCGTTGTACTAATGACTACTTCCTGTCCAATCCTATGTCTATGAGGTTTAAAGCATAATAAACATAAAGATGAATTAATTAAAACAACAGAAGTAATCTATAAATAACAAAACAATCAGGTAGTCTTTACTTTAATTTAAAAATGTCAATTGGTTGTTTCTTTATAGTTTACATTTTAATATAAGTTAGCATTAGCTGTGAGAAGCGATTAGCCAACTGCTGCTTCTAGATGTAGAACATTTACGAATAAAGTGTATTATTCATAAAAATAAAATAAAAATAAAACTTTGATTACTGTTTTGACATTGTGATTTATAAAATGTATTTTCGTCTGTGTTCTAGCGTATGTATTGACCTTATTCTGCCCCGCCCACTTTTGCCGTTTTTTGCACTTTTGTTGTAAACGCACTTCCGTTTGACGAGAACTCCGTTAAAGCTAATGATGAATGAGGGAAAAGTCTGACGCTAAAATGTTACATAAAGTAGATTGCTTTGTGTAAAATGTTTAATGAACACGAGCAACAACAAGTCAACAACGCAACGATTTCCTGGTCAGTCTGAAAACGGCTTTTTAGTCGAGTAGAACTTATTTTCTGTTGAGCTCGTCTGCTCCGTGTAAACTAATACAACGGAAACAAGACGGCGGCGCGTACGGGAACTTCAGGAATAAGGTGAATAGTCCAGATAACGATTACAATGTTCAAAATACCACTATGATTTTATTATAGTCTACTAGTCACAGTTATTCCAATTTATCCACCCTACAACATCCTCTTTGTGCTGATTGTTGGAAGTTTTTGTTTCATGTTGATTGACCCAGTTATTGTTAATCATAAACCAGGAAGGGACATCAAATTTGAATTTAGCTGCCATCAGCAATCAGCAAGAAGAAAGAATAACGGTCAAGAGCCTGTAAAAACATTAATACTAATAAAAAAAACTGCAATAAGCGATGTAATTTCCCCCCAAAAAAGGGTCTGATGTCAAATTTCCATACTTTTATCATTTATTTTAATCAAATCACTTCTGGCTGACGTCACGTCCGGTGAGTGTATTCTGTTTTGCGAGTTGATCGTTCTCCACACTTTATTGTTAATCCACGAATTATACAAAAACTATGTCGATGTAAACCCTCATTCGTCCAGGTGTGGTCCATCGTAGAAAGGATTTCAGGGGTTGTCATCCGGACGCTGTTTGAAGATCGAGACGTTTCGACTTTTATCCATATACTACTACTATTACTATTAATCAAACAAAGCAGACCTATTAATCAAGTCTCAGGTGACAAACAAACAATTTTCCAAACAAAGACAGGCGTTCAGTGACTCCTCCCTGGGGGCAGGACTCTCACTACTTAGAGTAGCATAAGCCAGAGTTCCCAGACCAGCTCTCTGATTGACAATGACTTTTGGATAAAGGTCGAAACGTCTCGATCTTCAAACAGCGTCCGGATGACAACCTCTGAACCCCTTTCTACGATATACAAAAACTATCTTACCCTCCTACACATAATTGGAAGTTTGATTGCTCCCTAAACAACCCGGAGCCTCATTTAGCTCACTTTGTTCAGTATTTCGTGGATTAAATCCCCCCTGCCCGTTAGCATCAAACAGAGCTAGCCTAGCCGATTTTACAATCCATTCACTTTTTTTACCAAAACAAGAAGCACGTTTTGGCACATTTTGAATGGACTGCAAGAATAACAGAATTTCATTGACCTTTCCAATCTTCTGGATAAGTGGAAGTGCTCTTTTCAGCCTGACACGAGTCCTGTTTTCGTCCCTTTTTGCGTTGGCTGGTGGCAGAATGCAGCAGTAAGGCGACACCGGCAGCAGCAGGGCGGAGATCGAAACCTCCTTGATCCCGGCGTCATAATGGGAGAGGTTAAAGAGAAAACGGTTCACTTAGAAAGGCTCGCGTTACAGTCACCGCAGACACAACCCCAGCCAAGTGCCGCATTCAAGATTATAGCCCTGCATTGTCTGCGAGTTGTTAACATCACGAACAAAACATGACCAAAGACTATGACGTATTTATCCATAGAAGGTACACAAAACATAATCTATGAGTCAGCAGTTCCTTTCAAGAATTGCCAAAGCTTTAAGTCCGGTGTAACAGGCCAGATTAACCCCTGCCCAACAGGTATAGACCCTTTAAAAATATGTAAACAAAAACTTTCTAAATTCTGGAATGGAGGCAAAAGTGAAGTGCAACATAATGTGATTTCACTGGAGAAACCATAATATCAAAAACATCCTACCAAAATATGATCGATGGAAAATGAAAAGCACTCAGACACATGTGAGTGACATCAGAGCAGCTTTAAACACATTTATTATTGTATTTTACATGAACATTACATTATGTTTTAGGAAATTATGATAAACTCTTTTTTTTTCAATCCAGAACAATCCAGATTTAAGGGTTTTACTGCAAAAATACTCCAGCATTGTTCATTATGTCTTCCTTATATCCTTATCCTTATATCCACAATATGTTCTTCTTAAATAATTAATTAAATAGGAGCTGTGTTTACCTTGTTGACATGTTTCGGCTGCTTAACTGCAAGCCATCTTCAGAACTGTCACCGGCCAGTGTGGATGGAAAAATACTCACAGAAATGAGCCCACAATCATTTTTAATTTTGATTAAATTAGATTCTTTTGAAGCTAAAATACAATTTTAAGGCTATAAAATTGTATTTTTTTTCCATTGTTTGTAATAGAAAAGCAAACTGAAGTATGTTGCTCTTTTTCCCAACACAAACACTTAAAACCAGTTGAATCTAATGTGAGCTAAACATTGAAAAAGTCAACTTCATTTTGCCTCCAGTCACCTCCATTTTGATCACATTTTAAAGGGTCTATTGACCTTATTCTGCCCCGCCCACTTTTGCCGTTTTTTTCACTTTTGTTGTAAACGCACTTCCGTTTGACGAGAACTCTGTTAAAGCTAATGACGAACGAGGGAAAAGTCTGACGCTAAAATGTTACATAAAGTAGATTGATTTGTGTAAAATGTTTAATGAACACGAGCAACAACAAGTCAACAACGCAACGATTTCCTGGTCAGTCTGAAAACGTCTTTTTAGTCGAGTAGAACTTATTTTCTGTTGAGCTCGTCTGCTCCGTGTGAACTACAACGGAAACAAGACGGCGGCGCGTACGGCAACTTCAGGAATAAGGAGAATTCATAGGCCACAATAACACACTTTGAAGTGTTATATGGTAAAATAAATTATATTACTGAAACTAATTATGACACTGACTCAGTGTGTTTTAATGTGTTTTGTTATTGATTGTAGAAAGTGTAGAAAAGTCCAACCAGGGACGGGAGTTGAAAATTAGCACTTGCTATAAACTCTGTCTGCATCGCATCAGCTACAAGCTTTGTCCTGTAACTATGTATGATTGCATTGTCATTGTGCCAAATAAATAAATAAATAAAAATAAAATAACTCTGTCAGAATGCCTTTTCAGTGAGCGAACCTTTGGAAGTCTTTACCTACTCAAGACTTTTATCAGACATTCAAAAAACAATCCTGGCTCATCCAACAGCAGCAGTGTGATCATGTGTAAATATATCCTTATTCGCCCCGATAACCACAGATCTGCACTCCTAAAGCCACTTCTGGTTTAACAAGAACCCCGTTCACGCAAATAGTGAATGAGGGAAAAGTTTTGCCTCTAAAATATGATAAAAAGTACACTGGTTTGTGTTCAATGTTTAGTGTACAAATGCAACAAGCAATGTACAGTTTCCTGGGCGGCTATAACAACTTTTTAGTCCGTGTAGAATGTATTTTCTGTTTAGCTGGCCTGCCCCATGTAAACTAATACAACGCAAACAAGATGCCAACTTCTGAATAAGGTCAATATGCTGTCCTATTATATAGTTGGCCTTTTTGACATCACTGTACATATTACTTTTATTGTCGTTGAACTCATTTAACATTGCATTTAGTTTAAATCTGAGCTGCTAAAAGCTCTCCTGGTGTTGCAAATCAGCCATGGCCATAAACACAGCCATAACGGCATCAGATTGCTACAGTTTTACATGTTTGTTGGATCTGTCCCTATCAGATAAAAAAATAAATAAATAAACTGGCCACATCCACAAAGATCAGCTGATAAAAATGACACGTCACAACAGCTGCTCACGGAAACAAGGTAAAAACGACATGGCATAGATGCACAGAGAAGTAAAATAAAGTAACGCAGGAAACGTTGACAATAAACCTGAAGTAGTTTCCGTTTACTCTAGCTTTAGCCACGTCTCGAAGTGCCACAGACTTTAAATGACTAAATGTTTTATTGTGAATCGCTAAGAATGGCCTTAAACAGAATAATTCAGGTACAATTAAGATTTCAATTAAGACATTTGGGTGACATCAGCTGCTCTGCCGAAACACTTCTCGATGAACCGGTCTGAGGGACTAGGGCCAGTCGAAACGTGACGAATTGAGAATCTTTGGGATGTACTAGAGCAGGGGTTCCCAAACTTTTCTGGCCGGGACCCCCATAATAGCCATGCAACCAACTCGGGACCCCAAAGCGAAAGGAAAATAAATATAGTAAGTGTCCAAGCGTGTTAAATCAAGTTTAATGTTGGTTATTTGAATAGTTTATAGTCTTATTGGGCCTTATTTCACAAAAAGACTGTTTATAATATAAAAAATAATTAAAATTACATCTTAAAATCATCTTGCGACCCCCAGCTCATCTCTCCCGACCCCCACTTTGAGAACCACTGTACTAGAGGACTTTACGAAACATCCTCACTCTCTCATCATCGATTTAAACAGAATCTTAACAAAAAATGATGCACTACTGGATAGATATACATGTTGCGGCAAAGCTTTTTTAAACCACGCCAATGCCAGAGTGTGCCGTAATCAAATCTGAAGGAGGTCTAACTGAATCTGTGGGAGAATGAGCTCCAGAGGCAGGTGGGCCGAGCTGCTCCGTCTGGCTGGAAAAGTGTCAGCGTGTGTGGTAAATATAGATGAACCATATGGTCTGGAAAAGCCCAAAATGAAACGCAAGATTCTGCCCGAACAATGGAGGACTTTGAGTTGGGTTTAGAGAGTCGGCTATAAAAATAATCAGTCGTATTTTGACAATCGTTATCTGTTTTTATATCACTGTAGATTGAACAAGTGGGTTTGCTCCAGATTTTGAAAGGCAGAGCAAATACCTATATCTTTCAGAACAGAACTGAATGAATTGTTAAAGGTCCCATATCATGCAAAATGGACTTTTCAGAGGTTTTAACCTTCCTACAGTGCTATTTGGGCCTCGTATGTTGTGCCCAAAGTGGTTTTTTGATTGATTCCCTCATGTTTTCACTAGAGAACTGTCTTTTCCGTCCCCCTCGGCTGAGCAGCAGACGGGGGCTCCTCACTAAGATGACGCGGCTTCACCAGGATGACGCGGTGTTTAAGCCACGCCTCCAGGAAGAGCACAGCCGCAAGAATAAAAACAGCTAATGCTAATGCTACACAGTAATTACACGATGGATACGACAGATAGAAGAGTTAGCTTGTTATTTACCAAACGGCAACGTCCGTCGTTGAGGCCCTGGAGCACGTCAAACTCCAGGTCAGATCCAGGACGTAGGACTCAGCACGACGCACCGTCAGGACGAGAAAATGTTTATTCAGTGTTTGTGTATCGCTGTTTACCGGAGCACACGGCACATGCACCATCTCCGCTCTAGGCTTCGGCACGAGTTGGGCGGGGGAGGCAGCCTGCTCTCTGTTCGGGGGGGTCAGATCTCAGAGTGAGCCGTTTGCTTTTGCAGGAGGGGGGCCAGTCCAAGAAATGGGTGTTTTTTGTAAACTGTTATGTTATGGATATTGTACAATGCAAAATTTTATCAACAAAGCCCTTAGAATAGACTGTGTAAAGGGGAAAATAGCAGAATATGGGACCTTTAATGTCAAATACAGCACTTTCATAATTGATTTGAGCAGTGTTTGTAAATGTGATGTACTTTGTATAATACATAATGTGCACAGGAGGAGCGGGGAAAGAGCAGGGTAAAAATAGACTGCCGTGTGGAGGTGATGAATAATTCTTGTACACATTTGAGTATGACCTTTTGTGAGAGTGTTCTGCTTTGTCTGTCTCTGCTCACAGCACGATGTATGGGGAGGGGTTTTCTTCAAAGAACTGGGGTTATATCCGAGTACTGCTCGGTCCCAGAGGCAGCACCGATCGATTAAATGTGTGTACTGGCTTTTAAACATGATTTATTCATTTAACGGAAATGGTTTATGGAAGCTGCATGTTAAATGTTCATTACATATTCAAAGAGAGGACCCTAGAATCATACATATGGAAATATAGGTCGCGTTTACAACATTTTATTGACCTGCATGAGCAGCAACAAACACAAAGCTAAATGAAACACTCAAGTCCTTTATAGTTTTTAGTTTTTTTAGTTTAGTCTTTATTTGAAGGGACAATGTACAGAGACATTAAGCTCATAAAAAACAGAGATGTTCTGCACCAGATTAGAGCTAAATAGCTAGTTTCCATCTGCAGTCCCTGATTTACAAGAATAAATAGTACAGTGCAAACAACTATACAATACAATTTATCACACAATATAGTTTGTCATGGAAGTCTCTTATTTAACTCTCGAAAGCTCAGATCTTATTGTACGACATAAAAATAACAACAGCAGCAACAACAACTGCAAAATTCAAATAAAACATACACACATATGCCAAAAAGATAGTTCCAGGTGTAATTTATTGAACGATAATTCGATATTATAAGTTAACGGGGTGTATCGATACACATTTCATATTGAATTTTGTGGCCCATTTGACTGGCCTTTTGATTTTCTTCCTAGTTTAGTTTGACGGATTCAGCAGTGTGCACTTTGAGGTGAATGAATGAGCAGACAGTGAATACGTGTTGCTGTAAATGCACGTAACTCTTGTCTTTGTCATTTTAGTCTCACTAGAATCTTTCAGGCCTATTGTCTTTCCTAAAACAGCTCTAAAATCTGTTGTTCCGTGCAGAATGAGATGGGTTTGATACAACACAGCGGCTGAATGGCTGTGATAGGATTACAGAGGATTTAGCCTGTTTAGCATGAATGATGTGCATGGGGCGCAGCGTGATTGGCTGTTAGCGGCTGCAGCTCTCAAAGCCTTTATGATCCAGTTCATGAGACAGGCGTGGACGTTGCTAATACTAAGTTGATTTTGACACAAAGTTGATGGCTACTGAAAGTTTATAAAGCGCAGATGGAAACTAGGAATGCTCTACACATAGAACTATAATAAAACCTGGAAGATGAACCCAAAATGGCGCCCTGTTTATCCCTATGGAGTGAGCTCATTGGCGCATGACCCCAAAAAAAAAGTCTTACTTCCGCATTTACTTCCTGATACGGAGGCGGCCATCTTTGTTTTACTTCCTGATACGGAGGCTGCCATCTTTGTTTTACTTCCTGATACGTAGGCAGCCATCTTTGCTTTACTTCCTGATAAGGAGGCGGCCATCTTTCCTTTACTTCCTGATACGGAGGCTGCCATCTTTGCTTTAGGGCGCCACGTGACGACAATCCCCCATGATGCTTTGAGCGACGTGAACGACCAGCAGCTGCAAGTTTTTGTGTTAGCGTTAGCTTGTGTGATTGTAATTGTGTTCTTCATGTTAGACACACGTGAAGCGTCTGAAATGAAATAAAATACAACTTACAGGTGTCTCTAGTCGAGCCTTTTCCACGAGCTTCTGTTTGTATCGTCCGACGCTCGTTCACGTGACTCGCACATGTTTGTGTGACGTCACTTCATATAAAAACGGTAATTTCAGTGATTTTAGAAACGGTAGAAAAGAACATTTCCTTCTATTTTATTTAAATACCGATAATAATTCAGTCCTGTCTGTGATTATAATGTGCATATTGTGTGTGTGTGTTGTGTTTGTCATCAAATGGACAGATCTTGAAAATAAAAACTATACATACATAACTAAAAGATAGTCAAGCGAATTAATAAACCAATATTGCACATGAAAAGTCTGTGTGTGCGAGTACCGATTCTTAAAAAGCATGAATGAGTCGGCCGGGGCTTTTGGGAGTGACTGGACACAGTTCATGTCTTCCCTGATGAAGATGATGTGAACTCTTGTTGACTTTCGATCCATGCACCTTCCTTTTCTGATGACCTACATGCTCGAATGTCCTGTTTTATGTATCTGATAAAGTTTGGCTCACACTCTGGTTTATATGACACGTTTCAAAATTGAGACTATAATTTATGTGATAGTGATATTTCGTAAGATGACACTGTACTTCTTGCACATTTATGTACTGCACTATATTGCCCCTACATTGCGTTATTATTTTACATTTATACATAAGTTCATTACTCATAAAACCTTATGATTGAAGTCAAATGTACTGTTCTGTTTTTTGATTGTTAATGCTCAAATTTTAAAGTGCGTATGACAGGTTTTCACGATTTTCTAATTTTGTCTTTGTTTGGTGTGTTAATACTTGTTATAAATTAAAATGATAGTTTTACACCAATCAAGTCGCTGTTTGTGGAGAAAAGTTGAAAAATCTGTAGAAAGTTATAGGAAGTAAACAAATAGATGACATCACACTGGGGGGAGACAAAGGTTATGCATAATTTACACAAAATAAACGACTTTTTTGACCCTATATACATTAATTCAACAAAAAGGTGTTCACATTTATTTTTATGTGTAAAAATAAAATAAAAAATCTGCAATTAGATGAGTTTTGGCCCAGTTTACAGGTTGTTGCTATGGTAATTTCCTAGTGTGATGTCATCATTTACAACCAGGAAGTGAAATTAAAAACCTAAAAAATTGCTAAACCGGAATAAAATTTGTAATTATCTTGACAAAATGTGAAACATATTTATCTAAACTACATTTTAGTGAAATGAGTAGCTCAACCTGTCATGGGCACTTTAACATGTTCTGTCTTGTAGTGTTTTAAATTGTGAAAGTGGACCCCAGGAAGAATAGTCTCTGCTGCTGTAGAGACTAATGGGGATCCTTTAATAAACAAATAAACAAATTATCTGGACTATACAGACTCTAAACACACACGAAAATACCCTTTTTTTATAACAGAGACCAGATCAAAATATCAATAAACAATCAATAATACACTTCATTTGTAAATATTCTTCGTCTAGAAGCCATATTTCAGAAGTGAACATATTTCAATATTCACTTGGTTGATTCATTCATTTTTTTCATTCATTTTCTACCGCTTATTCCCGTTAGGGGTCGCGGGTGACTGGAGCCTATCCCAGTGACTTTGGGCCTTAGGCGGGGTACACCCTGGACAATGGCCAACTCGTCGCAGGGCTGACACAGAGACACGGACAAGGACAGACAACCATTCACGCTCACATTCATTCACTACGGACAATTTAGAGTTGTCAATTAACCTACACAGTCATGTCTTTAGACGGTGGGAGGAAGCCGGAGAACCCCGGAGAGAACCCACGGTAACACGAGGAGAACATGCAGACTCCACCCAGAGAGATCGTGTGATGTTAGGGTGGTTCGGAATTCGAAACCACGATGTTGGGGTGGTCTGGGATTCGAACCCACGATCTCCTTATTGAGAGGCAGAAGCTCTAGCCGCTCTGCCACCGTGCCACTTGGTTGATAATGTATTCAAAAAGTCTCAACCGTTTGACTAGTTGACTTCTAAAATAATCGCAAACCCACAAACTTACCAACAAGCAGATGACACCACCAGGCCTTATTATAAGTCAGAGTATTTATATTTTTATTCATTTTAGATTCCCCAGTGTTTCCTCTGAGGGGCCCTCTGTACCGGGAGCGGCGGTCATCTGTGGCTGCTGGGCCCTGGCTCATGGGCCCCTGGTGGAGGTTTGGTGTGTGCCTCATCTCTCCTCGGGGCCCTGAGTCTGTGTCCTGTGGCTGCTGGGCCCTGGCTCATGGGCCCCTGGTGGAGGTTTGGTGTTTGCCTCATCTCTCCTCTGGGCCCTGAGTCTGTGTCCTGTGGCTGCAGGCGACTCTCTGCTCCTGGTGCAGACGGCTCCTCTGATGGTGCTTCCTCAACTGGTGTATCTGTACTCAGCCTCTTGTAGATCGTGTGTGTGCGTGCGTGTACGGGTATGCATTGGTGAATATCTGTGGGGGGGGTTTGGTTGTGTGGGGTCTGGTGGTTGTGGGGGAGGCTGGGAGGGAAACGGCATGTGGAAATGTTTTTAATGCACTGTGAAGCACTTTGTGTTACATTTTTAATGTATGAAAAGCGCTCTATAAATAAAATTTGATTTGATTTGATTTGATCTGTGCAGAAGTGACACCTTTGACTGAATAAATGCAATATATAAAAGTTAAGTTTAATTGCTGTGGAACAAAGCAATGACATCTCCATGGGGAAAAGCGGGAAAAAAGTTACATAATTAATTGTTTATAAGTCTTTTCACATGTCCACTCGTCAATCGGTCGCTGCAGCCCTAATACTTTTCCTGTTAGACTGACTCGTGTGCTGCAGATGCCGGCGTAAATGTTAGGTCATCACACCAAAGCCATTTTTAAACAGGCCCGGGCGTCTCCACGGCAACCACAGTAAAAATACAACCGCCTCGTCGTGTTTTAGCACAGAAATCACACTGAGAGCTGTTACTATCGCAGGAGGAAGACATTCTTTTTAATGAGCACTAAGAAGCCCACGAGATTGTAGAACTGTAAACAAAATTGCAGATTTGAGCGGTTGATGCAATTACGAAATCACAACGGCTGCAGTTATTTTGGTGAAATGACGTGGCCTGCGGAGAACTAAATGTCGCTGTGTCTCCATGTGGTCGTATTCTAATGTCTAAAACCTGCTAACATTGTTTAGATTTCTGCAAACTGAAATATTCTGAAATGGATTCCTGGATTAGTTTAGCAGTTCAGATTTCCGTCTTCTCTCAAATGTTAATGCTCCTGGATCAAAAATATTACCAGAAATCCATTGCGAAATAGACATTGCTGTGTTGTAAAGTAAAGTCGAGTCCTGCTTTGCATTGATTCAAGCGTACTACTCCTTTCTATCTCCTCAAAGCACTTTACATTATGGAAGTGTTCACCCAATACTCCTACAAGTCTGTGTGTGGTTGTATGGACGGAAAACCTTGGTATTGACACAGTTAGTTCATGTAATAAAAAGAGGAAACATCTGAAACCGAAAAGGCACTGAAACAACCACTATTGTCAGATCTAAACATCCAGACAGTGACATTATTTACACCTTTTTATGATGATGTTTCAGTGGATGGTGTTTCACAGCATCTTTTCAACAAAAAAAGTGTGCCACCACTTGAAAAAGGTTGAAAAACACCAGCTTAGTGCATCTCTGTGCATGTAAACATAGTGAATGACAGCATCATCATAGACCACAGTGCGATGACTCAAGAGGCAAGTGCCATGCCCAAGGACACAACAGCATTATACCTCTGTTAAAAGCTCATTTAAAAAGCTAGAGCCAGCCCACTGGGACTAAAAGGCCTTGTTATGCTGCGTTTGTGTGTGGGATTACCCAGCAGGATAGGGAATTTAAGCTGTGGGCTAACCACTCACTACATTTACATGCACAGAGAACTCTGAGTGCTTTTATGGGATATGGAAGAGTCAAATCAAGACACCTCAGTCTTAGTTTGCGATGTAACAGGCCAAAGTCTATACCCCCTCTATTCACCTTATTCCTGAAGTTGCCTTACGCACCGTCTTGTTTCTGTTGTATTAGTTCACATGGAGCAGACGAGCTCAACAGAAAATAAGTTCTACTCGACTAAAAAGACGTTTTCAGACTGACCAGGAAATCGTTGCGTTGTTGACTTGTTGTTGCTCGTGTTCATTAAACATTTTACACAAATCAATCGACTTTATGTAACATTTTAGTGTCAGACTTTTCCCTCGTTCCTCATTAGCTTTAACGGAGTTCTCGTCAACCGGAAGTGCGTTTACAACAAAAGTGCAAAAAACGGCAAAAGTGGGCGGGGCAGAATAAGGTCAATACCCAGGGTTAAAGGAGCCTTGGCTCGATTATACCTGGCTATACTTTGGCCTAAACCATTTTAAACGCTGAGTATGTTCTGGTCCAGCCTACTCCCCCGGGCCGGATTATACCCCCATGTATTTTTTTTTTCTGAACTAAGTTTGTTCTGGTAAATTAAAGGGACTGTACCTGATTTTACTGTTCTGAAATCAGATTTTTTTGCATACATATAGTAAAGTCTGTGTTGCCCCCGTGCAGATATATTGTAAAGCCGCTATTCGGGTGAAAACGAGACCACTGCGCTTTCTCTGCATCTATTTATAGAGCGTTTTGTTCAATGAGAAGCAGGAAGTGCGCTGTTAGCATGCTAATGTTTGTTAGCTTTACTGTGACGGACTGTGCATAAACTCTTCGCAGTGACTGAAAGATGCTGGGACTGCGTTAGGAAAGTGAGCGATACATGTGATGGATGTAAAGATATTAAAATAAACTAGTTTCAAAACGGTAAAAATCAGGTACAGCTCCTTTTAAAGGGCCCATGACAGGTTGAAATACACATTTAACTAAAACGCAGTAAAGATACATATAATCAAATTTCTACTAAAATCTTTACAAATTTTACCCCAGTTTAGCCATTTTTTAGGTTTTAAATTTCACTTCCTGGTTGTAAAGTATGACATCACACTAGGAAATTACCATAGCAACCGCACTGTACACTGGTCAAAACTCCTCTAATGTCACAGATTTTGTTCATTTGACAAAGAGAAACACATGTGAACACCTTTATTTTGTTGAATTAATGTTTAAAGGGTCAAAAAAGTAGTTCGTTTGGTGTAAATTATGCATAACCTTTGTCTCCCCAGTGTGATGTCATCAATTTGTTTACTTCCTGTAATTGTCAACAGATTTTTCAACTTTTCTCCACAAACAGTGACTTGATTGGTGTAAAACTATAATTTGTATTTACACAAAGTATTAATACACTGAATAAAGTCAAAATTAGAAAATCATAAAAACCCGTCATACGCACTTTAAATAATTGCTGTAATCAGGCCTCCTGGTGGTAATACTTGTAAATGACGATGCTCATAACTGAACCTGAGATATGAACTGACTGATAACACATTAGAGCAGCTGATGTGGGTTTTTGCAAATGTGTTTTAGTCATCGGTGACTGAGTGCACTGGGGTATGAATGTGTGTGTGAATGGATGAGTGTAAAGCCCTGAAGGTATGAAGGGCTATAATCGTGATCATTTATTAACCACTGGAAACACAAACCATGAACTCCTTTCCATGAGGACACGTTGTTCATTTCAAATATATAAATAAATACATTCACAGTAGGATTTGATTAGTAAAGCTAATATTTGCATTGAGCACGTCTCTCACTCCCAGGTATTTAGTACGTAGGTGTTGCTTGTACCTGGAACTCAAAGATGTTTTCCCCCCAATGATCAATAGATAAGACGACCCCAAACCAAATTCTTGTCAATATTAAAGGGCCCATGACAGGTCGGGCTACTCATTTAACCAAAATGTAGTTCAGATAAACATATTTCAAAATTAGCTAAAATTCTTTACAAATTTTACACCATTTTCGCAATTTTTAGCTTTTTAATTTTACTTCCTGGTTGTAAATGATGACATCACGCTAGGAAATTACCATAGCAACAACACTGTAAACTGGGCCAAAACTCATCTAATGTCACATTATTTTGATATGACAAATAAAAATAAATGTGAACACCTTTATTTTGTTGAATTAATGTTTAAAGGGTCAAAAAAGTAGTGTATTTTGTGTAAATTATGCATAACCTTTGTCTCCCCAGTGTGATGTCATCAGTTTGTTTACTTCCTGTATTTTTCAACTTGTTTATCATCTTTTCTCCACAAACAGCGACCTGATTGGTGTAAAACTATCATTTCTATTTACAACAGATATTGATACACAAAATAAAGTCAAAATTAGAAAATCATAGAAACCTGTCATACGCACTTTAAGGTTGCTAGTGTGGTAGGTATTTGGGTTTGTTTGTTTTTTTACTTGTGCCTCGCTCTTTACTGCCATTTCAGGTCCAATCCAGTGCGGTCCCATGAACCCAAACGATTAATTTGCTGCGGATTCTTGATATAACAAATCCAGAGTATTTCACAGGATCAGTTTAAACCTTTATATTTTGACCTTAATATTCTGGCCCAGAGGGGTTTAGTCTGGCCAGGGCTACTTTACCACCCCATTTATAGTTTAGGCTAGAACAGTTATCCCCAAGTTTACTCCGGCCAAGGCCGAACTAGCTCCGGGGTGAGACTGGGCAGGGGTTAAGATGAGCCCATTGTTAAACAGCAGACTGCATTTATTTATGTATTCATATGGTCCTCGGGAACTCTGTAAAATGTTTCAGAGTTGAAAAACAACTCAGGAACTCTGGTAAGAAGCTGCTACCGGACTCCTGATGCCACTGTTGTGTGGAGATGTCTTAACATCAGCAGATTTATCACATTATCTTAACCATTTGAGATAATTGACTATCGTTACTACAGTTAGGGCTTCATTATTGTTTATGTCATGAACAATGAATGTGCACAAGAAAGACCCGCTACTGTTTTAATTACTTACCGATGTAACTTTAGCTTGCTAACGTAGAAATGTTTTCCAAAACAAACTAATTTTAACATTAGCTTTTGGACAGGTTTGGAGTTTGGAGAATATTTTATTCGAGCAATGAATCAATCATGTAGATTTCTTGTAATGTACATAAAGACATTCATTAAATATAACAAAAAAAAAGCAAGACAAAAGAAAGTATGTTTTAAATGAACAAATAAATACTTGGATACCTTAAGATTTTCTTAATTATCTTTGCTCGAAAAGGAGTGGGATGAAGTAATATTTATTAAATCCCACCCCTCACACACAGTTAATTAGATAAATATTTGAATATGCTTCCTGTACATACATCTTTTACGTCAAACTGATAACTACCCACGTATATACTAAGATACCCTGTTACAAAACAAAATTCATTATAATTCCTATTACATAATATAATGAATTTTGTTTTGTAACACAGGGTATCTTAGTGTATACGTGGGTAGTTAGCAGTTTGACCTAGGCAGAACAAAACAAAAACAACAAAACTTTTTTTTTTTTAGTTAAAGGGAAGAGTCAGTTATTTTATTATTGGTGACATCAAGATTCCAATTTTCCGAGATAAAAGCACATGAATGCAGCCTCCCGATGACCACATAACAATAGTACGTCCTCTGCAAAGAACAAAATATCCTGTCTTTATATCGAAATGTTTTATCTGTAGTTTAGAGCTCTACAAACATGAAATTGGTTTTAGAATTAGTTCAAGCCCCAGCAATACAGTTTGAACATTTGGTTTAAATTGGACTAGGTCGGTTATCCGTTTATCCTATTGTGCATGAAAACGTAGTCCTGCCTGACCTGTGACCAGCTGAGAGGATCTAAACTGCTCCTGTGGCCTCCAGCTGGGACTGAACCAGGACTAAACCAGGACCGGACTGGGATTAAACCGGGACAATCGCCCTTCTTTCAGCATGCAAAACAACTGACTCAACAAGAACTGAACCAGGACTAAATAAGAACTGAACCAGGGTTATTTTAGGACAGTTGTCATGTCATCTTTCAACATGCAAAACTACTGACTCAACTAGGAAGATGAACCCAGGCCAGGACTTAAGCCGGGACTGGACAGTTCTTGTCGAAATCCAGAACTGAACCAGCACTAAACCTGGTCTTTCAACATTTAAAACAACTGACTAAACCAGCGCCAAACCAGAACTAAACAAGGACTAACCCAAAACAGTTTAAAACTACTGACTGCACCAGGACTAAACCAGGACTTAGAAAAGACTAAATGACCCGGAATTAAACTAGGCCTGAATCAGGACTAAACAAAAGACTCACTCAAGACAAATTCAGAGCTAAACCTACCCAGGACTTACCCAAGAGTGAACCAGGACTAAACCAGGACTAAACCAAGACTAAACCAGGATTAAAACCATACTCAAGCAGGACTAAAGTACTTTTAAAAAAACTTATCGACCAAGAAATAAACGAGGACTGAATCAGGACTAAACGAATACTTACTAAATACAAAACCAGAGCTAAACTAGGACTTCAAGAGTGAACCAGAACTAAACCAGGGCTAAACCAGGATTAAACCAGGACTAAACCAGAACTAAACCAAGACTAAACCAGGACTAAACCAGGACTAAATCACACTCAAGCAGGACTAAAGTACTTTAAAAAAAATTTATCGACCAAGAAATAAACAAGGACTGAATAAGGACAAAAAAAAAGACTCGCTCAAGCCAAAACCAGAACTTAGCCAGGACTAAACTAGAATTTACGCAATAGTGAACCAGGACTAAATCAGGACTAAACTGGGACAAAACCAGACTTAACCAGGACTTTAAAAAATACTAAACAACCCAGAACTAAAGCAGGACTGAATCAGGACTAAATGAATACTTACTAAATACAAAACCAGAGCTAAACTAGGACTTCAAGAGTGAACCAGGACTAAACCAGGACTAAACCAGGATTAAACCAGGACTTAGAAAAGACTAAATGACCCGGAATTAAACTAGGCCTGAATCAGGACTAAACAAAAGACTCGCTCAAGATAAATTCAGAGCTAAACCTACCCAGGACTTACCCAAAAGTGAACCAGGACTGAACCAGGACTAAACCAGGACTAAACCAGGACTAAACCAGGACTAAACCAGGACTAAACCAGGACTAAACCAGTACTAAACCAGGACTAAACCAGTACTAAACCAGGACTAAACCAGGACTAAACCAGGACTAAACCAGGACTAAACCAGGACTAAACCAGTACTAAACCAGGACTAAACCAGGACTAAACCAGGATTAAAACCATACTCAAGCAGGACTAAAACTTATCGACCAAGAAATAAACGAGGACTGAATAAGGACTAAACGAATACTTACTAAATACAAAACCAGGACTAAACCAGGACTAAACCAGGACTAAACCAGGACTAAACCAAGACTAAACCAAGACTAAACCAAGACTAAACCAGGACTAAACCAGGACTAAACCAGGACTAAACCAGGACTAAACCAAGACTAAACCAAGACTAAACCAAGACTAAACCAAGACTAAACCAAGACTAAACCAAGACTAAACCAGGACTAAACCAGGACTAAACCAAGACTAAACCATACTCAAGCAGGACTAAACCAGGACTAAACCAGGACTAAACCAAGACTAAACCAAGACTAAACCAAGACTAAACCAAGACTAAACCAAGACTAAACCAAGACTAAACCAGGACTAAACCAGGACTAAACCAAGACTAAACCATACTCAAGCAGGACTAAAGTACTTTTAAAAAGACTTATCGACCAAGAAATAAACGAGGACTGTCAAGTACAATTTCACGTTTTATCTGCTTATCACTTCATCAAATTGAAAAGCTGAAGTTGCTATCTCTCAAACCGTTTCTGAACAATAAGGAAGCACATGAGCTCATAAGTTGTTAATGTTCAGAGTATTTAACGACCACTTCAGAGTCTGTGCTGATATGAGCTCTTCATTCGGTCCTGCACAACACTGGCCTCAATGGGCTGTTTGTTTCCTCTAAATACATTTGGCCCAGAGACAAGAGGCCAGTCTGCGTGACAAGTGAACTCTCCAGGAAATATGTCAGAGTCACAGAGAGGGACAGGAGTGGGACGTGGAGGAAAGATCAGAGAAGAAGAAGAAGAAATACAGATGACATTTAGGATCGCTGTCAAATCACAGACATTGAATATGATTGTTTGTTCAGTTACAGGTGTTTTATTGTTTAAAAAAAGACTAAAAATACCAACACAAACATGCATTCTGTTAGACTGCTCCATGACGCTGCCTCAGTGTGCACTAGATTTCAAATCAAATCAAATCAAATTTTATTTATAAAGCACTTTTCATACATAAAATGTAACATAAAGTGCTTCACAGTGCATTAAAAACATTCCCACATGTCGTTTCCCTCCCCAACCTCCCCCACAACCACCAGACCCTACACAACCAAACCCCCCACAGACAGTCACCAATACATACCCGTACACACACACACACAACACACAACACACAACACACAACACACAACACACACACACACACACACACACACACACACACACACACTTTCTCTCTCCCTGAGGTACAAGAGGCTGAGTACAGATACACCAGTTTACGAAGCACCATCAGAGGAGCCACAGGACACAGACTCAGAGGAGAGACCAGGCAAACACCAAACCTCCACCAGGGGCCCATGAGCCAGGGCCCAGCAGCCACAGACGAACACTGCTCCTGGTACAGAGGGCCCCTCAGAGGAAACACTGGAGTCTAAAATGAATAAAAGAATAAATAAATAAATATGAGGAAATAAATAAAGAATTGGGTAGAAAGAGAGTAAAACTAGGACATAAGGTAATCTAAAATAGTAAGCCTAAAATAAGTGAACACAATAAATAGTATAAATAGAATCAGAATCAGAAAACGGTTCATTGCCGTTGTCAGTGAAATTCACAAACACAGGAACTTGCTTCGGCGTGAGATGCAACATAAAGCAATGAATAAAATATAAAAATATATAAAAAGGCATGCATAAAATTAAGAATAAAATAGACTAAGATAGACTAAGACTATATACAGAATAAAAATAAATAAATACACAATTAAATATTAAAGTGCGTATGACAGGTTTTTATGATTTTCTAATTTTGACTTTATTCAGTGTATTAATACTTGTTGTAAATATATAAAATAGTTTCACACCAATCAGGTCACTGTTTGTGGAGAAAAGTTGAAAAATATGTTGAAAATTACAGGAAGTAAACAAACTGATGACATCACACTAGGGAGACAAAGTTTATACACGATTTACACAAAATAAACTACTTTTTTGACCATTTAAACATGAATTCAACTAAATAAATAAGTTCAAATATATTTTTATTTGTCAGGTAAAAGAATTGATGACATTAGATGAGTTTTAGCCCAGTTTACAGTGCGGTTGCCATGGCAATTTCCTAGTGTGATGTCATTATTTACAACCAGGAAGTGAAATTAAAACTTATAAAACTGCTAAACCGGGATAACATTTGTAAAGAATTTTAGCAAAACTTGAAATATATTTATCTTAACTGCATTTTAGGTAAATGAGTGTCCGACCTGTCATGGGCCCTTTAATCAAAAGCTAGGCTAAAAAGGTGGGTCTTGAGCCTGCTCTTAAAAACAGATTTAGTTCTGTTTTCTTCAGCCTTTTGGGTCCTGTTCATCGTTCGCCCCAGTGAGGATCGAGCGAGCAGAGCCTCATGGATGCACGCTCACTCCCCTGTGGTGTGCGCTCGTCTTTTCTTTCTCCTCACTTGTGGTAAATGTATAGTGAGGGCGACGCTCTGATGGAGGCAGACATAACTCAGACAGACCAGAGGCCAACGGAGAATCCTCAGACGGCCACTTCTGCTCCTCTAGAGGGCGGGAAGGAGCTGCGCCGAGGTCATTTGTTTAAGGCTGTTACAAAAGAGTGGCTCCAGGATGCAACGTAGTGTTCACATGGGCTCTGTGCACAGAACGTCACTTAGGCTGTTTAACTTTAAACTGTTATGCTTTAGCTTTAGCATTGAGACTGTTTTTAAACACATAAATGTCCTTTGTAAGAATTCACCTGTTTTGTAAAGTCTTAAACATGCTTTAGCTCACTGTTCACTGCCTGATCTTATTCTCCTTATTCCTGAAGTTGCCGTACGCGCCGCCATCTTGTTTCCGTTGTAGTTCACACGGAGCAGACGAGCTCAACAGAAAATAAGTTCTACATGGACTAAAAAGCCGTTTTCAGACTGACCAGGAAATCGTTGCGTTGTTGACTTGTTGTTGCTCGTGTTCATTAAACATTTTACACAAATCAATCTACTTTATGTAACATTTTAGCGTCGAGACTTTTCCCTCGTTCGTCATTAGCTTTAACGGAGTTCTCGTCAAACAGAAGTGCGTTTACAGCAAAAGTGCAAAAGTGGGCGGGGCAGAATAAGGTCAATAGTTTTTGTTCATTTTAGACTGACTTGGCGAAAACACAATTGAAATGAAACAGGACGCACTCCGTAATCTGTGTTTTCCTTCAATAGAGGAGACTATGGTGGCCCTCAGTCGTCACCAAAATCACACTCAGTTGCCCATTTTATCATTATAATCAGAATCAGAATCAGAAAACGGTTTATTGCCATTGTCAGTGATCAAAAATTCACAAACATAGAAACTTGCTTCGACGTGAGGTGCAACATAAGCATAAAATATAAAAAATATATAAAAAGGCATGCATAAAATTAAGAATAAAATAGACTAAGATAGACTCAACATTTTATAGTAACAATGCTGAGCAAAGAGGACTGCTTAAAGGTCCCATATCATGCAAAATGGACTTTTCAGAGGTTTTAACCTTCCTCCAGTGCTATTTGGGCCTCGTATGTTGTGCCCAAAGTGGTTTTTTGATTGATTCCCTCATGCTTTCACTAGAGAACTGTCTTTTCCGTCCCCCTCGGCTGAGCAGCAGACGGGGGCTCCTCACTAAGATGACGCGGTGTTTAAGCCACGCCTCCAGGAAGCGCGCAGCCGCAAGAATAAAAACAGCTAATGCTAATGCTACACAGTAATTACACGATGGATACGACAGATAGAAGAGTTAGCTTGTTATTTACCAAACGGCACGTCCGTCGTTGAGGCCCTGGAGCACGTCAAACTCCAGGTCAGATCCAGGACGTAGGACTCAGCACGACGCACCGTCAGGACGAGAAAATGTTTATTCAGTGTTTGTGTATCGCTGTTTACCGGAGCACACGGCACATGCACCATCTCCACTCTAGGCTTTGTCACGGGTTGGGCGGGGGAGGCGCTGGTTGGGCGGGGGAAGGCAGGCTGCTCTCTGTTCGGGGGGGTCAGATCTCAGAGTGAGCCGTTTGCTTTTGCAAGGAGGGGGGCCAGTCCAAGAAATGGGTGTTTTTTGTAAACTGTTATGTTATGGATATTACACAACGAGAAAATGTATCAACAAAGCCCTTAGAATAGACTGTGTAAAGGGCAAAATATCAAATCAAATCAAATCAATTTATTTTTATAATGCCCAAAATCACAACAACAGTTGCCTCGATGGGCCACAGGTAAAAGCAGTTCAGATATAATAGCAGAATATGGGACCTTTAAAGATTAAACACAGGGGCAATAGGTGTAATTTATACTTCACAAATGATTTGAGATTCAATTATTTAATGAAAATTATTTGTGTCACCTTAGTCTCCACGGAATAAATGGGAAACATTGGAATATTCTAAGCAATGGAGACAATTAGGTCTGAACCCTTGACCCCAAATAATTAAAGATAAAGAATATAGGATTATTGACGCCATAAAAATGTTCTCACGATTCTAATTGAAGACTTTGACGATATGATGCCACGAGTTATTGTTACATCCCTAATACTTCCTTTAAAAGCTAAATAATAAACTCATATATTGCAACTAGTTTTTCAGTGTTTTATTTACTTATAGTCTTTTTTTGCGGGAGGTATTGACTGGAGCAATATTTGACATCTCATTCATTCATTTTCTACCTCTTATTCCCGTTAGGGGTCGCGGGTGACTGGAGCCTATCCCAGTGACTTTGGGCCTTAGGCGGGGTACACCCTGGACAGTGTCAATGTAAACCCTCATTCGTCCAGGTGTGGTCCATCTCTAAGTCGTGAGAGTCCTGCCCCCAGGGAGGAGTCACTGAACACTTGTCTTTGTTTGCAAAATTGTTTGTTTGTCACCTGGAACTTGATTAATAGGTCTGCTTTGTTTGATTAATACTTAGAGTTAGAGTAGCATATAAGCCTGAGTTCCCAGACCAGCTCTCTGATTAACAATGACTTTTGGATAAAAGTTGAAACGTCTCGATCTTCAAACAACGTCCGGATGACAACCCCTGAAACCCTTTCTACCCTGGACAGTGGCCAACTCGTTGCAGGACTGACACAGAGACACAGACAACCATTCACTCTCACATTCACTCACTGCGGGCAATTTAGAGTTTCCAATTAATCTACACAGTCATTGTCAGTCTTTGGACGGTGGGAGGAGCCAGAGAACCCGGAGAGAACCCACGGTAACACGGGGAGGACATGCAGACTCCACCCAGAGAGATCATGTGATGTTAGGGTGGTCTGGGATTCGAACCCACGATCTCCTTGCTGGGAGGCAGAAGCTCTAGCCGCTCTGCCACCGTGCACCCTTAAAAGCTAATTAATAAACTCATATATTGCAACTAGTTTTTCTGTTTTTTATGCACTTATAGTCTTTTTTGCGGGAGGTACTGACTGGAGCAATATTTAACATCTCGATTTAAAAAATAATACAGGCCTATGAAAAGTTGAAGCTTGACACTCACCTCCCTGTGTCGTGTTTTGTGTTGCAGCTGAAGATCTCCTTCAACGAGTCGAGCCTGCAGAGCACGTACGAGTATCCGTGTGAGAGCAGCGCGTGGGACAGCGAGGAGGAGGACGAGCGAGGCGACAGTCCAGACGAGCAGCCCAGTATGGTGGGACGCATCCACATCCCCCGAGCCAGCCTGAGCGCAGCACACAGCAACGCCAACGGTGGGTCAGGCGGAAAGAAGCCATCATTTTATTTAGGCAGATAACATGAGATCGTGCTTCTTTACGCTTCTTTTCATTCGTTTTTATTATGCTCTGTTAGCTCCATCCTATGTTATGCATGAAAAAATAGATATTTATTCGTTGTTTTTGGACTTTAAATGATAACACGTTGAGTTCCAAGATACTAATCAGGGAAAAAGTAGATAATTTTGCCTTTTATTCTGTTCATTTTAAATTAGACAAATAAAAGAGTGTATAAATAAACTCAAGGATTGGTTCTAAAAATGTAAAAGAGAAATCTAGCACTGAGTGACAAGGATTCCAGTCGTGATTTTTATTGCGTGGATGGGAGGACCTCTACTGGTTGATTTCAGAACTGCACATTGATTGCACTGGCAAGACTTGAATAGGAGTTGCCAAGATTTAGTTTAACTTAAGTATAATGCATGATGTTTTTTTTCCTCACGTTTTTAAACATAATTTTAAAAATACAGAAAAGCACAAAGAACAGAACACAACCAAAGAGAGCTGAGGAAAAGAAAGACAGTAAAAGACATTCTAATGAACTTCAAGCACATACAGTCCAAAGTTTTTCCATATTTTTCCTAAATTTTGTCAAATTGATTTTCCAATTAAAGTGCGTACGACGGGTTTTTATGATTTTCTAATTTTGACTTTTTTTAGTGTATTAATACTGTGTAAATATAAATGATAGTTTTACACCAATCAGGTCGCTGTTTGTGGAGAAAAGTTGAAAAATCTGTTGACAATTACAGGAAGTAAACAAACTGATGACATCACACTGGGGAGACAAAGGTTATGCATAATTTACACAAAATAAACTACTTTTTTTTTTACCCTTACATTTAATTCATTAAACATTTTACACAAATCAATCTACTTTATGTAACATTTTAGCCTCAGACTTTTCCCTCGTTCATCATTAGCTTTAACGGAGTTCTCGTCAAACGGAAGTGCGTTTACAACAAAAGTGCAAAAAACTGCAAAAGTGGGCGGGGCAGAATAAGGTCAATAGCTGCAGCATTTTCCAACAAAGTCAGCGTTATACTTTAGTACTTTCCTGGGATCTTAGTTAAAAACGTTTTGAAAATGTACCTATTTCACTTTCAACATTAAGTTTTGTGAAAAAAAAGGGAACTTGACGAGGAAATGAGCGGTTCGTTTCAAAAACTCTGAGCTTTGTGCGTCTTGGCTTTCAGAGATGAGTCAAAAGACAACTTGAGCTCAGGGAGACAAGAAACGAGCATGTTCGAGGAAGTTTTTGTAAGTTTGTGTTTTGTCGTTACACGTTTAAAGTGCTTATGATAGGTTTTTATGATTTTCTAATTTTGACTTTATTCGGTGTATTAATACTTGTTGTAAATATAAATTATAGTTTTACACCAATCAGGTCACTGTTTGGGGAGAAAAGTTGAAAAATCTGTTGAAAATTATACAGGAAGTAAACAAACTGATGACATCACACTGGGGAGACGAAGGTTATGCAGAATTTACACAAAATAAACCACTTTTTTGACAATTTTTAAACATTAATTCAACAAAACAAATGTAATAATGCGTTTTTCTTTGTCAAATGAAAAAATCCGTGACATTAGAGGAGCTTTGGCCCAGTGTACAGTGCGGTTGCTATGGTAATTTCCTAGCGTGATGTCATCATTTACAACCAGGAAGTAAAATTAAAAACCGACAGAAATTGCCAAATGGGGTAAAATTTGTAAAGATTTTTAGCAGAATTTGAAATATATGCATCTTAACTGCATTTTAGTCAAATTAATAGCTCAACCTGTCAGAGGCCCTTTAACCTCTGTGTGAACGCCAACGCCGGGGCTTTAAACTGTTTTTTGTGATCACTACGCACCGAAAATGTGAAAGTCAATGTTTGTAATACAGTTTATCGATTCAAATGTGTGAGGAAAAATTGTTGTTGTTGTTTTGCGACACAGATCTTTCCAACTACATTCCCAAGCACGCCGTGGACTACAACACGTGGCAGGAGCAGCGCGAGGAGGAGGGCGTGCACCGGGACGAGGCGTCTCCACAGCCAGCACACACGGACGACGTCATGGTGAGACGACATAGAACTATAATAAAACCTGGAAGATGAATCCAAGATGGCCGTCCTGTTTATCCCTATGGAGTGAGCTCATTGGTGCATGACCCCAAAAAAGTTTCTTACTTCCGCATTTACTTCCTGACACGGAGGCTGACATCTTTGCTTTACTTCCTGATACGGAGGCGGCCATCTTTGTTTTACTTCCTGATACGGAGGCGGCCATCTTTGTTTTACTTCCTGAAACGGAGGCGGCCATCTTTGCTTTAGGGCGCCACGTGACGACAATCCCCCACTTCATATAAAAACGGTAATTTCTGTGATTTTATAAACGGTAGAAAAGAACATTTCCTTCTATTTTATTTAAATACTGATAATAATTCAGTCCTGTCTGTGATTATAATGTGCAATTTTAGAAAAAGGCTGGTTCCAAGAGGCTGCAGTACCTCGCACGGCCACTAATCAATCTGGGACACAGACAGAGGGGGCGTGTCTTATCCAGTTCATTTAATACATCCATGTGAGACGAGAGCGGGAAGGAGAAAAACCAAGGCCATGAGTTCAAATTCTGCTAAAAACAAGGATTGTAGTCATATTTTGATCATGAATGACAGTGGAAGTTATTTGGACTTCACAGACTCTAAAACACGAAAAGACCTTTTTACAGAAAAGACAACAATCACACCCTTAGAGTTTAATAATAGCACCACTTTCTGAAGCAAAAAAATCACTTAGCTTTTGTTTATTTGTGCTGACAGAGAAGTCTTTAAACTTTGAACCAGCTTTTGTTTCATGTGGATAAGCACAGTAATATAGTACAGTAATATAATAGTATTACAGAGATATGAACTATAAACCAGGGCAACAAATCCATAGTTTACAAGAAGTTAAACAGACAATTCCATCTCCAACTCAGTTTTAATCCATAATGTTGTGATGTCACATGAACGCAACCCATCAGAGCAAAACAAACATGGTCTAAAGTGAGATTAAACTATTGATAATGTAATTCTAAATGATGATTATCCAAAGGAGGACACGTTTGTCACTAAATGAAGTAAATCCTCAAACTGCAGAGGGTCCTGTGTACAATAGTTTGAGAAACATTGGTCTGTAGCTTTTATTTGGGAAACCGTCTCAATGTACAATAGAAATAATCGTTTGACTAGTTTACTACTAAAACAAACATTAGTTCCAGTCCTATAGTTGAGTAGCCAAAATGTGTGTACTTTAAAATAATATTACTTAAGTAGAAAGAACAAAGTAGTGAACCAAATAATTACTCAAGATAAAAAAAAAATGTTGAAACACTAATACTTGAGTAACATTTTAATGAAAAATGTATTTAGAATCTGATTTTATGATTTTGTGTCATCCTCCCCCTGCACCAAACCGGGTTTTATGTAACAGCCGGGCTAAAACCACAAGATGCCACGAGGAAGTCTATGGTTAAACATCCACACATCAGACGAAGATATTTGCAAAGGAAATGGTCAATACAACATATATGACTAGAAATTAAAGACTTTCCAAACTATGAAAGACTTGAAAGTTGGTAAAACATCAAACTAGCTCCTTCTCAGACCCTTTGGCACATCACTGGCATCCACATGCATTCATTGTTTGGCCTCTAGCACAGCATTAGAGCAGCTTTTCACACAGAGAAGCGAGGCAGGGTGGACCACTCTCACACAGCCAATCAGCTCTCAGCTCTAGTTCATGTAATTGTACAGCGAAAATAATAAATACTGCACAGATTCTTTTCAGAGTTGACAAAAACATATCATCTGAAGGTGTAAGTGCAAATGTTCGATGCTTGTTGTTCACATAAAGACTTTGTCACTGGTAAAAGGAACTAAAACTTTTTCTCGAGTGTACTGTTACTTCAGATTAACTATCACTCAAGTAGAAGTAAAAGGTGTCAGAAAAGTACACTGAAAAGTACAGTTTCTTCAAAATGTTCCTCAAGATACCGTAAAATGCAGGTTATAAGCCGCTACTTTTGTCTCATGATTTAAACCCTGCGTCTTATACAGCGATGCGGCTTATTTATGTATTTTTCCGTGAGCAGCCTCTAGGGTAGAGTTTAGATCGGGCTCAAAAATTCAAGCCCAACCCGCCTGAGCCCACGCCGTACTGTCTGAACTGACCTGGGCACGATTCGACCCAAACCGACCTGCCCGGGTACTGTCTGAACCCGACTCAGAGTCATTTGCTGCATGATTGACCGGCCGTGCACGTGTGTCTGAACCGAACCGAGCCCGCGGACGTGTAGAACCGGAGTTATGTAAACTAAGTTCAGTGCAGAGGTTTATTCTCCTTATTCTTCGCCGTCTTGTTTCCGTTGTAGTTCACGTGGAGCAGACGAGCTCAACAGAAAATAAGTTCTACATGGACTAAAAAGACGTTTTCAGACTGACCAGGAAATCGTTGCGTTGTTGACTTGTTGTTGCTCGTGTTCATTAAACATTTTACACAAATCAATCTACTTTATGTAACATTTTAGCGTCAGACTTTTCCCTCGTTCATCATTAGCTTTAACGGAGTTCTCGTCAAACGGAAGTGCGTTTACAACAAGAGTGCAAAAAACGGCAAAAGTGGGCGGGGCAGAATAAGGTTTATAGGCAGAATAAGTAACTACGTGTTTAGTTCTACCTGCACCAACGGGACGTCTCCTGTACCAGACGGGCCTGTTCCTCCACTGACACTGGCCCACATGACCTCTCCCTCGCCCCTTTCTTCTCTCTTTCTCCTCCGTTGCTCTCTTTTTTTCTCTCTCCTCGCTCCGTGTAGCAGCCGTGCACTTTCATTCAGGCGTCTTTTCTCACGTCACATATTTTGACCACTTTATTCAGGATGAGGAGGAAAACAACACACACTGGCTGCACACCACGCTCTTTCACTGTGGAGCGCATGTTACAAAACACGTGCGCCCCTCGTCCTGAACGGCCCGGCAACGTAAACGTCTCATGGTACAACATGGACACCCGCGGCTTATAGTCAGGTGCGGCTTATATATGTACAAAGTTGTTTTTCTTTGTAAATATGGCTGGTGCGGCTTATACTCAGGAGCGCTCGATAGTCCGCATTTTACGGTAAACGTAGCGTAGTACTGTCTGCCTCTGTGTACATGTGAGCGCAAGTGACCAGTTCTTTTTCTTTTCCTCCACAGTTGACTCCGGCCGACAGCTCGTCGCTCTCAGACTTCAGCAGTGAACCAGCGCTTTACTTCTGACCCTCTCGACCACTGTAGCTCCACTGCCATGGACCAGGGACCAGGGACCAGGGACCGTCTCCTCAGACCCAAGCACAGCTCCTCACTGTGGACGCCTGCTCCTCTGCCCTCTCAGCAGCTGGCCTGTGTTTCCTGGGCAGCGCTTCTGTGTGTAACCTGCTCACCTGTGCAGACTGCTGTAAAGATGGTCACTGCTGATGTTTTATGAAGCCAGTGCGCACCAGTAGCAGACATGTCGCTCACATTCTGTTCATTATTCACAAAACATGGAGACGTCAGATCAGATTAGGGAATTGCAGAGAAAAGCTGAGGGAGCAGACAAAGTTTCTCTGTGTAGATTAGAATGATCCTAAAGCGCCTGTACCAGAACACAGCACAAGGTCTTTTAAAATGTGTCAGTATCATTTGGCTCATGTTTTTCACATACATGTGTGTATTCACTAGCAAGGACCACAACCTCAGATATGGATGCAAAGTTTATTAACGAACGAACAAAAGGAAAAACACCTGTACGATAGAATATGCAGTTTTGGGGCTTCTGGTGTAGAGGGCTGCAGGCTCCCGGGCCTCGATACCCCCCATCTAGAAGATAGAACAGAATGATTAGAAAGGGGAGGGAGGGAGGGGCATGAAAACACGAACATAGATGTGTGTGACTGGGACACCGGAAGGGGCGTAGATGAGGTGTGGTCCTGCTCCCGAACTTTAGATAATAGACTTATCTCCATATATAATGTTTGGAGTAAAAGGCATTTATCTGAGCTAGAAGAGATAAAAGTCTGGTACAGGCCCTTTAAAGCTGGACAGCATGCACATTACAAATGGTCTGGAAACACAACCCAGGACCTTCTTACTGTGAGGCAAAAGTACTTGACATTGAAGGGCACTGTCCTGCAGCTGGACCGACTACTATTCCCCGTCTGCAGCCAGAACATCACCAGAGGCAGTGCTTTAAGCGCTGAGTGATTATTCAGAGCATAAAGCACCGTCTAAGTAAAAGTAAAAACTTCTAGAAACATATATTATATTTAATAATTATTTATATGTATAATAGCAGCCTAAAATGATAATTTCAAGCTGTTTCTAAACTTTTGTTGAGTTTAAACAAATGTCTGGGCTCTTTGAGAAGCTGAGACTCTAGTTCTGGTTTTGATGTCTGATTTCCTCTGATTATAAGTGGTAAGAAGCTCTGCTCAGATAAACATCATAGTCCAGTCAAATCCTGCCTAGATTTAGTAAAGCTGCCATTGGAGGAATGAACGGACAGACAGTAGATTGAAGTTTTGACAATTCTAAGTTCAAAGCTGAAGCATATCTCTTAAAAAGAATAGTTGATTCGACTGATAATAAGTGGGTTGCAGCTTTCCCTTTATGTTTCACACACCAGGAGCTCGATCATTCCCTTTTATCAGATGAAAAAAGGAATAAATGAAGACAAGTTCCTCTTCAGGTGTTAAACTTCAGCCTTGTGTCCATCTTTACTCAGTCTGCTCTTTCCCTCGTCTCTTTACCTGACACCGCAGTCTTCCTCTTCTCTGTAGCTCTTTAGAAACCGCCCTGGACAGACAAACTTGAATGTGCAGGAAGCCTTAGCCCCAGCGCGGCGCCACGGTGAGTTCAGTGTTACCACGGAAACCTGGAGACGGACATCGTTGCCATTTCATCATTTTGTACCTGCATGTTTTCAGTCGGTTTTTTTGTACTTTTTCTGACGCCACTGGAAGAATCTCGGACTCGGACATTCAGACAAAGGTTTTTTTCCTCATTTTCTAAACGTATGCACCGCCAGAGGAGTGTAGCATCTCTCTGTGAACCGTGCAGAAGTGTCCTTGGTCAATCACGTCTGTACTGTGCTTGAATCATGTTGAATGTGGCATCTGTCGTCGTCGATGCTTTTGGACCAGAGCCTGACCTCGACCACGCACGAGAAAACCGATGTTCTATAAGCTCCGCCCATATTTTTAGGATGGTTTTGATACTTTTCCCCGCATTTTATTATCAGAAATCGCAAAAATAAATGATCCCCAACTAGGCCATTCACAACAACAAATACATAGCAATTTGTAGTTAACGAAAATTATACATATGAGGAGGTAATTCGCAAAAACAGACATTTTAAAAAGTCATCAGAGGCTAGCATTTGAGCCTTCGTATAGTAATGTTTTCAAAAGTCAAATCAATTTTACTGCAATCAAAATATTATTACATGCCTCCTTGAAAAATTCCACTCAGTATTATTTCCGTCGATAATATCTGTAGAAGATGGTAACAAAAATACAAAGAGTTTTAGGCAATTTTTCAAAACGGAGATATCTGTTTTTGCAGTAGAACTCTTCATATTATAAATGAATAATAATATAAATGAATGAATACATAATATTAAAGCACTAACAACAATATTGCAAAAGAAAAACATGAATTGCAATAGATAAATAATAGGATGAAACACTTTAGTTGTTCGTTTGTGTCTATAACGTGAACATTTATACATTAATAATCGAATAATAATGACTGAAGCCTTATAGACGCAGAATATTTACAAATATAGTGTGTTATTAATGAAAATCAGGAATAGTTTTGGGAATTTTGATTTGATAACGCCACTGTGTTGTGATAAAAGGGTCTTTTTTTCCATTATCAAAATACAACTGCGATTATTTAGTCCAGTGGTTCCCAAAGTGGGGGTCGCGAGGGGTGAGCTGGGGGTCGCGAGATAATTTCAAGATGTAATTTTAATGAATATGACATTGTATTTGCTCTGTTTTGTAATTAATACCAGTATCTTTTAGTCAAATAGGGTCCAATAAGACAAAAAACTATTCAAATAACCAATATTAAACCTGATTCAACATGTTTTGACACTTAAAATTATTGCTACTCTCGTTTTCGTTTTGCTTTGGGGTCGGTTGTATGGCTATTCTGGGGGTCCCGGCCAGAAAAGTTTGGGAACCCCTGATTTAGTCGACTGTTGTAGCTCTAATGTGAATTCAAAAGATGACACTATTTGCGGCTATTTGACAAATCATAACAGTTTATCTCCCTTCTTTGCTCATATTTGTCACTGATGGAGCAAACAGCGTCCTGACGGTGCTAGTGCCTTCTACAGCTGGATCCCAGTGGTTCATTTTGGCTTCATTATTTCATAGTTACCTCGAATCGTTTGATTAGAATAAAACTAAAAATATCCAAAGACCTTCAGAAGTACTATGAAACATTAGTAGTACTCGGCACCTTTCTGACCGGGTTTCACTGATATTTTATACATTTTGGGGCAAATTCTTATTCTCAGATAATTAATGTTTGGAGTAAAACTGTGAAAATAAGCTATAGACCAAAAATGTGCTATACACATTTACAGTTTATGCAAAAAGTTTTAACAGATATAGGGAACTTTTCCTATAAACAAATAAATGATATCTTATCTTTATAAATAAGTACAAGTAATAATAATAATGCAAAGTTTTATAGTGGTTCAACATAATAGATAAGATAAGATAAGATAAGAGATCCTTTATTTGTCCCACAATGGGGAAATTCCACTGTTGCAACACACAGTTTGGAACAGGAATGAATGAAATAGGCGCATGCAATAAAAATAGGATAAATAATGACTAAACATGGTAAAAAAAAATACAATATAAAGTATAAAGTGCACACTCTTATTTACAGTAGGTGGCTGTCTGGGAATAAATAGTAAAAATGGCAAATAAAGAGGTTATAAAGATGACAATAGTGAGTAATGACATTTTCTTCTGTGAAAGAGCTCTTACAGTCTTATAACAAAAGTCTAAAACTAAATATTTAGTTTGCACCTGACATCTAAAAGAAGAAAATCAAGTAAACAGTTGTAGAAAACCAGATAAACAACAGGAACTCACATTTATCACTGACACAGACTCTGGGATCACACTCAGTTGAACTCATTAGCTTTTCCTCTCCTTAAATAAAATGTTCCAGAGTTCATGTACATAGAACTATAATAAAACCTGGAAGATGAATCCAAAATGGCGCCCTGTTTATCCCTATGGAGTGAGCTCATTGGTGCATGACCCCAAAAAAATGTCTTACTTCCGCATTTACTTCCTGATACGGAGGCTGACATCTTTGTTTTACTTCCTGATACGGAGGCGGACATCTTTGTTTTACTTCCTGATACGGAGGCTGACATCTTTGCTTTACTTCCTGATACGGAGGCGGCCATCTTTGCTTTAGGGCGCCACGTGACGACAATCCCCCACTTCATATAAAAACGGTAATTTCTGTGATTTTAGAAACGGTAGAAAAGAACATTTCCTTCTATTTTATTTAAATACAGATAATAATTCAGTCCTGTCTGTGATTATAATGTACAATTATAGAAAAAGGCTGGTTCCAAGAGGCTGCAGTACCTCGCACGGCCACTAATCAATCTGGGACCACAGACAGAGGGGGCGGGGCTTATCCAGTTCATTTAATACATCCATGTTCATGTAATTCACGTGAGCAAAACAGTAGCTCCACAAACAAAAACGAGGCAAAAAAAAGGCAAAGAAAACCGTTTTATCAGTTGCGCTGGCCGTAGTTCTGCCACTCAGTCGGAATCCTGTGCAAACCGTACACAAATCAAAAAAATCGTGACAAATGTTTGCGCCCTGGTCTCGCACACGTCTGTATTTGAAGTGACTGTTTTCCGTACGCAGCCTTAAAGCTTCCAGCGACGTTTACAGCTCCATGACGACAAAAACGCACGAAACACAAGCGACAGTGACGGGTCAGGCTTTGGTCTGCGTCGAGGTTAATGTTTGCATGTTAAAAACCTACTTGTGCACAGTTTTTCAACAGGTAAATTTGTGGGGTTTTTTCTTTCTTTTTTTTAAATTCAGACAGATTCTTTGTTCTCCAATGGGACCTGGTGTACTCGCACATTCCACTATCAAGATACACAAGTCTTTAACTCAGAACATTTATCTTTTTGAGTAGATTTGACTGTACTTAATATCCTTATTGTTCCCAGATTATACGAGTATTTCTGACTTGTATGCGGAAAAACATACGAATAATCTAATCCAGTTCGTAGTTTAGACTGATTAAGGTGCATTGTGTAACATTTCTTGCTCGTCTCCATGGAAACGCTATTGCTTTGCCCAGAATGTTCTACAAGATGGAGTTAAACATATGCGTCTTATTTTTTATTCCCTCTTTATTACAGGTTTTGTTTTTTTGTTTCTCAAACAAACATGCTCTCCGTGAGCGGTGGTGCCTCTCCACAGATCTGACCTGTAACTTGGCCTGTGGCGCCACCTGTTGCTCTATGGAGATGGTTAAAGGGCAAATATTATGCAAAGTAACTTTTTTTTAGCTTTTAATCATGTTATAACACCGTTCCCTTATCAAAAACACACCTGGAGTTGTATTTAGCTTTATTCATGCTAGTTATTTAGTAGGTTTTCTCCCCCTGAGCCTCAGAGAATACTCAGTTTCAGATTTCCCAGATTTTTTTACATCATAGGTGGAGATCCTGAGGTCTCCTGTGCTTTTTTTGGAGCGCATAAAACATCACAAGACTCGTTCTGAGCATCTAGCTTTTGTTTATTTCCCCGTGGTAGTTCCTTCTTCTGCCACATGTAGCGCTAACACCAATCCTGACAAGAGAACGCCTTACATCTAAGTGTTGATCCTGAGGTCTCCTGTGCTTTTTTTGAGCGCATAAAACATCACAAGACTCGTCCTGAGCATCTAGCTTTTGTTTATTTCCCCACGGCAGTTCCTTCTTCTGCCAGATGGAGCGCTAACACCAATCCTGACAAGAGAACGCCTCGCAGATGTAAAGAAATGTGTACTCTCAGTAGATAAAGGCCAATAACTGTACAGCTTAATGTCATACTGTGGAACATTCTAGACCAGGCATGTCCAAACTAAGGCCCGGGGGCCAAATGCGGCCCGCAGACCAACTTTTCTTGGCCCTTAGGCTTCCTGCTGAATCTTTTCACAGCAAATTTCAGATTTTCTACAATTATAACATAAATAACTAACATTTTAGTGCAATACAGACCATAGACATAAAAATAGTGGACAGACGGTTGTGGCTCCGCCCCATTCATGATAATGCGGCTCAGTCATGGAGAATTCAAAATGGCCGCAGGTTAGCCCACACCACTCCCCCCTCGGTGGGGAGGCGGGGGGAGGGCGACTTTGGGGCGGCCTTTTGCTGACGTACTGCCGTCGTTGCCTCTATAGTTACCGCCCACTCGTAGGTGTATGGCTCCGCCCTGACATTTCCGGCGCGTAAAGCCCGCCTTCTTCATTAGATATGCACGAACTTTTAAAAATCACTGGCTAAACCAGCCTGGTTCAAAAAAATTCACCCCCTCAGCGTTGTCACAGAGCCGTAAGCTAACGTTTGAGACCAAAGCCGTATTTTGAGCCAGGCTCTAAAGTAGGTTTTGAAACCATCGTAGAAAGGGTTTCAGGGGTTGTCATCCGGACGCCGTTTGAAGATCGAGACGTTTCGACTTTTATCCAAAAGTCATTGTCAATCAGAGAGCTGGTCTGGGAACTCGGACTCTCACTACTTAGAGGAGCATATAAGCCCGAGTTCCCAGACCAGCTCTCTGATTGACAATGACTTTTGGATAAAAGTCGAAACGTCTCGATCTTCAAACGGCGTCCGGATGACAAGCCCTGAAACCCTTTCTACGATGGACCACACCTGGACGAATGAGGGATTACATTGATATGTTTTGAAACGTCTAACTCCCCATTGACTTGCATTGAATAATTCTACTTCCGCAGCAGCCCCTAGTGGTCAGCAGCAGATTGCAAACATGGCAGCCTACAGTCGGCGGCTCAATTTGAGCGCGGTAGCCTGGCCCACTGATACAGACCTGATATTAAGGCACTGAGACTGAATGTAGATGTGGTGGTGCTTAAAACATCAGATAAATGCAGCTTTTTTTAATGTTTCACGATTGATTTGTGGCCCTCCGCTTGGTCTATATTTCAATATGTGGCCCTCAATGGAAAAAGTTTGGACACCCCTGACCTAAACAAACAGAAAAGTTACACTGTGCATCTTTCAGTCAACGAATCTAATCTAGTCAAAGCACGAAGTACCGTTTCAACACAGGTTTCGTTGTTTTTTGCCGGGTAATGCCACTCTAACACCTACATGATTGTGACTGAATGCGAGACGTGTTTAAAATGGTAAAAATGACTGAATGATTTTTTTAAACTATGATTTTTATACGCACACAATCACGCACCAAGATTTGTCTTTGTTTTTACTCATAACTTTTAATGCCAAGTGATGATTTTTACGTTCCCACACTCCACTCTCAGACCAGTATTGTTGTACAGCTCTGTCCATATGTCGATAATTTTTCAGATTTGATGTCTTTTTTTTTAAACTTGGATCGTCGTATGTGTTTGGGAGATTTTTTTATTGGTCAGCGTTTGTCCAGAGGTGAACGTCTTTGCACTGTTATGTTCTAGCTTCGTTTTGCACACGGAGAGAGAGAGAGGGAAGGACATGGAAACCCGCCACGTCGTGAAGAAGGAAAAAAAAAACAGAAAAAAAAGGACATTTCGACGCATCGTGCATTCACTGACCCGTTCACTGTGGGACGTTACAGCGCTCCTCCTCTTTCTCTCTCTCTTCTGTAAATCTACATCGCAGCAGATGTGCTTACTGTAAAAAAAATGTCGTCAATGATTTTGGGCAAATGAAAAAAAAAGAAAAGTGATGTCAAAATGTGTACAAATGAAGACTGAATAAATAAGACTTGAACAGACGTAAACCCTGGAGTTTCTTTTGTTTTTATGATCACGTTTAAATAGGCCTGTCACGATAATTATCAGAATCAGAATTACTTTTATTTATCCCCAAGGATAACCGACCAGTAGAGACAGTAAAGTATTATAAACAAAATAAGATATATATAAAATAAAATACAATAGATCTATAATGGTCAACCCTATTTAAAGTGCCCATGACAGGTTGAAGTACTCATTTTACTAAAACACAATTAAGATTATTATATTTAAGATTCTTCTAAAGAATTAACTATTTTTTATCTAAGTTTGGCCATTTTTTTAGGTTTAAATTTTGTTGTAAACCATGACATCACATTAGGGAATTCTGTAACTGTTACCTAGCAACCATGCTTTACACTGGGCCAAAACTCGTCTAATCTCACAGAAATTATTATTTAACAAATAAAAATACATGGGAACACCTTTATTTTGTTTAATTAATGTTTAAAGGATCAGAAAAATGTGTTTCTTGGTTGTAAATTGTCCCTTGTGAGTCTCCCTAGTGTGATGTCATCATGTTTTGGAACTCTGCTCTACTTCCTGTCAATTTCAACACATTTTTCAACTTTTCTTCACAAACTGACTCTTGATAGGTGTAAAACTATCATTCATATTCACAACAGGTTTTCTTCCACTAAATAAAGCCAAGACTAGAAAATCATAAAAACCTGTCTCACGCACTTTAACTTAACTTATAAAGTATCTTTATTAATCAACTAAACCCCCAATATGAACAATTTACAATAAGCTTAACTCTACTATTCTTGTCTATTTACATATTCACATGATCATGTACAGTTTATAAGTGGCCTAATATTGCACAGTGGGCTTAATATTGCACAGTGGACTTAATATTGCACAGTGGGCTTAGTATTGAACAGTGGACTTAATATTACACAGTGGGCTTAGTATTGCACATTGGACTTAATATTGCACAGCGGACTTAATATTGCACAGTGGGCTTAATATTGCACAGTGGGCTTAGTATTGCACATTGGACTTAATATTGCACAGCGGGCTTAGTATTGCACAGTGGTCTTAATATTGCACAGTGGACTTAATATTGCACAGTGGGCTTAATATTGCACACTGGGCTTAATACTGCACAGTGGGCTTAATATTGCACAGTGGGCTTAATATTGCACAGTGGGCTTAATATTGCACAGTTGACTTAATATTGCACAGTGGGCTTAATATTGCACAGTGGACTTAATATTACACAGTGGGCTTAATATTGCACAGTGGACTTAATATTGCACAGTGGGCTTAGTATTGAACAGTGGACTTAATATTACACAGTGGGCTTAGTATTGCACATTGGACTTAATATTGCACAGCGGACTTAATATTGCACAGTGGGCTTAATATTGCACCGTGGGCTTAGTATTGCACATTGGACTTAATATTGCACAGTGGGCTTAATATTGCACAGTGGGCTTAATACTGCACAGTGGGCTTAATATTGCACAGTGGGCTTAATATTGCACAGTTGACTTAATATTGCACAGTGGGCTTATATTGCACAGTGGGCTTAGTATTGCACATTGGACTTAATATTGCACAGCGGGCTTAATACTGCACAGTGGACTTAATACTGCACAGTGGGCTTAATATTGCACAGTGGGCTTAATATTGCACAGTGGGCTTAATATTGCACAGTGGGCTTAATATTGCACAGTGGGCTTAATATTGCACAGTGGACTTAATATTACACAGTGGGCTTAATATTGCACAGTGGACTTAATATTGCACAGTGGGCTTAGTATTGAACAGTGGACTTAATATTACACAGTGGGCTTAGTATTGCACATTGGACTTAATATTGCACAGCGGACTTAATATTGCACAGTGGGCTTAATATTGCACAGTGGGCTTAGTATTGCACATTGGACTTAATATTGCACAGTGGGCTTAATATTGCACAGTGGGCTTAATACTGCACAGTGGGCTTAATATTGCACAGTGGGCTTAATATTGCACAGTTGACTTAATATTGCACAGTGGGCTTAATATTGCACAGTGGGCTTAGTATTGCACATTGGACTTAATATTGCACAGCGGGCTTAATACTGCACAGTGGACTTAATATTGCACAGTGGGCTTAATATTGCACATTGGGCTTAATATTGCACAGTGGGCTTAATATTGCACAGTGGGCTTAATATTGCACAGTGGGCTTAGTGACGTTGTCGTGTTTTGGAATTCTGGAATACTTTGTCTTTCGCGCTATCTAAATATTTCTTCGCTCCAGTATTTGTACTTTTCCACCAGAAACTGCAAACACGACTGTAACTCTGCAACAACGAACTCCAACACATTTTAGGAAAAGCCATCGTTTTTATTAAACCGTTTGATTTGGAATGTCGTTCACAAAAGGCATTTCATCAAAACAGCTGAACACATAACAGATACATAACGTCGAGTCCGTGTCGGGGTCGGTGCGTTAACCCTCAGCGGTCCTTACGTCGCGGCTCGGTGGCTCGGCTCAGGTTTCCCGCCTCCTGCTTCAGCACGCTCAGGAGAGACTGAGAACTCTCCAGGATCTGACGGAACAACCACAGACACGAGTCACAGAACGCAAACACAGACGGAGCACTTTTAAAGATCGTTCTGGTCTGAAACGCTGGATGTTGATGACGCCGATTGACAACTCTGCTTAAAGGGCCCATGACAGGTTGGACACTCATTTACCTAAAATGCAGTTAAGATAAATATATTTCAAGTTTTGATAAAATTCTTTACAAATGTTATCCCGGTTTAGCAGTTTTATAAGTTAGTTTTGATTTCACTTCCTGGTTGTGAATAATGACATCACACTAAGAAATTACCATGGCAACCACACTGTAAACTGGGCTAAAACTCATCTAATGTCATCAATTCTTTTTTTTTAACTTATTTATTTAGTTGAATTCATGTTTAAAGGGTCAAAAAAGTAGTTTATTTTGTGTAAATCGTGTATAAAGTTTGTCTCCCCAGTGTGATGTCATCAGTTTGTTTACTTCCTGTAATTGTCCTGTACTTTGTGTAAATATAAATTGTAGTTTTATACCAATCAGGTCGCTATTTGTGGAGAAAAGTTGAAAAATCTGTTGACAATTACAGGAAGTAAACAAACTGATGACATCACACTGGGGAGACAAACTTTATACACGATTTACACAAAATAAACTACTTTTTTGACCATTTAAACATTAACAAAATAAAGGTGTTCACATGTGTTTTTCTTTGTCAAATGAACAAAATCTGTGACATTAGATGAGTTTTGATCAATGTACAGCGTGGTTGCTATGGTGATTTCCTAGTGTGATGTCATACTTTACAACCAGGAAGAAAAATTTAAAACCTAAAAAACAGCTAAACTGGGGTAAAATTTGTAAAGATTTTAGTAGAAATTTGATTATATGTATCTTTACTGCATTTTAGTTAAATGTGTAGTCCAACCTGTCATGGGCCCTTTAAAATTTAGTTTGTACCTGAAATTTCAAAGACGAAAATCAAGTAAACAGTTGGAGAAAACCCGATAAACAATAGGAACACTGCAGCAACGCTCACATTTATCGCTGATGGGAACTTTGGGATCACACACGGTTGAACTGATTAGCTTTCTCTTTTTGTCTGAGTCTGTTTGTCGTAGAAAATAACTGTTGTGGGTGAGTTGAGTCTGCACAATCGAAGTAACAACAGAGAAAAAGAAAAGTTCGGTGGGCAAAAATAATACGCGAAAAAGACTATGACTATGAATATGATTGTTCATAGTCGACTTGTCATAATTAGCAGATAAATCGTTGCAGCCCTGACATGTTTGATTTGCATCTTCGTGTTCGCACAAAGTGAACGTTCAGTGGATGTTGCTGTATAAAAGGAGGATCAGGGCAGTTGTTTGCAGAACTTTTCAGTCTGAGCTGTGCGGGCTGCTCTGTTGTTCTTTAATAACTCTGTCTTTGCGCTCAACACAGAGGCATGCTGGGAGTCCTCCCTCCTCACACACACCAACAACAACGGCCCATAAAGTGGTAGATGCTCTTAAAGAAGGAGAATATGTTTGTACCAACAAGTACCAACAAGTATAAAGCAAACCTAGTGCCTCGTTCAGTGCACAAAAGCCTCTCATGTTCTTTAGTTTCATATATTACTGTAAGACCATTCAGATTTTAGGAAACATCGTAGTGCAATGCTTTATCGTGAGAATATTAGTAATTCATCTTAATTACCGTATTTTCTGCACTATAAGGCGCACCTAAAAGCTTTCTATTTTCTCAAAAAACTGACAGTGCGCCTTATAATCCGGTGCGCTTTATATATGGATCAATACTGAGCCGCAACTACGCAACCACAGCCACTACTGTAGCTTCTATTCTATGCGCCTTATAATGCGGTGCACCTTATAGTGCGGAAAATACGGTAATTACTTGCCCCACCAACAGCAATGCTTGGGAAGAAAATGTAATGCATCAGCACGTTTCCACTGTTGTGCTGAGCTGGTCCTAAAGTGAACGGTGTCGGTCGTTAAGACGTCTGAACAGGACACATTCCACGGTTCTATCTTCCAAAGCAGTCCAGGCTGAGCTCCAGACACCACAACCAGGATAAACAGACTCAGGCCAAAGAAAGAGGACAAAAGCAAATATAAACAGAAAATAATAATGTCCCATCAAACACTCACTTCATCTTGTGATAAACGCTGTATTTCCACTGATCCTAACTTAAACAAACTAAGTTTGTCAGATTTTAGCATCAGCTGTTTCCTGTTTATCGACGCACGGCACTCACATCAAGACCCAGAATATTGTATTTCCAGTGATAATGCCTCTAATTCTATCCAAACCCAACACATTTCATAAAGAGATGTGAAAATCAAGTGAATAAATGCAGAAAGAGCTGGCAATAAACCAGATGTACTTTGTTTTTTTCAACTTTGTTTTACTCGAGCTTTAGCCACATCTCACATCTTACGCTTCATGACAAATAAATATAATTCAGGTACTATTTAGATTTTTTTGTTTTGTTTTAAACTACTCATTTGCACATTGCACTATCTGCCAACTGTACATTCTGTATATAGTCTCAGTCAGTCTATCTTAGTCTATTTTATTCTAATTTTATTTTATGCATGCCTTTTTATATATATTTTATTTTATTCATTGTTTTATGTTGCACCTACGCCGAAGCAAATTCCTATGTTTGTGAATTTCACTGACAATGGCAATAAACCGCTTTCTGATTCTGATTCTGATTAAAGGAACCGTTCCAAAGTGCTCTAAAGTGAAGCAGTCAGGCCAGCGGAGCTCACCACACAGTAATCAGTCCTGTCCCGAGGGATCAGGGTGCGTTCCCTCTCGCTGCTCGTCCTCACCTTGGTGTAAGCCGCCTCGGTCTCTGCGATGGTGCGGTCGAACGTGGCTCGTGCGGCGAGTCTCTGAGCCAGACTCTCGTTCACGCGGCTCAGCTTCTCGGACAGAACACGGATGTCGTGCTGCAGACGCTCCTTCTCCTCCTCCTCCTGCTGGATCTGACGGTTCAGCTCCTCACGCTTCGAGCACAAGTCCTCAATACCTGACGCACAAAAACACATCAGAACTGAAGACAAACACACTGACATCTGAATTAAGTGGTTCATTTAAGGTTTATTTCATAATCCAATTTTAGAGGAAGCAGAACTTTTTATTTGTATTATTTATTATTTTGGACACGTAGACACAGATAAGTGTCTGGGTTAAGTCGACTACCACAGTGAACACTAAAGCACTTTAACTTAATTATTTGACTACTACTTGAGCTACTTGTACAGGAGTAATATCTGAACAGAATTACTTTGACCCAAGTCCTGAAATGCAGTACTTTGACTATCTTTTAAAAAGGTCTATATGATCACACATTAAAGAGAGTTAAACAGTAAAGCAGAAGGGAGTATCGACCTAATTCTAATGGACCTTTAAACATTTTCAATGGTTAACTGATCAGATCTAAATACTTAATGACAAATAATAACAAAAACAAGCAATGTCTCTGAACTTAGAGCGTAGAAATGTCCGGTAAGTTTGCCTTTCTATCACAAAACTACTATTATTATTACTAGTCTAGCCTTAAAATTGTACTTGAGCATCACAAGAAGTATTTTATCTGTGGATGAAATGAAAAACTATAGTGCAGTCAATAAAACCTAAAAATCAAGATATTTCCTTTATCAAAAGCGTCTGTCATGATCTCATTCTAAATAAACAAATCATGTAAAACACATCCGTAAATGTCTTTAAAGCAGGATCTGACATCACTCACAAGTATTTGACTGGTTTTGAATTGACAAAACCTTGATTTTTCATATTAAGGCCCTCCATATGTTCCACTTCCAGAATTAATCATGTTTTTGTTTTTAGACCGAATGAAAGAGCACAGTTTAGGTTTGTGAAGTTAGAAATCCACTGGAGATAATCGGTTTACCACTAAGCAACCTGGACTGATCTGAACTACCGCGCACAAATAACAAAAGTACAAATAAAACGCGCTTGTATAGTGTATAAGTTGAAGTCTCACACTTGACCAGCTCGTTGTTGTAGGTCTGCAGAGCCGCAGCCTGTTGGCTCATGTTGGACTTCAGCTCGGATTAGACCAAATATCGGGTGAAAAGCGCAGAAAAAGCGAGTGTAGTCCGTCCGTCCGTGGCCCTGGTCCCGGCCCCGGGGCTCTGTGGCTCGGCTGTGGCTCTGCTGTGGCTGTGCTGCGCTGGAAAGTGGATAAAAACAGCAGAAATGAGCTAAAAACAGTACAAACCCTCCTTCGTCTGTGCGCGGTTCCCCTAACAACTGTCACCGGGCCGGAAGTGAGGCTCCGCTGCTGTGTAAAAACAGCTAGAGCGCTCCTCAACAGTGTGACCAAGGGCAGCCATCTTGTGACTGTGGACTTCTAACACGGGCGGGAATCATGGATGTATTAAATGAACTGGATAAGCCACGCCCCCTCTGTCTGTGGTCTCAGATTGATTAGTGGTCGTGTGAGGTACTGCAGCCTCTTGGAACCAGCCTTTTTCTAAAATTGCACATTATAATCACAGACAGGACTGAATTATTATCGGTATTTAAATAAAATAGAAGGAAATGTTCTTTTCTACCGTTTCTAAAATCACTGAAATTACCGTTTTTATATGAAGTGACGTCACACAAACATGTGTGAGTCACGTGAACGAGCGTCGGACGATACAAACAGAAGCTCGTGGAAAAGGCTCGACTAGAGACACCTGTAAGTTGTATTTTATTTAATTTCAGACGCTTCAGGTGTCTAACATGAAGAACACAATTACAATCACACAAGCTAACGCCAACACAAAGACCTGCAGCTGCTGGTCGCTCACGCCGCTCAAAGCATCATGGGGATTGTCGTCACGTGGCGCCCTAAAGCAAAGATGTCAGCCTCCGTATCAGGAAGTAGATGCAGAAGTAAGACAATTTTTTGGGGTCATGCGCCAATGAGCTCACTCCATAGAGATAAACAGGGCGCCATTTTGGATTCATCTTCCAGGTTTTATTATAGTTCTATGGCGGGAATCAGAATCAGAATTACTTTTATTTATCCCCAAGGAGAAATTCTTTTTGTTACATGTGCAACCGACCAGTAGAGACAGTAAAGTATTATAAACAAATTAAGATATATATATAAAATAAAAATAAAATACAATAGATCTATAATGGTCAACCCCATTTAACTAATAAAGTATCTTTATTAATCAACTAAACCCCCGATATGGACAATTTACAATAATGACAGAAATGACTGCACTGATTGGCCAGAGCTCTAAGAATGTGTTCAACTTTTGCATAAAAAATGTATCCAAAATGCTACTAAAATTGTGATTAAAAAGTAACTATAACTTTTTAATAGGGTACTTTTTTTTTTTTTACTTTTAGTTGAGTACCATTCAGTCTGCATTTCTTGAACTTGTAATTGAGTACAAATAAACAGTATTCTTTCCACCACTGCCTTTTAGTTATACATTAGTTTTAAATACTTGATTTAATCTGACTTCATTGCTTTTAGTCTGTGGCCGTTAAGTTCCTCATACGTTTCAATTTTTTAAAAATGTTTGGACGACCCCTGGTCTAATGTGAAGAAGGTAAGAAAACTATTCCAACTGCACAATATATGACAATCGAATCAAACTGCAATTGGAGTTAGCGCAATTACCAAAATTGAAACAGAATGTCCTGCAAAGACAACAGTATTAAGAGTTTACCCTGAAGTTTAAACCTTTACAAACCGAGGGATTGTGGAATAGGGATTGGGGATGTCACAATAAAATTCTTAATCTTATGCATGCCTTTTTATATATTTTTTATATTTTATTCATTGCTTTATGTTGCACCTTACACCGAAGCAAGTTCCTATGTTTGTGAATTTCACTGACAATGGCAATAAACCGTTTTCTGATTCTGATTCTGAAAAAATTTGAGTTACAATTATTGTGAGAAGAAACTTAACTAATTAACTAACTTAACTAAATTTAACTAATATTCGCAAATATTTTCAACACTTACTTTTATTCACATAGTCTGGTGCTAACTAATTAACTTAAACTTTGATGATTGGAATATTCATACTTGTACTCGATCTAATGCCCATACCCTAGTAACGCTACTTGTTATTTTATTATTTATTTATTATTATTTTTATTATTATTATTATTTATTTTACTTGCTACTTTTTATTTTAAGTCTTATATGGTGAATTGACACACAAATACTTAAATTTTGTGTAAAGTATAGAGCAGTGCGCTGTATTTAGGGTGAAATTCTATGTTGTTTTTTTATTTTTCTCTTTTTCCATTCACAAGATGGCCGCGGCAATAGTCACGTCAACAGAAACAGTTCCCTCTAGCGTTTGTCGTGTCACTATTGGAGCTGTGCGGTGTAACAGCGCCCTCTGCCGGTACCACCGTGAACATCAGCGTGGAGCGCACAGGACCGGGTTTCAGGGTTTCTCAGTGATTTTAATACATTTTCCAGATCAAAACTCGCTCACTTGTTCATACTTTTAGTCCTTCAGTCGCCTTTTCTCATTAACTTGGAAAAGGGATGGGCTGTTGAGCTCGACTGCAGAGTTAGTCTATCAAATAAATAATAAATAAAAAACATTTTGGGGTGAGGCCTGAGTAATAACAAAAAAAAAATCGACCTCTATCCACAGGTCCAAAAAGAAGAAGAAGAAGAAAGAAGAACAGAAGGTCAAACGTAATTTAAATTAATATATAATCAACACCTGTCATCATTGCTATCATGTAAAAGTGTTTGGTTGTTTTTGTGGGGTGCTCGAAAAAAGGTGAATTTATTTCCAAACAAAAAGCCAAACACCAAAATCATAATGCCTGAAACCTGAAACAACCAAACAACTTTACAAATCCCCCTCTAACTTAACCCCAGACCCTACAGGTGTCACCACTGAGCACCTGCTGACAGCACTTAAGAAAAAAAATGTACACACACCAAACACAGGACATTTTTAAAAAACTAATAATAAACACAAATCTGCAATAATTAACAGAGGAAAATAAGAATAACTAAAGTGAACGAACCCTTTCACAGTGCTATTGTCATGTTTTTATGTTTTTCTAATTAAGTAATCTAGTTTGGTGGAATAGTACTAGAGGTAAATATTATAGTTTTATAGTTACTTTCCACCCAAATCATAAACATAACATAAAAGTATAATAATGAAATAGTGTAAGGGTTTCAATGTGGATATTCAAAACTACATTTGCATTAGGTTGACATTTTTCCATTCAATACAGTATTTTCCAAACATGAAACTTTCTGATGACACATTATCACCGATAGCTGCCGTGATATCATTTTTGTTCAATTCTAGAGCTACACTTCAGAACCCCTCGTTAACTTTCAGCACTCGGACAGAGAGCCGACGCTTTCCAGGGATTTTATTTAGTTTATCTTCATTTAAACCAGGGGTGTCCAAACTTTTTCCATCGAGGGCCACATATTGAAATATAGACCAAGCGGAGGGCCACAAATCAATCGTGAAACGTTAAAAAAAGCTGCATTTATCTGATGTTTTAAGCTCCACCACATCTACATTCAGTCTCAGTGTCTTAATATCAGGTCTGTGCTGCACCAAAATGTTAGTTATTTAGGTTGGAATTGTAGAAAATCTGAAATGTGCTGTAAATAGTACTTATCAGGACAATGTGGGCCAGTTCACCAGGAAGAATAAGGGCCAAGAAAAATTGGTCTGAGGGCCGCATTTGGCCCCCGGGCTTGAGTTTGGACATGCCTGATATAGACTGTTCATAGAATGGCACTTCTCGAGGTAAAAGTGAGAATTATAGTTATTTGGCTGGTCATACAGTAGTTATAAGAGTTGTTTACAGCGAACAGTTTGATTGTGAGAAATGATTAGCCATAAGACCAGTGGTTCTCAAACTAGGGGTTGGGACCCCAATGGGGGTCGCGAAATGATTTCTGGGGGTCTCCAGATGATGAGGAAAAATGTATACAATAGTCTTAAACAAGGCTTGACACCTTCAAATGCAGTGGTAAATGTAGATTCCTATTTGTTCGCCTATTAAGGTCATTGTTCTAGGTTTATATTCTCAAAACATTAGATTTAAGGCTAATTTATCACTTTGCGTGTCGCCTATTTTTTGTGTTTGGGGGTCGCAAATGTGATTGATCAGTGGTCAGACATGTGACCATGTGTTGTTGTAATTTGTATAATGTAATATCTGCTCTGTTGTATGTATTGTTTTTTAAATGTACTGTATTTTAAACCCTCTGTAATTGTACTGTATTATCTCTGTAAAAGCCCTTCTGGGGACGGACATTGAGAATTAACCTTGGCTAAAATGTTGTAGTGTGTGACATGAGCTCATGAAGCAGACTTGTCCTTATTCAACTAAACTAAACTAAACTAAACTAAACTAAACTAAACTAAACTAAACTAAACTAAACTAAACTAAACTAAACTAAACTAAACTAAACTAAACTAAACTAAACTAAACTAAACTAAACTAAACTAAACTAAACTAAACTGTCTGTTATTTTGGGGGTCGCGACTGAAAAAGTTTGAGAACCACTGACACAGACCATCAGCGACATTAGCACACGAGGACACATTATTTTGTTCTTGTTCATGCTGTATCGCTGAATACAAGGCTGCTCAGTCAGTGCTGATCTAGTGAACATCAGCTGATCGTGTTGTTAAGTTGATCATTTGTCTTGCGTTTCAGACGGCAGGTACTTCTGGTCCTGCTCTGCTCAGGGCTGTGTCAAAAAACAGTGAAGGCTGAAGACCCACAATGTCCAGGACAAAACTAAAAAGCCTTGTCTGCCCCTCTGATGAAGAGCGACGATAGTTCTGCAGTGCATGAAACCAAAGGTCCCAGTGGCTCTACGGCAGACATGTCCAAACTCAGGCCCGGGGGCCAAATGCGGCCCTCAGACCACTTTTTCTTGGCCCTTAGTCTTCCTGGTGAACTGGCCCACATTGTCCTGATAAGTACTATTCACAGCACATTTCAGATTTTCTACAATTCCAACCTAAATAACTAACATTTTAGTGCAGCACAGACCTGATATTAAGGCACTGAGACTGAATGTAGATGTGGTGGAGCTTAAAACATCAGATAAATGCAGCTTTTTTGAACCTTTCACGACTGACTGTGGCCCTCCGCTTGGTCTATATTCAAATGCGGCCCTCAACAGAAGAAGTTTGGACACCCAGCTCTACGAGTTAAGCCTGCCTGTCCGCAAAGGAACTCAGTGACAGGCATTCTGCACGCCTCCTCCAAAGAGGGCCCTCCTGTTTAGGAGGACGAGGATCCCCTCAAGGTACAAGGACGGTTCTCTTCTTCTCATTTCCCTTCTCTTCTCATAGACACAAGAATAACAGCTTCAAGAAACCTGAACAGAAGCTCTGCTGCTGAGACTTCAGAAAGCACAGTGCTCTGCCTCAAAGGTAACACTGCAAAATGACCTTTATGTTTTTGTAGTTTAATTTTAAGTTAAATCTGTAATGTTTAGTATTCATAGCTGAAGTCATTACAGGGAATAACCTATATCAGAATCAGAAACGGTTTATTGCCATTGTCAGTGATCAAAAATTCACAAACATAGGAACTTGCTTCAGCGTGAGGTGCAACATAAAACAATGAATAAAATATAATAAAATATATAAAAAGGCATGCATAAGATTAAGAATAAAATAGACTAAGATAGACTAAGACTATATACAGAAATGTACAGTTGGCAGACAGTGCAATGTGCAAATGTGTCAGTACAAATAGACAGTTCTTATATAATATATTGTTAAAGTGGCAGGTGTTACAGAGTGTTCATGAGTCCAACGGCAGAGGGAAAGAAACTGTTCTTGTTGAGCGCCAACAACTCCCCATAACAATGTTCTTCTCCTGCGTCTTCAGTAGAAACAGAGGCTACAGCGGAGCGGAGTCAGGACCAAGAGGCACAGACTGTGAAATACACCAGTGACAATGTTTCCAACCTTGTATTACTATATTAAAATGATTGTTTTATACAAATTTTGGGCTTTAAAACAGGTTTTGTTAGTTCAGTATTGCATTGTAAAATAATAAAAAATAAAGCTGTGACTACTTCACGGATTTCACTTTTCGCGTGTTATTTTTGGAACGCAACTCCCGCGATAAACGAGGGATCACTATAAGCCTATGTAATATATATATTCAGTAACCTTTTGTTTATTTATGTACCATTTAAACTATAGGAAAGGGTACGCTATTGGCCAGAATAAATACAGATCTAATTTTCCTACATTTAGAAAAACATAACATTGTAGATTTTTTGGTAACAACGTTTAAGTGATTTCTTTTTTTTTTGGGTGTTTCAGATAATTACAGGGTGATCCGAAGGTCAGCAGTTCGAATCCCGCTCCTGACATAAACATTCTCGGTTGAGCGGTGCACTGGTGTGTGAATGTGTGAGTGAACGGGTGAATGGTTCCTTGATGTAAAGCGCTTTGAGTGGCTAAGAAGGTGGAAAAGCGCTGTATAAATATATAAATGAAATGAAATGAAATCTTCATGGTTGATATTCGAATATGTTTTGATATTCCATCTGTGTATTTTTTATTTTTTGCAATTTTAGCCTGATCCACCTTACTTTTGGAGAAAGGTGTGTTGTATGTGTTTTTTTGATTTATTTTTTTTTTTTTTTGTGTGTGTGCAATTTTAGCCTGATCCACCTTACTTTTGGAGAAAGGTGAGTTGTCTGTGTATTTTTGATTTATTATTTTTTTTTTTTTTTTTGTGTGTGTGCAATTTTAGCCTGATCCACCTTACTTTTGGAGAAAGGTGAGCTGTCTGTGTATTTTATATTTATTTATTTTTTTTTTTTTTTTTTGTGTGTGTGCAATTTTAGCCTGATCCACCTTACTTTTGGAGAAAGGTGTGTTGTCTGTGTATTTTTGATTTATTTTTTTTTTTTTTTTTTTTTGTGTGTGTGCAATTTTAGTTTGATCCACCTTTCTTTTGGAGAAAGGTGAGCTGTCTGTGTATTTTATATTTATTTATTTTTTTTTTTTTGTGTGTGTGCAATTTTAGCCTGATCCACCTTACTTTTGGAGAAAGGTGAGTTGTCTGTGTATTTTTGATTTATTTTTTTTATTTTTTTGTGTGTGTGCAATTTTAGCCTGATCCACCTTTCTTTTGGAGAAAGGTGAGCTGTCTGTGTATTTTATATTTATTTAATTTTTTTTGCAATTTTAGCCGTCTATGTATTTTTTTATTTTTTTGTTGTTTTTTTTTGCAATTTTAGCCTGATCCACCTTTCTTTTGGAGAAAGGTGAGCCGTCGACATAGAACTATAATAAAACCTGGAAGATGAATCCAAGATGGCCGTCCTGTTTATCCCTATGGAGAGTGCTCATTGGCGCATGACCCCAAAAAAGTTTCTTACTTCCGCATTTACTTCCTGATACGGCGGCTGACATCTTTGTTTTACTTCCTGAAACGATGGCTGCCATCTTTGTTTTACTTCCTGAAACGGAGGCTGCCATCTTTGTTTTAGGGCGCCATGTGACGACAATCCCCCACTTCATATAAAAACGGTAATTTTGGTGATTTTAGAAACGGTAGAAAAGAACATTTCCTTCTATTTTATTTAAATACCGATAATAATTCAGTACTGTCCGCAATTATAATTAGCAATTTTAGAAAAAGGCTGGTTCCAAGAGGCTGCAGTACCTCACACGGCCACAAATCAATCTGGGACCACAGACAGAGGGGGCGTACCTTATCCAGTTCATTTAATACATCCATGGCCGTCGAGCGAGGGCAGCGGCGTGCGTGACTGTGACGTAGGCTCGGTGGGCGGGGCTACAGTCCAGGCACCATGGCTTCGGTCGGACCCGAGGTGAGTGTTCCCTGCCTCCTCCTCAGCGCTACTCTACCGTGTCGCTCTTCTCCGCGCCTTTTCCGCTCTTCTCCGCCCGAGCCGAGCCGCACACGGGCAAAACCATCCGTGTCGCGGCCCCGGTGCGCCGTCTGGTCGGTCTGAGCGAGGCTGGAGTGGCTTCTTGCTTTTGTGCTGGACCCGGAGTGCAGGAAGATGCTACGCCCGGGAACGTGAATGGCCCATGCGCGTACGTCGTGCTCCGATGTCCCGGTGCGGCTTCATTCACCTTCCCGGTCCCGTAACACCTCCTCCGCTTGTTTCCAGACAGCTTTAGCGCTTCACAATCAACACCGCACTCATTGGCATTTGATTGTCGCCAACAAAACGACACACTTTTCGCTTCTTTTCTCATTTCCAGCGCGTACACCCCGTAGCGCTGCTTAGCTTGCAATGCTAATGCTAATTCCATTTCTGGCATCAAAAGCGCGCACTGCAACATCCAGCTTGCCCCCAAAAATGTCAGTTTCTCTCCTGTTTTCCGGTGCTCAAAGTGATCTAAACTCCCGCCCGGTTGTCGTGGTATTTGTAAAGCCCGCTGCCCACTGTCCCGCTTCCGATAAACTGATGCTTTTGGCTCCCGTTTGTTCCATGTAAACATTAGGCACCAGGTTGCACACACCGGCTTTTTTTTGCATCTGTATCTTTTTGCTACTGTCTTTTGCAATGCTTTCATTTCAGTGCACGGGTTTATTCTGCAAAGCTTCACGTTTACAGTTGATGAATGCATGCGAGCAGTGTGTATACAAAACAAAAGAGAGAGGATGAGCATTGCACTGCAGGGATTTTTGCTCAAATTTTGGCTAATATGCGAAAACTATAATGTTATGTTTAATTACGAGCACCTAAGAGTGGAAAAAGTGGTTGTCTTTTGGTGTTTTTGCTTGTTTTGAGGAAGAGTGTCGGTCCTGGAAGGTTTGAACGACAGGGGGCGGTAGCTGCACGTTGGTTGTGAGCGCTTTGGGAACTGCCAAGGAAATCTGCGCTTTCACTCGTGTGGCAGTGTATGGAGAGGCACAAGAAATTCTGATGTGGGGGGAAAAATGTAAATGTATCCTATTAGTAATTGGTTTTCCTGAATAAGATTGTATTACACATGTGCAGAGCTGTGTGGTGTGAGGTGTAGTTCTTAACCCATAGGCCAATGTCTTGTTTTCTGGTCAAATAAACCTGCTATTACAGGCTATAACTAATTGCATCTCTCCTGCTCAGTTCCGAGGACGTATGGAGTATGTGTCTGCCTGCGGTGGGCTTCTCTGTGTGTTTGGTTGGTGACTGTTTTGATCTGTGTGTTGGTGATCCTCCACATAGAAGGAGTTCCATGGTCCAATTCTGTTTGACCTTAAATATGTGACAGAATTGTTAAGTGTGGCGTTATGATAGATGTCCAGATATCAGAAAAAGAAGTTTGTATGAAGCTCCTGATGAATTGTAATGAACCAAGGCACATAAACTGTTTCACACTAAATATAATAAATATATATATATATATATAATATAGTTTGTTTTAGCAGTGTCATTTTTACGCCTGGAATAGTAAAAAGTAAAATAATTAATACAATTTACATTTTGAAATGGTATTGTTCAAGGCCCTGGAGAAGGTTAAAAATAAGCTAAAATGCCCTGATAGTGAATGATGTTGAATTCTAGAGCAGTGTTTCCCAACCAGAGTACGGGACCCCAAGGGGTACTTGAGAAATGACCAGGGTACTTGGAATGATTTCAGGTTTTAAATGAAGATTAAATATACTTTTATTTGAGTAAAAAAGTGTCATAAGTTGTAAATTTAGCATATTTTGGAGTCTCTTGGATCATACTTATAATTAAAATAAAAAATATAATAGTAATAATTGACTATATTCGACTAGTAAACCCATTTATTTGCCCAAAACTCAAGTTAAGGGGTACTCTGAGTGTAAAACAAAGCTTAGGGGGTACAAAAAAGCCTGGGAACGAGACAAAAAAGCCTGGGAACCACTGTTCTAGAGGAGTGATTACAGCAGCATTAAACAGTTTCATTGAGATGTCAAGTCAAATTTGCAAACTTCTGTTTCAATTTAAGTTAAATGGCATATGGCCCACAACTGCATTGGGCTTAAGTGAGACCAGCATCAATTTTGACATTTAATTTAAATGCATGTCTTTTAGTAGTAGACTGAGTGTTTTGTTTCATATACGCCCCAGAATAATACAGGCTGCTTAGGCTTGGTCCCAGATATAAGTAATAGAGCAGTAACCCTCTAACACCAGGTGTACACTGACTCCGCTCTGGGTGTAGATTTGGACTCACGCAACTTTTGAAAGTGCTTAAATCAATGCGTCTTGTTCTATGGACCCCGGAGCACTGTGGTCGCAGGTCCGCGGAAAGAATCCGCAAGAAGTCTATTTTTTGCCAGACGCGGCAGTGGTCTGGTGTGGTTTTCAGGTCGTTAGATGAGTGATCTCGCACGAAACCTTAGTCAAATACGGAATGCAGGGTTTCGAACCGCACCAGCACTGGAGTCAGTGTACCCAGTGCAAAAGGAAACCATTCAGTCAAAATAAAACCTCAACATATTGTAAATGTTTTATGATTTGTGCTTCAGTTTTACTTGGGTCCAGGTCACTCTTTAAAAAGTTATTTTAATTTCAATGTGTTTGTGACCTGGTTAAATAAATGTTAATAAAAGTTAATAAATATTACTGTGAGATAATGCATTCGTAGACAGAGCCTCGGCCACTACTATCAGTGCAGTTAATGTGGCAGTTCTGTCACACACGTCGCTTAGACTGAGTTTCCAGGTGTTGAACCTGTTGTCATGAGAAAATGCATCCACCTGGCAACCCGCGCTCACTCGCACACATATACTGCACACACGGCCTAGAGTTTACAGTCTTTCTACAGGGTCCACTTTGCACTCTCTGCCTTAATTTGAAGCTAGGTTAGAGCAACTACGTCTGGTTTTCTTCTTTTTTATTATTATTAATGTTTTTCATTTCATAAAACATAGAACAAAAAGTAAAAAGACAAAAAGAATTGCAGTATTCCGAAGAAAGTCAGTCTGGCCCCCTAGTTCCATCTGTCCCAATGTTTGGTAAATGCCAAATGTTTTTTTCAGTCCAGTCCTTGATAATGGTTCCGTCCTCGTCATCCATTTGTTTGTTCCATTGTTATGTTTGTTTTTTTGTTTTTTTGCTGCAGCCAAAAATACATTTATCATTTCTATTGTTAGAGCTTTACGTCCGAATCAAATTGAATGTTGACCGTTTGGCAGTGCTTCATTAATCTCATTCCAATATTTATGTACTACAGTTGTGCAATCTCAAAGCCTGCGAGGCCAGACACATATTTCCCTGTGAGTAATAAGCACTTTGACATGGTTTTATAAAATACTGTGATACATTTTTCCAACAGAATTCTTTTCAAAAATGAGAATTTGATCTACGCCATACAGCAGCGCAAACACAAAACTTCATGTAGAATATTGATTATTGATGAACATAAGTTACACTGAAATTTTATTGGTTTTTGTTCGTTTTTTTTTTTTTTTTGGTAAATAGGCTAAATGTTAATGAAGTCAACCGTAAATCATTTTTTATTCTTGGGCCGTGTCATCTTCAAGGGCCTGCTGCGGTGGTACAGTTGCAGGGGAATTACGTCAGAGGAATCAAAGAACAGGAGCATGGAGAGTTCCAAGGAAAAGTGCAGATTTTAAGTTGAATAATACTTTAATTAGTGTGTAAATAAGCTTCAGAGGATTGCCGCTGATTAAAGTGTCTGTATATATCCAGTGAAATATGACGGGAGTCGTATGTCATGACGACTCGAGCAAAAACTAAGTAGCGTCACAGTAATGGACCCCCACATGAAAGGCTGCCTTGTGTTATAAAAAACGTCCGTCTCAAATCCTGTTGTTCCCAAAACATTAGGTCTATAGCTACAATTGCAATTTATATTTGCCAAAGGAACTCCACACAGAAGGTAGAAAAGGAAAGGGCATGATGAGCACAATTTCTGAATTTCTTTTGCTCTTGTAATTCCCTAATTTGAGTCATTTGCCAAAGTTGAGTTAGTTGTTAGCTTGACTATAATTTCATTATTTAAATAGCCAGAAACTGTTAAAGTCCTTTTAAGTCAAACAGAGTTTGTCAAGAAAGTTTCATAATGTTTATTTTTTTTAAAAATACACATCTCACATCTCTGACCACTGTCCAAGATGTACCCCGACTAAGGCCCAAAGTCACTGGGATAGGCTTCAGTCACCCACAACCCCTAATGGGAACAAGCGGTAGAAAATTAATGAATTAATAAAATCTCAGAACTACCACAGTCTCAAAAAACATTAAATATTACACTAAAATCAGTTGACCTTTGACCTTTTGCATGGCTCGGTTTGCTAGGGGTTATTGGCAGTTAAATGTTGTGTATTCATGAACATTGGGCTCATATTTAATCAGAATAACTTCATGGCCATTGTCAGTGAACAAAATTCACAAACATAGGAACTTGCTTTGGTGTAAGGTGCTGCATATAACACGAATAAAATAGTAGCAAAAATATTTAAAAGAAGGCATGCATAAAATTAAGAATAAAATAAAATAGACTTAGACTATATATAGAAATGTATTTAGCTAGAGAGCAGTGCAAAGTCGGCTGTTCTTTAATTATGTGATTGTTAGCATGGCAGGTGTTATAACGTGTTCATGAGTCCAACAGCAGAGGGAAAGAAACTGTGTGGAGAAGGGTCAGCTGTGATCTGACCTGCTTGTCCTTGAGTCCTGGAGACGCACAGGTCCTGGAGACGCACAGGTCCTGGAGACGCACAGGTCCTGGAAAGCTGCTGTTGATCACCTTCTCAGCGGAGACACAATGCGCTGTAGTTTGTGTTTGTCCCTGGCTGTGGCTTCAGCGTACCACACGGGGATGGAGGAGGTGAGGATGGACCACACGGGGATGGAGGAGGTGAGGATGGACCACACGGGGATGGAGGAGGTGAGGATGGACCACACGGTGATGGAGGAGGTGAGGATGGACCACACGGTGATGGAGGAGGTGAGGATGGACTCGATGATGGCCGTGTAGCATCATCTGCTGCAGCTTGGCTTTCCTCAGCTGCAGCAGGAAGCACATCCTCTGCTGGGCCTTCTTGATGATGGAGCTGATGGTGGGCTCCACTTGAGGTCCTGAGTGATGGTGGTGCCGAGAAAGCGGAAGAGTCCACAGTGATGATGGGACAGTCTGGTGAGGGGGGGACAGGGGGGCTGAAAGTGCAGTTACAGCACACGTTTCATTTGAAATCCACTGTGGTGGTGTATAGAGCCAAAAAAATTTGAATTGTGTCTCAATACTTTTGGACCTGACTATATAACTCAATGCACTAATTCTGCAACAGCAAAATAATTTGACCACAACCAAATGGCTTTACCAGATGTTTACATGTGTACCTGGTATTACAAGCAGTTCTAGCGCCGTGGTAGCATTTTAGCCATTCGACCACTCAGAGGTTATGCTAGAGATAATTCCAGTCCATCATTATGACGGGCAGGGTCCCAAAAAATCCATCATGAGCCATTTTTATTTTTATCCACCATTATATTTTGACTGCACGTGTGTAACAGGTGATACACGCAGGGCGTCTGGGACTTTTAAAGGCAATAACAATGAACCCTCTCTTCCTATAAAGTCATATTTCTTCAGTAACAGGCGTCTGTATTTCAGCACTTTGCGTTTCTGTGCGTATCTGCAGCACACATCGACTCATGGATGTGCCTGCTCGTCCGTCTCCTCCACTGCCGCTCAAGTTATGTTCAAGTTATGTTGATATCCTATGTAAAACTAAGAGCTATAGTTTGATGTTCAACCTGTCAAAAACAAGCCATAAATGATGGAGAATTCTCGGTTAATGTAACCTCTGTTGCCACTTTATTCTTCTCCATGTCGTCTTGTCTGTATTTGGCACAATATACACTGCGTTCCAAATGATTATGCAAATTATATTTTTCTCTGATTTTGCCAAATAGTCAGTATAAATGACAGTTATAATTTTCAAGTCATCAACCTTTAGAGTACAATTCGTATGTCATTGAACATTCCTCACAGTATTTTTTTTTTTTTAATAAAAATTTAAAGTGGACTGTTCCAAATTATTATGTCCAGAGACAAATAGCAGAAACAGATAAATCATATTACTGTTGTAAAGAACTGAAAATGGTAATTTGTTAAATTAGAAGCATTAGCAGGTCATATTTACTGAGATCAAAAGATATTTCAATCCAAACATCTGAACAGGTCGATACATTTTAACATAGGACCTTATTTGATAGGAGCTTCACAATTCTTGCATCCATTGAACTTTTGAGTTTGTGGAGAGTTTCTGCTTGAATTTCTTTGCAGGATATAAGAATAGCCCCAGAGCTGCTGTTTGGATGTGAACTGCCTCCCGCTTTCAAAGATCTGGCTTGAGGCTCCAAAGGTTCTCAGTAGGGTTGAGGTCAGGGGAGGATAGGGGCCACACCATGAGTTTCTCTTCTTTTATGCCCAGAGCAGCCAATGATGCAAAGGTATTCCTTGCAGCATGAGATGGTGCATTGTGGTGCATGAGGATGATTTTGTTACGGAAAACACGGGTCTTCTTTTTGTAGCATTGAAGAAAGTCGTCAGTCAGAACCTCCACACACTTTTCAGAGGTCATTTTCACACCTTCAGGGACCCTAAAGGACCAGCTCTCTCCCCATCATTCCGACCCAAAACATGACTCCGCCCCCTCCTCACTGACGTCGCATCCTTGTTGGGACATGGTGGCCGTCCACCAACCATCCACCACTCCATCCATCGGGACCATCCAGGGCTGCACGGCACTCATCAGTGAACAAGACTATTTGAAAATGAGTCCTCATGTATTTCTGGGCCACTGGACCGTTTCTGCTTGTGAGCATTGGTTAAGGGTGACCCAGTAGGAGGTTTATGCATAACTGCAGCCTCCGGAGGATCCCACTCCTTGATGTTCTGGACTCCAGAAGCACCAGCAGCTTCAAATACCTGTTTGCTGCTTTGTAATGGCATTTTAACAGCTGATCTCTTAATCTGATGCATTTGTCTGGCAGAAACCTTCCTCATTGTGCCTTAATCTGCACAAATCCATGTGTGCTCTGAATCAGGTACAAATTTCTTAATATTATGATGAGATTTTAAGTTTTTATGAAATATCTAAGATTTTCATGACTTGTCCAAGGCATTCAACTATTTCACGCTTTTCGGTAATAGAGAGATCCTTTTCTTTCCCATATTCTTTGAAAATGGAAAATGTCTACTTAATGTGGAACTTCCTCCTTCTTAACTAGTTTTTCCTTTAATTGGACTTACCTGGCTAATCTGCACAGGTGTCTGAGATTGTTTTCACTGACCCAAAGAGCCCTGAGACACAATACCATCTATGAGTTTCACTGGAAAACAAAAAAATTAAAACCTTTATGACACTTAAACACAATTTGCATAATAATTTGGTGCATACTAAACTCGCTCTTGTAGTTGTTGAAGAGTGGGTGAAAGGGCAGCTGTTCTCCATTAAAATGTATGGGTTGCTTCACCCATGAAGGTCTCTAAGATGCCAGCTGTATCTATTGAAGTTCATTGTTTTCATTGCAGGTATTGAATTGAATTCCATTCCTTTTTCTGAGATCCTCTTGTTTATTCTTGTTGAGAAGCCTCAGTATCATGGCTATCAGGCGCACTCTGCCGTTTTTCTTCTACAAAAAGCCCATTTGACAGCCTCTGGCCTCTTGACAGCCTCTGGCACACCCATGAGTCTCAAGTTCTGACGTGACCTGGACTCCAGGTCCAAAAGTTTGTCCTTCATGGCAGGGCTGTGCCAAAAATCGAAAGATTGTGTTCAGCGAGACACTGTGCCCTGGACCTGAGCCTGACCCGACAGAGCAGGCAAACTGGGTTGACCATGGCAGGCACTCCTAAAGAAGCCGCTACAGAGGCAAGTTTATGTGGCCACATAGCTCAGAGCGCCTCGATGTGGATCGGAGACCGTGAGCAAGGTGCTAGCTTTGTTTTACTAAGCAAGTGCACTAAACATATAAGCTACTGTCAGTGGAAATACGGTGGTTTATCACAGGGTCAAGTCAGTGTTTGGTGAGAAAGGGTTATTTTCCTTTTATATCCTGTTTTCACCCAAGTCTGTGTTGTGTCTTATCTTATTATCTTGGTGCACTCCTTAACATGAGCAGACCTGGAACCAAACAAACCCAGGCCCCTTTGTGAAGTAGTACCTCCTGTCAGCAGACACTTATAGAACCCCTCAAACCATCAACATAAATAAGTACGCTGTGTTCCATGCTAATGCAATTGATCACAATAACAGCTCTGCTATAGTCCAGTAAGATTTGTATTTTGTATTTTCCCAGTTGCTTTTAGCATTAGCCCACAAAAAACCTCAAATTATGAATAATCCAGAGAGTCAGCTGGTACCAACCCATCAATGACATTTAGGTGAAGTCAAAGCAGTTGGCAAGCAGGCAAGCAGTGTTTAACCAATACAATCTAAAATCACAGTGTCAAAACTATAATTAAATTGTTCCAAATAAACCCGTTAGTGGCATCTACAGGCTGCTGAGCGGTATTGCAGAACATGCTTCCCACCTGCTGCCCAGCGTGCTCTTACCCTGTAAAGCCCAACCACACTCCGCTCTCTGACATGAGCTTTTACGACCGTGAAGGAGAGCAGCTTGTGTGCACATGCGTAAGGAGAACCACGCCAGGCTCATACAGTAATGAAGGACTGAATGAAACAACCAGAGACTTCTGCTGCTTGTGCATCTGAGCGCAAACTGAGCATGTGCAGCAGAACTTCAACAACGGCACATATTTTTTTCTTTTAGCATCAAGTCATTGTTTGTAGCTAAGGCTAAGGCCATAATTAGGCAGTTTGTGTGTCATGGAGGATCCACGAGTGTGTAAAACTGAGCTGAGCTCATCTGAGCTAAAAGCTCACAAAGATAGATAGATTACATACATTTAATGAAGTAAACATTTTATATACCACATGCTGACTACATTACAAAGTATCAGTAATTTAAAGACACGATTCAATGGAAACAGGCACCCAAATGCAAAAAGTGCAACATAATTTGTAACTTTAATGCAGCCAATATGTTAAAATGTTTCAAAAAACACAAATAAGGACTTTTTGCTCATGATTATGCAAGGATTGCTTATCATAGTGCAGTGTTTCCCATTGATTCTGTGGAGACTATGGTGGCACATGCATGGCCCGTTTCTATTTTATACAGATGTTGGAGTGTAAATGTCTCTTATTCCCTGTAATAAAAATTTTAACTTGTGTCTATAAAATTGCAACATTCGCCATTGCGTTGTATTGCCTTACAAATGCAAAATCATCTCAAAGTCACCATGTCATCTGTATTTACACGATAAACGCAGTCATCCTCCAGAGGAGAGTGCAGTGTCCCTAAATGTAGGACCGCACTAGCCAAATCAGCCTTCAGCCTTCAGCCTTACCAACAGAGATTCTAACTTGCACAAAATTTCAAAAGTTTGCACGTCTGACAAAGAAAATGGCTGTTGTCTTAACAAGTTTCGTGCTATAACCTGCACCAGCATCTCTCCTTTGACTTTGTCTTGGTTAATGTATTGTTGTGCACTGTCCCTGCACACATAGAAGAAAAGGAAAACAACTTTTGCAAGTTATTACTAGCCCTAGATCCAGACGCCTTTTTAAAAGTGAAATAACCATCAGGGCTTACAGGGCTTTTTCATGCTTTTTACTGTGTACCTGAGTGAGCTTGTATTCCTTTTTACAAAAAGATTATGCATCGGCCATTGTTCCATTGAATGTGATGTGATCATTTAAGCCATGAATTTATAGGACAATGACATTTCCAGCCCTTTATTATTTGGTTCTGTCACGGTTCCTTTGAAACTGTCCTGATTGAGGTCACATGATCAGCGGAGCAGCGGAGAAGCGAGAAAAAGGAAGGTTGAGAACATTTTGTCCTCGTCTCCTTCTCAACCTTGGTTGCATCTGAACGCTGTTTTTCTGCAGTTTGAACGGTCACGTCATGTTGTGTTCTCGACTGTACTCCTGGTCTTCTATCACAGAGTTCATCTCATCCAACAGGAGTCAAATATTTACTTACTGATTATCAACCCGGCTTCCTTTGTCTCAACAGTAATCCTTGGAAAGTGATTGTTGTGTTTGCTCTGAGCGTATACATTTTTTTTCTCCATAATTCTGTTTTTTCTGTCACATTCATAACGGATTCTGCTTTTTGACAGATAACTGTTGAAATGTGCATCTCAAATGTGTTGTAGTCCACATGCATTGTGGATAGGGTAGGACTGTTTTCAACACTAGCACAGGGTTACAATTCAGAGTTAAACTTAGGCCGCCTCAGACTGCTGCTCAAAAGGACACTTCAAGACAGGCCTCACTGTACATTTTCACCATTTTTACAATATTTAAGTACTTTTGGCTTTAGAAGACATATAGAAGAAGAAGAAGACAACCTAATAATGACTAATCTACTAATTGTGACTAGTTGACAAGGGAAAAAATGGGTTTTGATAATAGTTAAATGGACTATACAAAAATAAAATGCATGACAAAAGACCTTTTATTACTAAGGTTGTGACATTAAATCTAAATGTCAAAATAATTTCACATCTCTGTGCAATAATTCACATTTATAAATATTATCTATCTAGAACCTTTTTATTTGGTTGATAATGTATTCAAAAGGTCTAATAATCGTTAGTTGTAGCTCTAGATACCAGTAAGTATAAAACGTAAATTATTACAGCAATACATTTTGAGTAAAACATTTAAATGACCTCATTCCTCAAGCTTAAGCTTATTGAATGGCAAGTGTGACCACTCTCCCCTGTTCAGCAGTCTGTAAGATAACCTGTAGGGCTGCGAGCTGACTGAGAGAGTGTGAAAATGAGTAACAGATGGGACTGAAGCGGCTTTCCACTCCTACACTACAACAGGATGGTTGTTTGGGCCCGCTGTGAAATAAATGCATGCAAAATATTCAGCATTGAGGGTTTCTCCCAGAATGTAAAGCCTGCTACGAAAGGAAATGTCCTGACCAACCACCCTCTTAACAACTGCATGAACCAGAACTCCTGAAGCCTCCAGCACATGTGAACAAACTTGCCACTATCATCCTGGCATTCCCGGCAGACATGGTTATCTGCCTGTCCCACTTAATGGAACGTGTAGGTCCTTGTTAAATTTTAAATTTGGACAAGCTGTGTCTTTAACTCCTTCGACATTTTCTTCACATTCCACTCTTCGACTGTAAGAATGTCTGATTTGAAGTAGATCAGACCTACATTCAAGATGCATTCTCCTCTTTTTAGAACACTTGCAGTGACTTGTGAATGAACTATAAGATTTCAATGGAACAATAGAAGGAATTTCACTGCCATGCCTTTTTGCTCTCTGGTGGTTTTTCAGAGTACTACAAGTGTTAGGCACATGATGCACAGTTTTGCTGAAAACTGCACGTCCAGATAAAGTAACTGTTTATGGTATAGTTTTCCTGTGTAAAATGTCCACTTTCACTTTAAGTTAAGAGCAGGATATGCCCACAAATTAGGTTATTTCTGTTCTTATTGATGTAAATGAATTATTTACAGAGTCCATTTTAAGTTTTGAGCCAGTTCTGGCAAGCATCTTGGCAAGCAATTCTAGCATGACCACGTTTGTCACTGCTTGCCTAAAACTATAAACGGAGAGATTCAAATTCCTGTTTTTGGTGAAGATGCATGCACAGCCATTTGAAATCTGCTTCATCTTCTGTTCGTCTGTTTCCACTTGGATCCCAGCCTCAGCCCTGCGTCTGCCTGTCCCTCTAGTGGCCGTCTTCTACTCTCCCCAGGCTGTTATGTGGCATCGAAATGGCGGAGCTGCAGAGTCTCGTGTGTCTCCCCTCCCCCTCCTGCTATCTATAATGTCGTCATACTGCTCTGCACCGCTAGGGGGAACGCTTGTCTCCAGAGTTGGGTCTCCAAAGGTGTTGGTCTAGTTCAGATGGAGTCAGAAGAAAGCTCAGAGTGCTCGCTTGAAGGTTGTGGTGCTGGTTAGAAGAAGATTGGAAACTAGGGGTGTCACTGATGTGGTTTAACACGTGAATGTCTTCTTACACCTGCCGGAGGGACAGGCTTCTGCAGGCCCTTGGTGCACTCTGAGTCAGACTTGGTTTCTATAGGGCTATAGAAATTCTCTCAACTAAAGCTGTGCATCGTTTAATACACTAAAAGGAAATGTGGCACTAGCAAAAGCTCTCAGAATTATTAGGATCTGACTCAAAAAACGCCTATGTACACAGAGAAGTACTGACAAATAGCTTCTTCATAAGTGAAAGTCAGATTAAACTGTCCAGTTCCAAAACTCCAGCATAACTCACTCTTTCTTTCCCTCTGCTGTTCTGCTCTTTAATAAATTAATTTGACTAGTAAAAGACTGTCGACTAAGTAGTTCTCAACCTTTTTCAGTTGCGAGGTATTTTGAAGAATTTATATTCACAGCAGCAGAAAGGGCTCAGTTAATTTGAGATTTTGGAGTGAATTGTTAGTTTATTCTGCTGTTTCAGATAAATAAAGTGTTTGCTACTAGCTGTCTGTAAATATATTTGCAATTGTGTGATCTTGTGATGTGGTCAGCGCACTGTCAAATACACACACAACACATCAACCCCCTTTACATCGACTAATTAATGCACAGAGCACGTCTTTAGTCTGCTACAGCCCTACCGTCGACTTATTAATCGAATAAAGGACTACAGCCTATAGGTTTCTAGTGCAACGGAACACAGCACACTAGTCTGGTCGGCCTTGAGACGGGCTTCCGGTGCATGTATGAACAACAATAACATGCTGAGGAGAATATTTATGACGCTGTCTCCAAACTCCGGCAGGGTCTGTAAAAGCTGCTCTTGTACATGTGGCGTAAGAGGCAAGGAAACCAGCTCTGTCAGTTTTGTGGATGAGCCAGCTCTCAAGGTTCCGGTCAAATAGACGTGTGCTGCTGTTGTGTGTTTTGTGCGTAAGAGCCGAGAGAGGAGCTGGAGAGAATGTGTAATGACGCCGTGTTCATAGGGTAGAGCTGCTGGATTTGCCGCAATCGAAATAACAATTCGAATAGTCGCAAATAGCTAAGGCTGCAATTATTCAAGTAAAAAATACCAAGTTTTACTCTGTATTAAAGCTGCTAACCCTGTAGTTTAGACCAGTGGATCCCAACCTTTTTGTCTCGTGTACCCCCTAAGCATTGTCTCGTGGTTGGAGTACCCCTTAACTTGAGTTTCAGACAAATAAATGGGTTTATTAGTTGCATATTGTAATTATTACTAATATATTTTTAGTTTTAATTATATTTATGGTCCAAGATACTTAAAAAATATTCTAAATTTACAACTAATTACTCTTTTTTTATTCAGATACAAGTACTTTTCATCTTCTTTTAAAACCTGAAACCATTTCAAGTACCCCCTAGCAATTGCTCACGTACCCCTGGTTGGGAAACACTGGTTTAGACCTACGATCTACGAACATGCATGAGATTCAAGGTACAGTTTAAAGTTCAAAGGACTTCCTTCCTGGACTCGTGTCAAATATGAACTCTGAACACAATCGTACAATGAAAACATCTCAATCTTGTTGTAATTGCAATCATGGGGGTGTCAGTGTGTATGTTAAAGTCGCATTAACAACTCATATTTGGAGAATTAAAAAAAAAACAGAAAACCATCAACTTTCAGCATTTCAAACGACTGTGTTCCAACTAGAAAGATTGAAAATGTCTTTGCGTTCATGACAGTTCGATTGAATTTTACGCTGGGAATGGAAACTAACATTTTTCACTTTTTGATCGTTTGGTTTTCGACCTTGTAAACTTGTTATAAACTTGTGTACATGTGCTGTCTGAGTGACTGGACTGCATTGTTGATAGATTTCAGAGCGGAGCTACATTCCTCTGCCGTTTTAGTCTAGTGTGATGTGAACCAGCACTGTACTTCAGGTTTGCTCAGCGTTTAGAGACACGGCTCACTGTGACGCTTCTGTATGCCATTGTCCATATCGCAGGGTAATCCAGAGGCGCGTGGGCCTGTGAGAAATGTGTCAACAATACAGTCATACGTCATCGTCTCCACTCCACTCGACTTTATTTATAGAACGCTTTTAAAAACAACACAGTCAAGCCAACCAAAGTGCGGTACGTTCACAAGACGCATAACAAATTGTGATAAAGTTGTAAATGATCAACCCTCAAACTGAGGTAAAAGCCAAGGAAAACTGTTAGTCTTTAGAACGGACTTAAAAACAGGAAGTGAGTCGATCAGCCTGTTGTGAAAACGGAGCTTATTCCACACAAAGGCCATAAGAACCTGAGGATCTTTTTAAATGGTAGAAAATATGACTTTTCTCTCTTTAGCAGGTAGGTCATATTAACTGTCCACTTTGATTCTTTTGTTGTGAGCTTTGTATTGATTCCTAATTAAATGAATGTCCAATTGAGAGACTATTTTTAGCGTTTGTGTACATTTTGACACACCCATTTAACACACATAGATCTTGGAGGATAAGTGCTCGGAATTGCTCTGACTAGGGCTGGGTGAAAATGACAGAAAGGAACATCTCTATCTTTTTTGTAGTGTCCAGATAACAATAGTTGGACAATATTTTGACATTTCCAACAGACATGTTTTAAAGCATGTAGTTAAATGTATTGTGGAGGTGTAATTATCAGGCAAATGTGAAATATCATCATAAATGAATCATAAAAAAGTGTATAAATATATCAATCCTGTTATTGGTATCAGCTGATATCGAAAAAAATAATTCTTTCGCCAATATTTTTAGACTTTTTTTTACACAATCATGCTACTAATTATTTTATATCCCAGATAAATACATTTTGTTGTTACTTTTGATATGTCGTATTATTTATAGGTGAAAAATTAATGTATGAACTTATATCTCAACTTAAAATAGATTTATGGGCCTTGCTATGGATTTAAACTAAATTTAAAACTAAATTTCGACGACAGCAGTAATTAACTTTGAGTTTTCGTCTAATTAGACAGTTGTCAATTTAGCACATCTTCAAAACATTCACAATATTTTGATATATTGCCCATTTCTAGCTCTGATATGCAGCACAATTCAGGGAGACTTTACAATGTCCTCCGCAAAAATTGCATCTTTTGCTGCGAAACCCTGTAGTTTAGAGCTTTTTAAACATGTTCTGAAAGGGATTCTTGGACTAGTTTAGCGTTTGAGTTTTCAGTCATCTCACTGTCACTCTCACTCACTGAATCTTAGTCTTCATTTAATTTTTGTTTTGTTTTTGATTGTTCAGCTTCAGTGTAACAATATGTTCTATAATATCTATCAGCTCAAGTTTAGATAATCTTTGTCTGATGTTTTAGATGTGCAACACAAGCAGAGCTAAGACACAACCTTAATTTGTTGATCGGTTCCATGCTCTGTGCTTTTCACCCTCCCTTTCTCCCTCTAGTGGTGAGAACGTGCCATGTCTGTTTCTCTGTGGCTCTAAAATGGCGGTGGAAGTGTTCAGTGTTCCCTCCCTCCCTCCCCCTCCTGTTGTCTGCACTGACGTCGGCCCTCTCTCCGCCTCTAGGGGGCACTGACGCTCTTGTGCAGGTGGACTTTTGGAGGTGGACTCGTTGAGATGTTGGTCCTGGTTCCCTGTGTCTCTGTTCGGTTCCTCTGACGCTGTGAACGTGGCAGGTGGAGCTCTCTGTTCACTAAACGCCTCGATGTCAGCACAGGCTTGGCTTTCCATCAAGTTCAGGCCATGAGAAAAAGAAAGTTTGATGGTTTTCTGCTCTCATAGTCTGTTAGGCTGTTTAAAAATTGCACTTATTAATTCCTTGTTTTAGCTTTTCTGTTAGGGAAAAAGATTATTTCACAAATTATTCTGGATTTCAGTGTAATTCATAGACATCCCAGCCACTAATCTCCAGCTACTGTGTTGTCTATAAAGCTGTCCCTTGATAATTGACCATTGTCTGTCCTGCTCATTCTATCCTCTGACGACGCTTCTATGGCCATCATTTATTCTCAAACGCATTCATTTCAGTTATCATGAATATCTTTGACAGTATTTAATTCTATTTAGATTAGATATGATGGATTTTTTGTTTTTCTCAAGTAGAGCTTTGTCAGCCTTTTGTCGATTAGTCAATTCAATCTTAAAATGTAAATTCATCGACGTATTATGTTTTATCGATATAGTATTTCTATGTGACGGCAGCAGAAAGGAGGAATGAGTTTAATCTGCATTTTTTTCCCCGTCATTTCCTTGAACATTTCAGTATAAATTGTTTTTGTTTTTGCTTGAACTCCTGTGTCGTTGTCATGCACTTTACATTAGAGACAGAAATACATAATAGTTCTGAGAGCATTTGCCACGCTCCAATTTTAGTCTAAACGTCGAAAGTCTTAACTAATCATCCAGTTAAGACTGGACCAAGACTTGGTCCAGTCTCATCCATTTGCTCTTTAACTTCTCTGACTTTTCTCTTTTGTAATATCTGCACAACTCATTTAATTGTTTTTGACCATTTTTTTGTAATTAAGTAGGTCATGTTTGTTTCTGTTTTTTAATATTTTAACCATTGTTCTGGTGCTGCAGAATTAATTGCATCCAATCGCAAATCGCAATGGCTGACATCATTTTCTCCGCAACCAACAAAATAAATATCCTGTTTTATTTTGCATAAAAACTGCCAACCCTAGATTTCTACAAACATCCTTTCATCTTATTTCCGTCGTTTTGTCAGTTCTTTTGGATGCATTAAAAGTGTAAATGTGACGAAGTGAGCTCTACACTCATCTTGTCCCTTTGTTCGCAAACACACACCATATGTTTAAACCTCAGTCAGTGTACACTATAAGTTACTGCTAAGCTACACTCACATATCCCGGGTCTTGTTTGTGTTAGTCTTAGTTAGTTTATTCAATTTAGCAAAATTCATTTAATTCAGTGTTCATTTAAAAAACACACTTAGACATTTCAGTTTATCAATTTATTAATCGTGCATTGGTTTAAAGTATTTTGTATCTTCAGAGTTTCTTTCATACTTACCTGGTCCATGTGGTGGGGAAGGATAAAGGGAGAGCCGCCCTACTGTTCCTGGCTTTTAAACTCTGTGACATCACCAGAAGGTACGATCTGGAGAGGGGGTTTCCTACTGTTAAATCAGTCTTTTGTGGATCCTATAGATTATGTTGTTGGAATTGACAACCCTATGTTATTGTTTACTGTCAGTACAGTTATTGTAATATTTCTGGTTGTGTCTGTATTTGTAATTTGTATTAGTCATCACAGTTCCAGTTAAGTGGACTAGGCCAGGTAATATGAAAAGATGTTTTGTACCAGATTTTAGCTCTGAGCTAATTTCCATCTGCAGTCCCTGAGACACACAATGACATTACAAAAACAATGAACACAGAGCATAAGACAATGCGATGCATGATATGTACAGTGTTAATACATTCAATAGTTAGTAAAAAATAATTAAAACTTGTCTCTTCCTAAACCTCCCTGTATCTCGTGTCTAACTCTGATGCTGACAGGTCGGCCCTTTAAGAAAATGTTGTTTTATTTGCAGGCTACATTTTTTTAGGTCTTTGGATAATTTTAGCTCAGTTGGAAGTTTATTCCATTCTGAGATTGTTTTAAATGAAAATGTAGATTGCCCTAGTGATGTTTTCCGTTTTGGTATGGTACATTGGCCATTTGCTGTTGACCTAGTCGTTCTGACCATCTGATCAGATGTTAAATGAACAAACTTTTTCAATGGCGGCGGTGCCACATTATTGATAATCTTGAATAATAATTTGAGGTTGGCCAATAGTCATCACAGTTCCAGTTTAGTGGACTAGGCCAATTGGATTGGTCTGACTTTTAATGCATCCAAAAGAACTGACAAAACGACTGAAAAAGGATGTTTGTTGAACAGAATCTATTATTAAAACATAAATTCATAAATCTGATTATTGCAGTTACAATACTTGTCAGAAAACATTTCCCAAATCGTGCAATTGTTTTACTTTATTTATTTCACAGTTAACGCTTAAGTGTGTGTGAGTGTTTGTGTATCTCTGTTATGGTTTATTTTGGTTGTATTGTCTGCTCTACTATACCTGTATACCTTTTTTTTGCTCTTGTCATTTTGAAGACCCCTTTGAAAACAACTTATCCTCCAAACAAATACATTTAAAATTAAAAGTCAGCCAAATGAATAGAACTCAATGCCTGGTCTCTGTTCTGTTCTCATAAAGGTAAATGACAATGGCATGCTCCCTCCATTGCACTGGGGAATTAGCTGAAACTACCATCCACTTTTACTGCCAAAGCCAATTTGCTCACTTTGAACTTTATTATCTCTGCCTCTTTGACATGCTTTGTTATAGAAATGCAGTTTTTACCCTTCTGTTTTGTGTTCATTTGTAAGGAGCAAACGTTGAGAAAGGTGAGAGCTGTCATCTGCTGTTGTCGTCGTAACTGTAATGGAGAATATATCTAACCGTGGATACATTTACATAGCAAGAAAAATCAGATAACTCAATAATTACTGATCTGATTTTAGGTGTGTGTACATGCCCAAGAGAAACTGGATCCTCAACAACACCATGTTTTAATTTCTTGAAGCCATTGGTGTGAGAAGATGAGAAAATATAAAGTTTAGTTTAGTTTTAGTTTAGTCTTTATTTGAAGGTAGGGCTGGGCGATATGGCAAAAAATTATTATCACGATTTTCTTGGGGCCAGATCATGATTTCGATTTTATCACGATTCATGTTCATTTTGTATTTGTCTATTGCCTTTAATAGAGCTGCAATATTTAGGAAAAATATCTAATTGTGATTTTTCTGACCAAGATTACATTTGCAATTCATGTTTTACTTATAGAATTTTGTTCAAAATCACATTTTAAACACAATTTTGGCGCTTTTAGTCATGTTTTTGTCACGTTCAGTTGTGTTTGTCCTATTTCAACGCGTCTTTTAGTCACGTCTTTGTCGTTTTTAGTCACGTTTTGTGGCTTTTAGTCACGTTTTGATGTATTGAGTTGCGTTTTTGTCGCTTTTGAACGCATTTTTATCACTTTTTTTCTTTTGTCGCTTGTTTCAGAACATGTTTGTACATGTTTGACATTTTGTTGTTTGCAGAAGAAATTTGCCTTTGAGATTAGCTAAGTGCATCCATTAAAATTGCGATTTTGTGTCGATTTGGTTGAATTGTGTAGCCCTGGTGTATAAGAGGTAAATAAAGTCATCAGCTCAGAGGCTAAACATCAGGAGAAAAAGTGTGTTTGAACAGACAGCTGCATTAAAGACACAAACAGTGAATCATGATACCACGATTTCACAAAAATAGCAGATTGTCACAGGGACGAGCTCACGATTCGATTTTTATCACCGTATCGCCCAGCCCTATTTGAAGGGACAATGTACAGAGACATTAAGCTCATAAAAAACAGAGATGTTCTGCACCAGATTAGAGCTAAATAGCTAGTTTCCATCTGCAGTCCCTGATTTACAAGAATAAATAGTACAGTGCAAACAACAAAAGATTGTAAGATCAATTCACAAATTCCACTCTGACTCAAGCGCTCTCACACAGCATCACACATGAACAAGAAAAAAGTATTTACAACATTTGTCTTATAGAATATACATGACCTACCTATTTACCTTTCACTATTAAATCAGTCCATAAGCCTCTTATCTCAGTTACATATACAAATAGGGCTGGGCGATACGGTGATAAAAATCGAATCGTGAGCTCGTCTCTGTGACAATCTGCAATTTTTGTGAAATCGACGTATCGTGATTCATTGTTTTTCTGTCTGTAATGCAGCCGTCTGTTCAAAAACACTTTTTCTCCTGTTGTTTAGCCTCTGTAGCGTAACCAAAAGCGATAAAAATGCGCTCAAAGAAACCAAAACGCGCCTGCAAACAAGAAACAATTCGAGCGACAAAAACGTGAAAAAACCCCGACAAAGACTCATTTAAATACGACAAACACAACTGAACATGACAAAAACTAAAAAGCAACAAAACAGAATCCTATTATTCAAACCCAAATCTCAAATCTAATCACAATGGCACTGGTCAGAAACATCACAATTAGATATTTTTCCTTAATTATGCAGCTCTATTAAAGGCAACAGAAAAAAACAAAGTGAACATGAATCGTGATAAAATTGAAATCATGATCTGGCCCCAAGAAAATCGTGATAATCGTTTTTTGTCATATCGCCCAGCCCTATATACAAATATATACATTTGGTTTATTTGAGGAGAAGCAAATATCTGTCAGTGCTGACAAGTCTGAGCGCTCCACAACCACAAAGTCTTCTACATGTTTTTGACTAAAGCTTCAGAATAAACTACTGAGAACTGACTCCCTCTCCATTTAGTCTTGAGCTCTTCCACCATCTCTGTGGCAGTAAAACGGTGGGAGCTTCAATCCTCGGCCGTGTACCCTCCCTCCTTCGTCCTCCCTCTGACGTCACCCTGCCCTCTCCACCACCAGGGGGCCGCCACAGCCCATTGTTTGCCCGTCATTTTTCTCCTCCGACATTTTCTTCACACTTTGGTCCACTCCCAGTGTTGCCAGATTTTACTGACAGTTTCCAGCCCAAAGTCCACATAAAACCCGCCAAGATCAATGAAAACCAGCCCAAATTATAAACTTTCCAAAATTACTATTTAAATGGCATACAAAGCACAGTTGCAATGGTAAAATCATGAACAAACCAACGGCACACACCAGATAAACATATAGACCACAGTCGGGCCCTTAGCCCTCCTTATTTGGCAACTATACAGTACCACCATCTGATTGTGTGGTGCGTTTAAAGTTGACAGGTTAGACATGTTTGACTAATATATACTGAATATGATTGTATTTAAGATTTTACTACAAATTTTGCCTATTTTGTCATCTGTTTGACAATCTTCATAACATTTATAGTGTTAACTGTCTATTTATTTTCAACTGTACGTCACATTTTGATGACACACACCTGTAATTTTGAACTTTTAAAATTTCTTCTGGAACTGTACTTCAAAAATGTAAAACTGCTAAATATTTACCACAAGTCAAATCAAATCAAATCAAATCAATTTATTTTTATAATGCCCAAAATCACAACAACAGTTGCCTCGATGGGCCACAGGTAAAAGCAGTTCAGATAACTGTCCCAGAATGCCCCTGTCCTTTGACCCTCCTTCGCGGCGAGGAAAAACTACAAAAAACCCCACGGGAAAAAGTATAAACCTCGGGGAGAACCACAGTGAAGGAGAGATCCTACTCCCACGGACGGACAGGCTGCAGATGAACTAGGACTGACGCATCCACTTGGACTGTGGAGCCAGAACCACTCAAGAGGGAGGTGGCTTTAAAGAGTTCCTCCAGGCGGACGAGGAGCAGTCCACCAGTGTAGAGAGATCCTCCAGCAGGAGATGAGGAACAGTTCATCTAAGTAGATGGAGTTCGTCCAGGCAGACGAGGTGTGGCTAATCCAGCTGTCCAGGCGGGTGGCGCATAGATCGTCCAGACAGGTGGGGGTGGGGGTGGTCACTGGAGCAGCCGCCGCAGTGCCTGAAACAGTCTCCACTCCCCGGGGGAAGTGGAGAGAAAGAGAAACATGTGAACAGCAATGAACAGACTACAGTTGAAGTAATATTAAATATTGTTGATAGATAAAGTAGGAAGAACCAGAGGACAGTGTTCAAGCTGCCATACTTCCCCCAGCAGAATTGCTCCAAGGGCAGCGTAGCTAAAACTGTAGGTTTTTATTTCTGTTCCTAACTGGCCTGACCATAAGCTATTTCAAAGAGGAACGTTTTGAGCCTGGTCTTAAATGTAGAGACTGTGTCGGCCTCTTTTACATGAACAGGGAGCTGGTTCCATAACACAGGAGCTTGGTAGCTAAATGCTCGACCTCCTACTGTGCTTTTAGAGACTCTGGGGACTAACAATAGTCCAGCATTTTGACAACGAAGAGCTCTGTTTGGATGGTACGCTACTATTGCATCTTTGAGGTAGGATGGGGCCATATTGTTTAAAGCTTTATAAGTCAGGAGGAGGATTTTAAATTTGATTCTAAACTCAACAGGAAGCCAGTGAAGAGACTCTAACACTGGTGAAATATGATCTCTTTTTCTAGTACCTGTTAATAATCTTGCTGCTGCATTTTGAACCAGTTGAAAGCTTCTTATAGAGCTTTAGGACACGCTGTAAGCAGAGCGTTACAATAGTCTAATCTGGATGTGACAAATGCATGGATGAGTTTTTAGGCATCATCTCTGGGCAGGATTTTTCTAATTTTGGTTATGTTACGCAAATGAAAGTAGGCTGTTTTACAGGCTTGATTTATATGAGCTTTGAACGAGAGATCTTGGTCAAATAGGACCCCAAGGTTTCTTACAGTAGAGCTGGGGCTACAGTGATATTGTCCAGAGAAACTATCTGGTCAGATAAGGAGTCCCAGGTGCTTAGGGCCCAGCAGAATGACCTCGGTTTTCAGGGTTAAGGAGCAGATAATTAAGAGTCATCCAAGTTTTTATGTCTTTCACGCAGGCACTAAGTCTGTCTACTTGATCGTCTGATCAGGTTTCATTGATAAATACAGCTGAGTGTCATCTGCATAGCAGTGGAAGTTAATGCCATGCTTTCTGATGATCATACCTAAGGGCAGCATATAAAGAGTGAACATAACTGGACAGATTACTTAACACTGCGGCACACCGTAGGTTACTTTAGAACATGGGGAAGATCTCTGGTTTACATTAACAAACTGGTACCTATCAGATAGATAGGATTTAAACCAGCTAAGAGGCGGTTCCTCTGACACCTACATCACATTCTAACCTCTGCAGTAGAATGTTGTGGTCGATGGTGTCAAACGCTGCGCTGAGGTCCAACAGAACCAGGATTGAGACCTGTCCATCATCAGCAGCTAATAACAGATCATTTGTGACTTTAACTAGTGCAGTTTCAGTGCTGTGGTACGGAACCCTGACTGAAAAACTTCAAATAAATTATTGTCCTGCAGGTGGCGACAAAGCTGTTTAATCACAATTCTTTCAAGGATTTTAGAGACAAAGGGCAGATTAGAAATAGGTCTATAGTTTGCTAGTATGTCGGGTCTAGATTAGGCTTTTCAAAAGTGGTTTAACCACTGCATATTTGAAGGACTGAGGGACATAACCGCTTTCTAGTGAAGTATTTATTATATTAAGAATGGGATTTATAATTAGGGGAGAATTTCTTTGAGGAGTCTACTTGGGATTGGGTCTAAAATACAAGTTGATGTTTTGGAGGACATAATGACTGAAGTTATCTCTGCCTGATCAACAGCAGTGAACCTATCTAGTATTACTGAAGGATTTGTATGGGACACTAGCTTTGCAGTCTGGGCTTGCTCAGTACTGATAGTGGGAGTAATTGCATTTAGTTTATCTCTAATAGTTGTGATTTTGCTGTTAAAGAATAGAAGGAAGTCATTGCAGCTTAGAGTAACTGGTATTGAGGGTTCTACTGCGCTGTGACAGTTTGTCAGCCTGGCTACAGTGCTGAAGAGAAATCTAGAGTTATTTTTATTTACTTCTATTAAATTTGAATAATATCTGGTTTGAGCCTTACGCAGAGCCTGCTTATAAGACAGAAGGCAAGTTTTCCATTCTTTTAGGGATTCTTCTGTGTTGGAGCGGCGTAAGGATCTCTCTAGTTTTCTTCCCCTTTGTTTGTGAGAACGTAGTTCTTCATTGTACCAGGGGGAGGCTCGTTTTGGCCTGATTACTTTCTGTTTAAGTGGAGCTGCAACATCAAGAGCAGATTTTAGAGAGTTGACCATTAAGTCAACAGAGTTATCAATAGCACTGGGACTGGCGCTGTTAACGACAGGATCACATGACGTAATATTAAATATTGGTTCTATTATTTCTCTGAACTTTAAAATAGATTTTTCAGATATTGTCCTTTTCATTATAGTTTTAGTCTGAGGAGCTGGATAGTCCTTAAGAATAAACTGAAAGGTAATTAGGAAGTGATCTGACATTATTGGGTTTTGGGGGAAGACATTTAGGTCACTAATCTCTATTCCATAAGTTAGAACCAGGTCCAGAGTGTGCTGGTGACTGTGGGTTGGTTTATTTACATTTTGAGTGAAACCAATGCTATCTAATAAAGCGCTAAAGGCATTACTGAGGCAATTATTTTCATTCACATGAATGTTGAAATCCCCAACCACCACAATATTTTCCCAGTCTAATACTAAATTTGATAGGAAGTCAAAGAATTCTGTTAAGAACAGCGAGTAAGGACCGGGAGGTCGATAGATTATTATGAACAGAACAGCTTTTTGGTTTCTCCAGTTTGGGCAGGTGATTGATAGGATAAAGCTTTCAAATGAGCAAGACTCATTATTAATTTTGTTAATTTTAGGACTCAGGAGTAAACTAGAATGTGAAATTACTGCCACCCCACCTCCCCGGCCTGAGCTCCTGGCAGCTTGAAAGTTAACATGACTCTGTGGGGTGGCCTCATTTAATCTGACATAATCATCTTGTTGAAGCCAAGTTTCAGTTAAAGCTAAAAGATCAATATTATAATCGTTAATTAATTCATTAACTAAAAGTGATTTGGAGGAAATTGACCTAATGTTTAGCAATCCACATTTTACATGCTTATTTATTAGTTTATTTGTATCATGTGTAGGGATTATTTGTATTAAGTTATTTGGTCTGACACCTAAATTATCTGTATTTGGATCTGACTTATTGGCGTTATTTACACGAGGGACACGCACAGTCTCTATTTGCTTTGACTCTGAACACTTGATCTGTGACAGCGCGGGCGAGAGCTTAGCGACAGAGAAGAGACTCTGCACCCGGGACTCATATTTAGAGCGTCACTTTAGGCGACTAAGGCTATCGGCCAAATTCCGAACTAAAAGTGATGTACCCTCCGAAGTCGGATGGATGCCATCCCTGCGTATGAGCCCGGGCTTTCCCCAGAACGCACTCAATTGTCAACAAAGACTACGTTGTTTTGAGGCACCAACTAGACAACCAGCAGTTGAATGCTGAAAAGCGGCTGTACATTTCAGCATTGACCCGATTGGGGAGGGGACCAGAAAATATTACGGTGTCTGACATCGACTTCGCCAATTCACACACCGCTCCAAGTGCCCTCCCATTTTGACTGACAACCAGCACATCCAATGTCACTGTTGCAAACCATTCAATATGCAATTTCTGTAATTTATTCTATTCTATTATTCTATTTAATATTCTATCAACAACTCAATCAATAATACACAAATATTTATGAAGATATTAATCTATTTTGCATTTTCAAATTCCCGCCTGAGACATCCAAAAATAGCCCAAAATATATGCACCCGCCCAACGCTATTTTTTTTCCGCCCGAAGCAAACAAAAGGAGCCCAACCGCCCAATCTGGCAACACTGTCCACTCCAGTGTGGGCGCGGTGCAGATCTGCAGCCTGATGTTGGAGACCGTCTCTGCTTGTTGTTAAAAAGGAAATGTCAATTACAACGTTGGCTATAGGCACAGGACGATATTGACATTTTGTGTCACGATTATCACGGCCAAAATAATTGCGATTAACGATAACTGACGATAGCTGACAGTTTGAAAATGTGACATATAAAGACATTACTTTCTCATTATAAATAACTTCTGGCATATTTGTACTTTATTATAAGTGAAAACAAAAACGATCTAGAGGAGAATATAATGAGCAAGTTGCTTTTTTTCTGCACAATCTGGTGACAAAATGGCGATTATCTTTGTTGTCGATTATACAAACTGTAGCACAAACGATTATTGTCTTCACTTTTTATCACGATAAACGATATTATTGTTTATTGTCCCATGCCTAGTTGGCTAGCTACATTGTTCTTCGACTCCAGTGTGAACTTCGCTTTGGTGCAAGCGTTTGTTGTGCCTGTCATGAAGAAATACTGCGACTAATAATACTGCTGAAGATATACTTCGGAGATGAGATAGTTTACGTAGTAGTATTAAACAAATGACCATTCAAAATTTGTTTACAGTGATCCCTCGTTTATCGCGGGAGTTGCGTTCCAAAAATAACACGCGAAAAGTGAAATCCGTGAAGTAGTCAGCTTTATTTTTTATATTTTTTTCCTCTTTCTCTATGGAACGAACTGAAGATTTGTTTATTCCGTAATGGCGCCCCACAGCCGCATACCTTTTACCTTCCTTTTGCATGTCCAGGAGTGTAACTATTTCTGCAATAGTTAGCATCTGCCTCTTTGGCGCGTCCGGAGGCCCCGTTGTCGGCGCAGAGCGGTTCTTCGACATTGTGGGTTTTGTCACAGAGAAAAAATGCAAACGTAAAGTGAAAAACCAATACAGTACAGCGTCAATATTTTATTTCTAGACAACAGTAAAGCCCCTGAGCCAATCAGGATTCAGAGCACAATGCACTGTAAAAATATCCGCACTGTAAAAAAAATCCGTGAAGCAGCGAAGCCGTGAAAGATGAAACGGGATATAGCGAGGGATCACTGTATTTCGTTTTTATAACAAAAACAGTAGACAAAACGGAACAGAAACAAAACACAATTGGGGCTCTGTCATAAAGATTCTGCTTCTTTACATTTGTATTCTCTCCATTTTTTTCAGAATTTTTTAAAAGTATGTCCCTTGAGCTGTAGAAAAAAAGTCATTCTCTCCATGGAGTGTATTTCTTCGATAAGTTCCAATCATTGGTTCTCGTGGGGGAGCAGCCTTGAGCCAGTTCCTTTGTCTTTCTTGCTGCGATTGAAAGGATTCTAAGTAGATATTTGTCCTCTTTTTTGTGTGCTTCATCCGGCAAAAGGCCAAACAAAAAGATTTTAGGATCTTGGGGAATATTGTATGTCAAATCAAAATGTTTTATGGGTTTTATTCCAAGTATATGCAATCTTTTGTGTCTTTTTACAGACTCATGAGTAAAAATGGAAAAAGAAGCGTAATTTGGCTAAAAAGATGGTGATGTTACACAATCCTGCTAGAAATTATTTTATCTATCACATAAAATAATCCTGTTATTATATATTTATTAGTTAATTTGTGAACTTCAGTCTAAAATAGATTTGTGGGCGTTTCTATGAATTTTAAAATCAAAATATAGGTATCTACATCAGTAACAGCAGCATACATATGAATATCGATGTCCAAATCAGCCGATCCCTGTTAAATATGCACGTTAGCAAAACAAAATTTGTCAGTTCAACATAAACAAAAATGCCAAACTAAATAACAAATTAGTCAAATAAACAAGTTCCTGCAGCAAATCACTCTAATTATTTAAACGACCGTGCTGCTAAAGGATTCTACTTATCTCAGTGGGAAGTCTAATTGCAATTGTTGTCAGCAAAACTGCATTGAGCTATTTTTCACGAAACTGTTCTGTGAATTCTGTCCTGTCCACAATAAGTCTGTTGAACTTCTGATTCGGTCGCCTTTTGTGTGAAACAATTGAATAGTGCAGCCTGTTATATGAACGTTCCTTTGCACAAAGACCTTCTAGAGCAGGTGTGTCCAAACTTTTCCATCGAGGGCCACATATTGAAATATAGACCAAGCGGAGGGCCACAAATCAATCGTGAAACCTTTAAAAAAAGCTGCATTTATCTGATGTTTTAAGCTCCACCACATCTACATTCAGTCTCAGTGCATTAATATCAGGTCTGTGCTGCACCAAAATGTTAGTTATTTAGGTTGGAATTGTAGAAAATCTGAAATGTGCTGTAAATAGTACTTATCAGGACAATGTGGGCCAGTTCACCAGGAAGACTAAGGGCCAAGAAAAATTGGTCTGAGGGCCGCATTTGGCCCCCGGGCCTGAGTTTGGACATGCCTGTTCTAGAGAGTGCACTGGAGGCTTAGAACAGACATGACGGCGTAAATGAAAAGTGGACTGATTATTGTTGCACACATATCTGACTCATAGTGGTCCTATATCGCCCGCTAAGAAAAGATGACTGTATATCAGACGGACAGAAGCAGAAATGAGTCGTTTGGAGAAGAGCGGTCGGCGCTATAATCAAATCGTGGTTCGGAAACTGCCGTGGTCAGTTCAGACCGAAGATTAAATGTAGGCGGTTGTTGTGTGTGTAATATCAACTTTGTGCAGCTTAAAGGACGCTCAGAGCAAGTGCACGTTCTCCTTTTTCTCATGTTTAATGTGTGTTGATGAGACGTGTTGCCTGGAGACGACATCTATGTGTTAAAAGTGCAGTTCAATCTGACTACAAGAATTCTCTAAAAATACAGTGTGTTTTTGTCATTTGTTTCTATTTGTCATTATTTATATATTTGTTTATTTAAAGGGCCTATGACAGGTTGATGTACTAATTTTACTAAAACACAGATAAGATAATTATACTTAAGGTTCTGCTAAAGAATTAACTATATTTACCCCGGGTTGGCCATTTTTTAGGTTAAAATCTTCACTTCCTGGTTCTAAATCATGACATCACACTGGGAAATTCTGTACCTATCACCTAGCAACCATGTCATAAACACCTCTAATGTCACAAAAATGGTTATTTGACAAATAAAAATGTATGGCAACACCTTTATTTTGTTGAATCAATGTTTAAAGGATCAGAAAAATGTGTTTCTTGGTTGTAAATTGTCCCTCGTGAGTCTCCCTAGTGTGACGTCATCGTGTTTTGGAACTCTGCTCTACTTGCTGTAAATTTCAACATATTTTTCAACTTTTCTTCACAAACCGATTCTTGATTGGTGTAAAACTATCATAAATATGTACAACAGGTCTTATTCCACCAAATAAAGTTAAAACTAGAAAATCATAAAAACCTGTCATACGCCCTTTAAGGATCCCCATTAGTCTCTACAGCAGCAGAGACTATTCTTCCTGGGGTCCACTTTCACAATTTAAAACACTACAAGACAGAACATATTAAAGTGCCCATGACAGGTTGAGCTACTCATTTCACTAAAATGTAGTTTAGATAAATATGTTTCACATTTTGTCAAGATAGGTGCACGGTGGCAGAGCGGCTAGAGCTTCTGCCTCTCAATAAGGAGATCGTGGGTTCGAATCCCACACCACCCCAACATCGTGGTTTCGAATTCTGAACCACCCTAACATCCCACGATCTCTCTGGGTGGAGTCTGCATGTCCTCCCCGTGTTACCGTGGGTTCTCTCTGGGTTCTCCGGCTCCTCCCACCGTCCAAAGACATGACTGTACAGGTTAATTGGAAACTCTAAATTGTCCCTAGTGAATGAATGTGAGAGTGAATGGTTGTCTGTCCTTGTCTGTCTCTCTGTGTCAGCCCTGCGACGAGTTGGCCACTGTCCAGGGTGTACCCCGCCTGAGGCCCAAAGTCACTGGGATAGGCTCCAGTCACCCGCGACCCCTAACGGGAATAAGCGGTAGAAAATGAATGAATGAATTTTGTCAAGATAATTACAAATTTTATTCCGGTTTAGCATTTTTTTAGGTTTTTAATTTCACTTCCACATCACACTAGGAAATTACCATAGCAACAACCTGTAAACTGGGCCAGAACTCATATAATTGCAGATTTTTTTTTTATTTTTACACATAAAAATAAATGTGAACACCTTTTTGTTGAATTAATGTATAAAGGGTCAAAAAAGTCGTTTATTTTGTGTAAATTATGCATAACCTTTGTCTCCCCCCAGTGTGATGTCATCTATTTGTTTACTTCCTATAACTTTCTACAGATTTTTCAGTTTTTCTCCACAAACGGCCACTTGATTGGTGTAAAACTATCATTTTAATTTATAACAAGTATTAACACACCAAACAAAGACAAAATTAGAAAATCATGAAAACCTGTCATACGCACTTTAAAATTCGAGCATTAACAATCAAAAAACAGAACATTTGAGTTCAATCATAAGGTTTTATGATAAAACACAAAGATGGTACAGTTTGCCTTAAACATTGAGCATGATTACATTTTCCAACATTGATTTCTTTAAGCTTCTTTTAAAAACATGATGGTTCTCTGTTATAATCAGCTTTTGCGGCAGAACATTCCAGTAAGAAATGGCTCTGTACAGAAATGTTTTTTTCAGTGCGTTAGTTCTAGGTTTATTGCTATTGTTATTGTCTAGATATATTGTTTTAACCAGACCGTGCTCCCTCTGGTGGTGAACCCCTGCACACTGTCCGAGCTGCTGTGTTGCTCTAAAATGGTGGATTGCCGAAGCCGTGCGCCCCTCCCCCTCCTGCTATCTGTGTGTCGTCGTCCCACTCTCCACCACTAGAGGTCCCGTGTCTTTGTGCCACTTTTCTTCTGCAGCGTGGGTTGGTTCCTCCTCAGGGTTGTCCTCTCCTCGCTGACTTTGGCCTTGAACCCGGTGTGGCCAAAGTGAACAGCTGGTGCGATGTAGAAGATTGGAAATGTCAGTGGACACGTACTTACACACAGACGACGTGCAAATTGCCCACAGAAAGCTCCCCATCTCAAACCCACAACGTTCTCAGGGGTTTGCAGAATTGTTATGTAACAGACAGTCCAGAAAATCCAACAATGAAACAGTAATGGTTAACCAGCATTCCAGGAAATGAGCAAAAGAGAACTGTCCCTTTGGTAGTTACTTAATTTACATGAAGTTCTTGTGATTTCAGAGGAAGTGATGGTGTCTCGGGCCTTTCGCAGCTCACCGTTTTGCTTTTGTCGCAGCAGAAAATAATGGAGATGTTTTGTCTTTAGGAGAAATTTGGCGAAAACACTTCTCAGCTCCGAGGTTTTGCATCTGTCCTCGGGGGGGGAAAGTCTGTCAGAGAGATGCGCTGCGTGGTGTGCAGCAGCCTGGAACTACATGTGAAATCTAAGCTCTGCTCTGTGTAAATCACAACACTTTGTCTGTGTGGTGCAGGGACCAGGCCGTCCAGGGTGCAGGATTAGGTCAGAGTGTGTCAGATTGTACAGTGTGCTGCCGATGCTCCTGTCAGACGTGTGCTGGTGGTTATGCTGAATTAAAAGAGGTTCCTACAGTGCAAAAACATCATGCAATCATTCAGAACGACACCTTTTACCTGGTACTTTTTGAGTCCCAGTCTGATGTGCGTTCGCTTAGAGCAGATTTTCTTGGCCCTCAGGCTTCCTGGTGAACTGGCCCACATTGTCCTGATAAGTACTATTTACAGCACATTTCAGATTTTCTACAATTCCAACCTAAATAACTAACATTTTGGTGCAATACAGACCTGATATTAAGGCACTGAGACTGAATGTAGATGTGGTGGAGCTTAAAACATCAGATAAATGCAGCTTTTTGAACGTTTCACGATTGATTTGTGGCCCTCCGCTTGGTCTATATTTCAATATGTGGCCCTCAATGGAAAAAGTTTGGACGCCCCTGGCTTAGAGTAAGAACTAGGGGCCACTCTTTGGGGACTTTTGCTATGGAGCAGGTTCTTTCCAGTCCGAGCAGGAATCTTTTGGTGACTGTACAACACTGACTTTCTTTGGAAATATGTTCATTCATTCATTTTCAGACAAACGTTTATTTTTTTCTACAGGACACAGTAGCTCCAAAAGTATAAGTCTTAACTAGTAAGTGCTGTAGTAACAAAATTTCTGTAAACTGTGAGTGATTGTGTTTTATTGTACGTTTTTTGTGAAGGTTTTACAATGCTCAGTAGCACTAGAATAAAAGGTTGATGTTTTCGTTTTCCTAACCTCACTTAATTAAATATTTAAATGTTCCACACTGCATACAGAAGCTAATGTTAAAGTCAGTTTGACCCACTTTCAGCCACTGTCGCTGTGTGAACGTGAGCAAGGTGGACTTTGACTAAACAGAGAGTGGAGGATTATAGGGGCTAATAACATTCATGTTTGTTTGTTCGTGGCAAGCCGTTATTGTCCTGGACTGTTCTTGGGCCGAAGCTTAATATGTGCCTTTGGAGACCTGACTTGCTTTTTTTTTTTATATCTGTGTAGAGTACATTATTTGCCAGATGACATATTACTCCAAACCCATTGAGAACTTCATCAAGAGCCCACAGAAAAACAAATGAGCCACAGCATTCACACACAAGAGGGTTTTGGGCCCAGGTTTAGTCCTAAACTCCATTAAACTTCTCCCCCTGGTGGTGAACACGTGCACTGTCAGTGGTGCTGCTGTGTGTCTGTGTAAAATGGAGGCGCTGCTCACACTCCCCCTCCCCCTTCCTCTGTACACTGAGATTGTCCCGCTCTCCACCACCGGGGGGCGCCTCACAGCCCATTGTCCACATTCATGAGGTTTTTTCTTCTCATTGGTCTCCACACATGGACTGAATGTTTGGTGTGTTTCATCTGCAAGGCCTCTGGAGTTGGGAAGAAGTCAGTCTTGGGTCGTTTACAGATTTAGAAAAAAGTCTATGATTGACATTAGGCTGTACATAAGTGCGTGTACAAGATTTCATCATTCATTCAGTCTCTCCCTTTTTTCTACGTCTGAAATATGACCTGTCCTTGGGCTCTTTCACCACAGCTCACTCGCAACGTGTGTGTGCCGTGCTCCAGGGCACATGGTCTGAACACGCTAGAGCTGAATCTGAACCACCAACCATCTGGTCATAAGGTGGCTTCTCCAGTGCTGTAGGCTTTCAGTCTTTTAGTCAATCCCTTGGTTGATTAATGGTATTTCTATGTCTGTTTTTTTTTTTTTTTTAACATGTAATTAAAATCCTGTGAGTTTGTGCTCCTGTGAGTGTAGTTTGGATGAGGTTTTTGGTCATAAAAAGTTCTGAAAGCTCCACGCCTCAGCCTTTTTGTCGACTAATTGATGCACAAGGTTTGTCTTTAGTCGTCTGCAGCCCTAGACTTCTCCAGCACCCGAGGCCCGTCTCTGAGGTTTTTCCTCTGTCTCTGGTGCAGATTGAGATGAGTGAGGTAAGGCCACATTGCTCCGTTCCTTTTGTTCAGCTTTTGTGATTTGTGTGAAGCTCCCCTTGGAACTCTTTATTGTTTTACCAAGCAATAACTACAATAGGGCTGCAACTAACAATTATTTCAGTAGATGAGGTTACAATTAGAAAACTTCACTCCACTTCAACTATTTTTTAATAGTCGATGGCATTTTAGGCGACCAGAATTTGTATTAGTCGACTATATTTTACGTATATGATAAGGGTTTCAATGGGACAACAGGGGAAAATAAAAGGTGTGAGTTATCTGAAGAGTTGCGAGTTTAATCTGCTTTTTTGCATAAATGCACTGTTTCCCGGTGCTTGTCTGTAGTTGTTTTTGCATGAGCTCCTGCGCAGTTGTCTTCTTAACAGTGCAGTTTGGGTCAGATAAGACTTTGAGGTCATACCACTTCACTTTAAGTCAGTGGTTCTCAAACTTTTCTGACCGGGACCATAATAGCCATGCAACCAACTCGGGACCCCAAAGCGAAATGAAAATGAATGTAGTAAGTGTCCCAGTGTGTTAAATCAGGTTTAATGCTGGTTATTTGAATAGTTTATAGTCTTATTGGGCCTTATTTCACAAAAAGATGCTGCTTTTAATATAAAACATAATTAAAATTAGATCTTGAAATAATCTCGCGACCCCCAGTTCATCCCTCGCGACCCCCCATTTTGAGAAGTCAAGGGATCGATCGACCGGGCGTTTTAGTCAACCAAAAGTTTCTTTCGTTGCTCTAGATACAATATTCAATACATCATTTGAATATCTCATTATTTCTCTCCTTTGTGTGACTGAATGTGGCAGGTCTGTCTTTGAAGACTTCTGTTAGAGATGAATGAATTGCACAAAATTCCAACATTGTGCAAGATCAGAGCGACTGGATTTACAGAGATATTATTAACAATGGCTCTACCGTTTTAACCCCAAGTTGACCAAAGTATGAACATCTGCTCCTGTCCTCTCTTCTCACATGGGTGTATTTCTGTGTGGGCTGGAGGGCTTAAAGCTGTGGAGGCGTTCACAGGTCACACTCTCCGGTGACTCATGCGGCCACCGTCGAAAATGCAAATAATCTGTCGATTTTTTTTCTGCAGTTATCCCAGATAGCTTGAAAGTCCACGTTTTCACCACAAGGGGGCAGACTTTTGTTTGTGCTGTTCCTCTGATTGTTTTTATAGAACATTTTTCAGTCTGCGTTGAACCTGATCCGGTTGAGAGCTGGTCTTGGATGGACATGTGATGTTTTTTGTGATTACTGAAGTGGTCTCTTTCATATTCTTAGTGACAAACGATAAAAGGCCAGAGTTAAAAGTGCCCTCAGCCTTGGTTTACCTTCATCTACAGTTTAATTTGAAAGTGATGGACATTCTCTAATTACCAGATAATGAATCCATGTCACAGAGAGAAAATGTATCTGCGTAGAACCTCACAGTCCCCTCGAGCCCTAATTATCCAAACTGAGTAAACTACACTTATCTAAAACAATGCAGTGGTGAAATGATGAATGAATAAAAATAAGACGTGTACAGCCTTTTTAAAAAGAGATTCTTTGGGTGAGTGTTGTGCCAGAAGCTGCTGCTAAACAGATTTTTAACTTCCTGGTGAAAAGCTATATTTACATGCTCCTGACCTGCTCGAGCTTAGTGTAACTACAATACTTTTCCACTCCTCAAAGTTTGATAATGGCCCAACTGCACACTGTTTTGTTGTCAGCCTGGTTTGTTGGTTGGTTGTGTGTGTCCTCTGATCACCAGACCTGTCCCTGCTGCTTCTTACACTGTGCTGCTGACTATTACCACTTCTTTTTTATGCTTTACTGCCATACTACAGATTCTGGACCATCCATTCTGACACCCACTGATTTGGGTTTGTTACACTGAAAGTAAATACTGTAATGATCCTGGAATATATGTCACTTCCTCAATTTAAGAGACCGGCATCAAAATTCTAGAAAAAAACAAACAAACTGTAATCGGAGAAGTAATAAACATGGTTCTTCTCGGTCACAAACACACCTTAGACCAGGGGTGTCCAAACTTTTTCTGTTGAGGGCCGCATGTGAATATAGACCAAGCAGAGGGCCACAATCAGTCGTGAAAGGTTCAAAAAAGCGTTTTGATGTTTTAAGCTCCACCACATCTACATTCAGTCTCAGTGTCTTAATATCAGGTCTGTGTGGCACCAAAATGTTAGTTATTTAGGTTGGAATTGTAGAAAATCTGAAATTTGATGCAAAAAGTACTACCCTGGACAATGTGGGCCAATTCACCAGGAAGCCTGAGGGCCAAGAAAAATTGGTCTGAGGGCCGCATTTGGCCCCCGGGCCTTAGTTTGGACATGCCTGCCTTAGACGGACCTGGACAGGGGCTTGAACCGTCAATGCTATGAACTCCCCAAAATACCCATTGGATCATAAGTCCTCGGCCCATGTTCTTTGATTCACATGTGTTTTTTTCCTCCCTCTAGTGGTGAATCACAGTAACATCGGGCCTGTGTGTGTAAAATGGCGGTGTCTGTTCTGTCAAACGTGCCACTGTAGGGTCATTGATGTCATTTCGACCATGATTGTTCTTCTCTGGACCGGTTCTCTCTTCTGACTTTGATGCATGACGCTCCTGTTGGTGTTTTGATCAAGTCTGTTGCTCTTCTCCTTTTGAAGTAAATCGTGTTCCTACTCCATTATTCACGCTCAGTCTTTGTGTCTCCTCTGGGGCAATGTTGGGATCATGTCAGGATCTGCTAGCTCCTGCCCATCAAACAAGCCCGTTTGCTTCTCTAAAAATAATTGTAGAGGTGGGAGCTGTATTGAAAATTGGATAGTATCACAATTGTTGTTTGGAGATATGCAGAATAAATATATTAAGTGTATTTTCAATAATTAAAACTATTGAAAATGACCTTGTGGTATTCAGTGATATTTCTTTTCTTTTATGATTCATTTTATGGTCTATTCATGTTTTGTGTGAGACTTGAACCTCAACCAAAACAATTGCAGACACATTGATCGCTTTCCTGATGCACTGATAAAGTTTTGTCTGAATATTGTTATGGACATATTCATTTTTGTCCAAACTCGCCCACCTCTAAGAGTAAGTATCTGTCTCCACAAAAATAGTCTTCTTGGTGGAATTTTGACTGCAATGCTTTGAATGCAAAGAAGGATTTTTTTTTAATGTAATGTTTTTGAATTAGCTGTTTCATTATTATTCTTTTTACTAGACGTACAGTTTTACATTCAAACCCTCCACAAAGTTTAGACAGAGCTGAGTCGAGAAAATGGCAGACTCCATTATACACATGGATTTTATGCCATCTCTAACCACAAGGGGGCAGAAGATTGGATTTAGACCTCCTAATAAGAGGGTGTTGAAAGCAGATTTGTGATCAAGGCTTTGTTTTAAAATATTCAGAGTTGATGATCACTGTGTGACAAAGACAAAGGAGTCTGTTTACAGTTTGTGAAGAGCAGGTCTTCCTGAGTGAACCTGAGGGCTTTGCTTGTTTGCTTTCAGCTCTGGTCGCTCTGCAGGGTTTTTACTTAAAGCAGAGCGTGTGTTTGTCCCTCAGCAGATCTGTCGCTTTCTGTGCTGTCTTCTCCATATATTCACAGGTTAGAAGTGTTCATTCACAGCTCTTGTGCCGTTGAGATTGCACACACAGAGGTATAACCCTCTGGGCCATTGTCCTGCTCCTCACTCTCCCAACAGTTCATTTTAGAAAAGACCAAAGTGGTGCATTAGGTAGCAGAATGTTAGATTATGATGATGTTATTTCTGCTCGTGCTAAAACTGCTAAAGTCTGTTTATCAGGAAACTGTGATTTATGACAAACGGTAGTTTATTACAGTACCATGTGTCTGCTCCCTCCCATCGACACAACCAGCCAAAGGTTTGATCACACCTTTTCATTCATTGTGTTGTTTTTTACGGTTAATACTTTGTACTTTGTAAATGCTGAAGACATTAAATATATGAAGCAATATGTATTGAATTCTGTAGTCAGTATTTTTTTTACTCCGTTTGCTTTGTCGACAGCACTGCAAACCCTTGTCCTTCTGTCAGTGCGCTTCATGATGAAGTCTCCTGAAATGCTTTTCTCTTCACTGCTGTAGCTTTAGCCTTATAAGTGTTTTGTGTTTTGCAAAGCAGTGATCAAAGCAAAGGGTGACTTTTTTTTTATTTTTTATTGCTGCACTTCAATGACATCTCAACATCCTAAAGGGAGTGGAGATTTTTGTTGTAATACAGTGAGTTCTATGGTCTTGTCACTGATAGAAATGATGAGGTTCAACATTTGTGAATGTACCTTTTGAATATTTCATGGTAGAGTACAACATTATTGATAGGGAGTTGTTGAACCTGAAAATGACCAATAAAAATTGATTTGAGTTATTTCACACTAGCTCATTCCATTGGTGGTAATTCATAGTTTCGATGCTGATGTCAGTGAGAATCCGCAATGTAAATAGTCGTAAAAGAAAGAAAAAGGTTTGTCCAAAAGTTTTGACTTGTTGTGCAGTTATGATGAAGCGTTTATTATCAGTTTGAAAATCTGTCCATTTTAGACAGGACTTATAAAGTAAAGTGGTCTGTTAAGGGGCTGCTGTTGGAGATGAATGAGAAGTCCCAAAGCTGTGACAGGGACAGGACAGGAGCAGGAGTTGTTTCTGCAGTTGAAGCGCAGGTCACCTCACTATAAGAACACCAGTGTGGAAGAGGTTACACACCAGAATCCTTTAAGACTGACAGAAGCACACATTGTTTGGAATTTTAGTACAAATACCCTTTTGTGTTTGATTCTCCCTCTAGTGGCGAATCACTGTAACATCAGACCTGTGTGTGTGTAAAATGGCTGGTGCCGTCTCTTCCTGTGTTTGCTCTTGTCGACACGCTGTCCACCAGCAGGGGGCAGAGCTGCTTCTGCAGTGCTTTGTTCTCAGGTTTGCTCATCTCCAGGTGGACCTGGACTCTGTGCTTGGTTTTCTCCTCAGAGAAGCTTTTTGCTGTTAAGAAGTCTTATGATTATGTTCTGCTGTGGACTGTGGATGTTTTTTCTTTGAATCCCCATCAGATTAGATTAGAACTGACTGGATCATTTTAGAAGAACTGCTCATAACAGTAGTATTTTGATCATAATTCTTATCTGGATTATACAGACTTTAAAACACAATAAAATACCTATAAAATACCTATTTACAACCACCATGTATTGTAAATGTCATTAAATGATAAACAATTTCTGATTTGTATCGATAATACACACTATTTGTGACAAAATTTCAACTTTATTTTCTTGGGAATGTATTTATAAAGTCTGTCTACATTGGAAATAATTGTTTGACAAGTTGATTACTAAAGTAATTCTTAGTTACTAGTTATTTACCTTTACCTTTTGATGTTTTGACCCCCATGGGTCAGTTAGTTTTAATGGTCTCAAATCTCTAAATCTCAATTATTTTGAGAACAATCTCCCTCTATTGGAATCTACTCAGAAAGTCAAGCATGTTCTTAGGTGGTCTAAGAAAATTTGAAAGTTTGAAAATCACTGCACTAAATGATCTTTCTTCTAAACTGTGTTCTCAGCCCGCTGGTCTGGCCCATGGCATCGTCGACAAGGGTTTACACCAGAAGAAAGAGGGACACAGTTCAGCGGATGGTTCGAAGGAGCAGCCAAGTATGACATCTGAACACCACTGCTCGTACTTTAAGTAACACGCTGCTTTATAGCTTCTATCGTCTCTCTTACACAGATGGCGACGCAGACATAACCGCCCGACGGGGGAGCTCTCCTTCCGTGGATGCCATGCTTAACGGGGATGACTGTGGAGAACGTAAATCTCTCTCACAAGGCTCCGCACTGACAAAGACTCTTGTAGTGAGTGAGAACGGTACGTCCGAGCCGCCGCACGGATCTGTGACCGGAAGTAATGGACTTATTCTGAGTCAGACGGAGACGAGTTTATCCCCACGCCGGACTCATTGCTCATCGTCAGGGGCAAACACGGACACTTCCCCCTCTCGTCCTCCCGTGCGCGGAGACTCAAGGGATTCAGGGGTCTCGCTAAGGACTGACCCGCCCACAGACCCCGGGCCCTCGGGCTCTAAGAACAAACCTCCTGTACCAGTGCACAGAGCGCGCAAAACCATGACGCGACCGGCCGTCAGCCCAGCGCAGAAGGTATCAGCAGTGTCACATTCAGTGTTCTTTATGTGCTTCATTTATTTATTGGTCTTTTTTTTTTTTTTTACTGATTTGCACTTAAAGGACACATAATTTGCTATTTTTATTTTCTGAACTATCAACCATGTCATAACATTGTTCCATCATCAAAACGTGGAGTTATATTTAGCTTCATTCACGCTTGCTTGTTTGATTAATTCTATTTAGTAAGACCTGTCCCTCTAAGCCTCAGAAAATACTCAGATTCAGATTTCCCAGATTTGTTTCGTCATCGGTAGATCTGTGCTGTTCAGTCCATAAATCATCACCAGACTTGTTCTGAGCATAATATCCTGATGAGAACCGCCTCACCGATATGAAGTAGTACGGTATTAGCTGAAACATGATGGCCAACAACCCAAAATAATGTTGTATAATGTGTGTCCTTTAACTGTTGTAACCAATCACAGTGCAGTGTGAACTGTTTGAGCATCCCAAGATAAGCTGCACAGATTTTCTAGTGTTGCCACATTACTAAAATTTCAATTCAGTTTATTTTGTAATGCCCAAAATCACAACAACAGTTGCCTCGATGGACAAGCCATCATTTCTACTAAAGAAAAGCCTTGATATGAGTACTACACTAGTACAGAAGTGCTATACTGATACTGATAATAATAATTTTAGATATATTAGAAATGTTCTATTGTAGTTTCTTTATTATTACCTTGTGGTCTTATACTTTGATTAAAATCAAGCTTAGATGATTCTAAAACTATTCAGAAAGATTCTGTCCTGTTTGTGTTGTTTATTTTTTTCTGTATCAATACGTGTCCAAATGAATATCTAGTTTCGATACTAAGTTTAGTATTGAATATAGATTATCTGGATAGTGATTATTTTGTGGACCGCCCTTCTACGTTCTACGTTAGTTGCAGCCTAGAGCTGTACAATTAATTGTATGTATAGTCGTGATTTCAATTATTACTTTATACAATTACAAAAATGTTGTGATCCAAAAGTATAAGTGCACTCCTTTTGACACTCAAAACCTGGGGCAAAAGCACTTTTATAAAACATGACTAATAACATATTCAGTCTATACTTTCTCTACAGAATAATTTTGACAATATATAGAAGTAATTGTTCTAAATAATTTTTATTTCAATTATAATTTAATGCTATATTTATATTTTTGCTATAATCATGCAGCCCTAGTAACATTAAAGAAACAACTATTATTTTGTGTTACACTGTCTAAAAACACTTTTTTATTATCGCTTTTTTAAATTTAATTTAATTTTAGTATCATCATCATATCAGTTTGTGACTCTGTAACAAAGTAAAGATCCATGTCATCAATATTAAAGTCATGTCTGTTTTTTGTATCTGACTCTGCAGCTTCTCAAGCAGGAAATAAGAGAAGCCAAAGGTGCCAAAGGTGAACAGATGGACACTAACAACCCCCCGCCCTCTAAACAGAACCAGCTACCTCTCAGTCCAGCCGTGCAAACGGCCACCACCACCACCAAGACCAACACAGCACAAAGCCCGTCCCCAGCCTCTGCCGACCCTGCCCACACCGCTGCTCCTGCCTCTGCTCCTGCCTCTGCTCCTGCCAAGCTGCATCTCGGTCAGACACTTGCTCGTCTTTATGTAAACACGTGCTCGTCTTTATGTTGACTTATTCTGTCGAGTTGTCAGTGTTGTGAGTCAACATTTAGCATTAATACATTTTTCGGATTAAGTTCAATCACAACAGCGTGAATTAATATATATATATGTAGGATTTGTAATATTTTGATTTAAAGTGTTTGTATCCCTAGATACGAGGTAGTCCTGTTCAAATCTAATGTTGCTTTTGCTGATGATGACGACGATTGTAATGCAGATTTATTCTTGAGGTGTAGTCACACTTACCCTTTCTTTGGTCCTAGTTTTAGCACAGTTAAGTCCAAATGTAGACTTGGTTTCATTCTGGTTTAGTTCTGATTTAGTTCTGGTCTAGTCCAGATTTAGTTCCAGGTTTAATCCCAGAGTTTTATCCCCATTTTCACTTGGTGATTGTGCGAGTGTGAACGCATCCTTGCATTGCAAAAACTTCGGACATGTTGGACAAGTTTGACCGGGATTAGATTTAGACCAGAAAAGTTTAACATCTCGTCAGATTTATTGGATTTTACATTGGATGTCTTTGAATGACTAGACTTACATACCAAAAGCTTTAGGGGTTAAAAGTTTACTGCCACCTGCTTGTCTCCATGGAGATGGTTACGTTGTCCACAGTGGAACATTCCTGCTGTCATGTGTCTGCTCTCTTCTTATTTCTGGACAGTATTCCTTGCGATCTCAAGACTCTGTTACTTTCTTTACCAAATGTTCATTCAGAAATTGGTAAAGTGGGAAGTAAAGTGGGATTTCAATACTCTGCACTCTCAACTTTTGTCTTCTTTGATTTGATGAGCCACCACTTGGAACGTTAAATGTAGGCCTGTATGACATGAAAGTATTAGTTATGTAGGTTATGTAGCAGGTTTTTTGCAAATTTTACAGTAAAAGGTACTGATTTTGATGATTTGGGCCAATTCAGCAGGAAACCAACAATTTGGTCTGAGGGCCACATTTGTCCCCTGGGCCACAGTTTGGACATCCCTGGTATAAAAGTTTAAACACCAGATTAAAGAAGATACCCTTTGCATGTGATGTCTGCAGGATAATTAAGGGTGCTTTTATTTATATGTCATATTTAAAGGCTTTTTTGTGCTCCTTCAGCCCCCTTCTCTGGCGCTCAGGTGTCCCGTAAGAAGAAGCGAAGGATGGGGACATACAGCCTGGTCCCCAAGAAGAAATCTAAAGTGTTGAAGCAGAGATCGGTTTTAGAGATGTTCAAACAGCTGGAGCAAACTGCCAAGACTGCAGAGGTTTGTAGCACAGAGTTATTTTAAATAGTTTGTCAAGGGTCAAACACATTAATCCTAAAAGAGATTTAGCAATAAGCTGCTTTCCGTGGCCAGGTGCTTGCAAAAACTAAAACGGCTCTTTGGCGTCAGCTCATAATGAAGCAAACGTTAAACAACTGCAGGAGAACGGTTACATACTGTAGTTCAGTGGTCCCCAACCTCCGGGCGGTCCATGGATCAATTGGGACTGGGCCGCACAAATATTTAATTTATTATCAAAGTCTGAGCGATCATTTATTTTGAAAAATTATCGGATTCTCTAGGATACATAAGAGCTTAGATTCTTGACCAGAATTGTTCGGGTCCACATTTTCGAGTCGGGCGGCCCAGGGAGCAGAGACGGGCACGTGCGTAACATGCGCTCCACAGCGAAAGAGCGTGTGAGCAGCCAGTGCTGTGATGTTTTCCTCCTCATCCTCGAATAAAGTGGTCAAAATATGTGACGTGAGAAAAGACGCCTTAATGAATGCGCGGCTGCTACACGAGCGGAGGAGAGAGAAAAAAGAGAGCGCAACAGAGGAGAGAGAGCAAGAGGAGAGAGGCACGGATGCCCTCCCAAAAAGCTGAAGAAAGGAGCGAGGGAGAGAGATCATGTGGGCCGGCATCAGCGGAGGAACAGGCGCGTCTGGTACAGGAGACGTCCTGTTGGTGCAGGTAGAACACTAAACACTTGAAGCCCTGTCAGGCGCGTTTATTCTGCCGATAAAACTCTGCAGGAACTCAGTTTACGTAACTCCGGTTCGACACATGCGCGGGCTCTGTTCTGGTTCGGACACACGTGCGCGGCCCGGTCGAATCTTGCAGCAAATGACTCGGGCTCGGACAGTACGCGCGCGGGCTCGGGCCGGGTCGGGCTTGAATTTTTGGGCTCGATCGATGGTTACATCTTGGTCACTTGAGCGCTAAAATTGAACCCACAAGCAACAAAATTAGTGAGAAACAGACGTCTTTGGAAAGTTTCTTCCTACGGCTCTAATGAGGCAATGAAGTCTTCAAAGCTGCTTCACCGCTTAGAGACCAAGCCCCCTGGTTTCAAAAAACAAGCCCCCGCAGTACTTTGAAAGAAAAAAACAGGTACGCAGTGGATTCACGTTTATTATGATAAACTCCTCTCCCCTTCTGGGCCGCAGTAAAATTGTCAAGCGTTGACCGGTCCGCGGTGATAAAAAGGTTGAGGACCACTGCTGTAGTTAATGGAAGTGAAACCACTGATGCTGGCACAGTTGATCAACGATGTTTTGGGGATTTTTTTTACCAACCCAGTTTGTGCAAAGGCAGAGCATCTTTTGTGGGGTTTGGATCAAGAGATACAAATTGTCTGCTCAGAACAAAGTCTTAGTAATAGTTTTAAACACAATATGTACATTAGACTAAATAATTTGATCGTTAAAGCTGAGCATTTTATATTTGCTGAGGAATTTATGTGGTGATAGTGAGTGCTTTTTTGTTTACAACCTTTGATGCCTGGTTGTAAACAGATCATTCAAGGGCCTATGACAGGTTAGACAACTCATGTAACTAAAATACAGGCAAGATACATATATTTAAAGTTTTGCTAAAAATTATTATAAATGTTATCATTTTTAGCACTTTTTTTAGTTTTGTAATATCACTTCCTGGTTGTAAATGATGACATCACACTAGGAAATTACTTCAAAATATATGTGAACACCTTTATTTTACTGAATTAATGTTTTAAGGCTAAAATAAGTTGTTTATTTTGGGTAAATTATGGAAAAGCTTTGGATGGAATGAGTCTCCCTAGTGTGACGTCATCAGTTTTTTACTTCCTGTGATTTTAAACAGTTTTTTCAACTTTTCTCCACAAACCATGACTTGATTGGTGTAAAACAATATTTTTTATGTACAATATGTATTAATACACCAAATAAAATCAAAATTAGACAATCATTAAAACCTGTCATACGCACTTTAAGTAAGAAGCACATTTTAGTGGAACTGGGGGATTCATCTTGTGTTACAATAACTGTGAGAAGACAAGTTATGTTTTGATGCTGTTGTCAGGCCAAACAAGCAAACATTAACGGTGAGAAGGTTGAGCACATGTTTGAGGAGGAGGAGTCTGAGGTGGAAGAGTCTGAAGAGGAACAGAAGCCTCCAGAGGAACAAGTCCCAGCTGTCCAGGAACCCAAACATGCACCTGAATGCATCACTCAGGTAAACAAGACTGTAAACTGTTTGGATGGCAATTAATTATAGAACATGCTGTCATTTCCCAATTTTAGCCATTTATGTTGGTAAGTTGACTGCCACAAAAGATGATTTGTGGAATTTGAGCGTGACAACCAGGCTCAGACTAAATGATTGATCGAATGATTGACCAACTTTGCGTTAATCATGTTAGTTGTTGGCTTGAGTATCATTTCATTATTTAAACCAGAAATTGTTTAAAAAAATGTATCTGTCATTTAATCGTAGAAAGGGTTTCAGGGGTTGTCATCCGGACGCCGTTTAAAGATCGAGACGTTTCGACTTTTATCCAAAAGTTATTGTCAATCAGAGAGCTGGTCTGGGAACTTGGGCTTATATGATACTCTAAGTAGTGAGAGTCCTGCCCCCAGGGAGGAGTCACTGAACCCCTGTCTTTGTTAGAAAATTGTTTGTCACCTGGGACTTGATTAATTGGTCTATCTTGTTGATTAATAGTTGGCCTCACCTAGTTTCACCTGTGACTAAGGTCTATTGTTATCTTGATAGCTGGCGGTAGCTCCCTCCTCACTGCTGATGGCCTCATTAGCATTTGACTGGTCTATTGATCTGGACCAAGGTGTTAGTATGCTGTCATAAATTTTGGCTAAATTAAATCTTAAGCCCCCATAAAAGTGGATAAAAGTCGAAACGTCTCGATCTTTAAACGGCGTCCGGATGACAACCTCTGAAACCCTTTCTACGATGGACCACACCTGGACGAATGAGGGTTTACATCGACGAATCTGTCATTTAAGTTTTAGTTTGCTAAGAAAGGTTTATAATGTTTACTTTTAGATACAGTCATACCTGCTGTAATAACCAAACGCATTAAATTTTACACTAAGTCATTTGACCTTGATGGTTTCTGAGGCCCAGAGAGAGAAACTTTCACCTAAATTTTTACCTAAACTAGCACAGTCTTTTCAGGTTCCAGGTTTTCAGGCATGTGGTGATGGATTTAATTTTTTCCACTTTTTTCCACACATTAAGAACGTTTTTGTGATCCCTCATTCATCCAGGAGTGATTTGTCATACAAAAAAAATCGAAAGTGTCATCTGGATACTCCTTTAAAAATCAAGATGTTTGGACTCCAACCCAAAATGATTTTCAGCTGAAGTTGTTCTGAGAAGCTAGACTATACTGCTCTGAGCTGAGTTGGTCACGCGCTCAGGGAGTTTCAGAAACTCCCCTACATTTATTTACCTGTTAAACCTGTTTTGGGCCATTACAGTCCTATTGTAATCTGACTGCCCTTTCCACTGTTGAGCACATGATTAGCATTTGATTGACCTGTTTACTCATTTGACCAAGGCAGTAAACAGCCTGCCCTACCTTAAGCCCTTGATTTTCAACCAGAGCGCCGGGGAACACTAGTGCGCCTTGAGGTTTTGCCAGCTGTGCCTTGAGAAAATGTTCAGTTTGAGTTCACGGATTCACAAGTGCAGATTTAATGAACTAATTTACCTTTTTGGAGTGTCCCGAGCAACATTTGCACCAAAGAAAGAACGCAAAACCATCACTAGGACCAAATTAAAATAACTAGACACACACAGATTGTTATTTACCTCATTGTGCAGTGTTTACCTCATTATATACAATATTTTTTAACTAAATGGTCTAATTTGGTCATGTTTTAGTGGTAGGTGGCGTGCTGTGGTAGCTTTCAAACCTAAAACCTGTGCCAGAACTCCATAAAGGTTGAAAAACACTGCCTTAAGCCACCATTTCTCTTCAAAGAGGGATTATCTTTTTCACAAAGATGGCCTCCTTTACTCCTCTTTCAAACCATCTCTTCTCTTTGTTTAAAATGTACAACTCATTGTCTTGTTGGTTTAAGGTGGAGATGCACAGCTCATTGCAATCCAGAATTCTGTATAGATACAGTGTTCTGTGCCGTGGCTGTTTTGTCTCTACCTAATGCTCATTACAGGCTTCTTCACTACAATGAACTGAATACTGTACATTGCTCCGTTTTTGTGGAGGCATCTTGTTCTCGGGACCAGTTGTAAATGGCTCCTCTGATGGCGTTTACTCATCTTGTTTAGCGGTTGTAATCCTCGTATAATTTATATTATGGTGTGTGTATGGGGCTGTATGTAAGGGGGCTGTTTGGATGTGTGGGTTTATAAAACACTTGAAAGGTGCTTTTTATATAAATATTAATTGATTGTTTATTGTTACAAAAGAGCCTTTAAATGTGATGTCGTCTTTAGGAAAAAGAGGAGCCGGAGAGTGATGAGTCGGCTGAGGTGGAGGGAGAGGAGGAGGGCACTGAGTCTGACCTGGTACAAAACATCCTCCTTCATCTGTATATAGTGTTACTCATTCTCTTGAAGTAACCTGAGTGTATCCTTCAGAGCACAGGATCCAGTGTGAAGAAGAAAGCAAAGCAGAAACTTAAAGGGGACAGAGCATGGCTGCGTCCGTCAAGGAAACGAAAGAGGAGGCTAAAAGCCAAAGGTGACCTGCCCATTTACACCAATGAATGTCTTAACCCTCATTTAATAACATAACATTTATGTTGTGTTCAGACTCTGAGCTGCAGGACCAGTCTGAAGCTCCAGTCCAGCTCCAGTCCATGGACGAGAAACCACTGTCTCAGCCCAGTGAACCAGCTCAACCCAAAAGTCCCCAACCCAGCCACGTGCAACCTAAAAGCCCCCAATCCAGTGCAGAGCCCAGCGTGGAGCCCAGCGTGGAGCCCAGCGTGGAGCCCAGCGTGGAGCCCAGCGTGGAGCCCAGCACGGAGACTACAGCGGAGCCCAGCACGGAGACTACAGCGGAGCCCACCACAGAGCCCACCACAGAGACCACCGCGGAGCCCAGCACGGAGCCCACTGCAGAGCCCACCACGGAGACCACCACGGAGACCACCGCAGAGACCACCACAGAGCCCAGTGCGGAGCCTAGTGCAGAACCTTGTGTCGAGCCCGGTGTAGAAACTAGTGTGGAGCCTTGTTCCGAACCTTGTGTAGAAACCAGTCCACAGAAAAGCCCTCAGACGTCCCCTCGCCCCTGCACACCCCAACAGTCTCCTCCTAAAACCGACAAGATAGACTCCAGCTGTAAGATTTTTATTTAGATGTCAATGTCAATGTCAATGTCAACTTTATTTCTAGAGCACATTTACAACAACACCAGCTGCCCAAAGTGCTTCACCTGCACATCATGGTAAAAACATACAGTAAAGAACAAAATAATTACAAACACAACAGAGAACAGTTCACTTGTGTTAAAAGCCAAAGCAAAGAAGTGAGTTTTAAGAGCAGATTTAAAAGACTCTAGTGATGGAGCAGCTCTGATCTGTAGAGGAGACTGTTCCACAATTTTGGGGCGGCCACAGCAAAGGCCCTATCTCCTCGAGTTTTTAATCGGGATCTGGGCACATTTAACAGCAACTGATTTTCTGACCTCACTGATCTGGCCGGAACATGAGCTGTTAAAAGTTCAGACAGGTATTCAGGGGCCGATCCATTTAGGCATTTAGAAACAAACATCAAAATCTTAAAGTCAATCCTGAATTTGACAGGAAGCCAGTGAAGGGAGGCGAGCACTGGGGTAATGTGCTCACGCTTTCTCGTCCCCGTTAACAAGCGGCAGCAGCATTTTGGACCTGCAGGAGGCGCTGTAGGGAGGATTGGTCCAGCCCACAGTACAGAGAGTTACAGTAATCTAGGCGAGATGAAATAAACAAGTGAATGACTCGTTCAAAGTCACTGGCTGGAAGGTAAGCCTTAACTTTACTTAATGTTCTGAGCTGGTAGAAGCTAGCTTTGATAACTGAATTTATTTGCTTGTCCATTTTGAAAGAGCTGTCTAGAATTACACCAAGATTCCTAAGTGAATCGTTCATATAAGGAGACAGGGAACCGAGCGCACAATTCAAGCCTGCAGGGGATTTGGGACTAAAAACAACAATTTCAGTTTTCTTTTCATTAAGAATCAAAAAGTTTTGGCCTATGATGTTTAAGATGTTTAGAATGAAGATCTAACGTGTACAGTGATCCCTCGTTTATCGCGGGAGTTGCATTCCAAAAATAACACGCGAAAAGTGAAATCCGTGAAGTAGTCACAGCTTTATTTTTTATTATTTTACAATGCAATACTGAACTATGGAATGAAACCAAAAACCAAAACCTGTTTTAAAGCCCAAAATTTGTTTAAAACAATAATTTTAATATAGTACTACAAGGTTGGAAACATTGTCACTCGCGTATTCCACGCGTATGTCCCAGCTGTGCCTCTTCGTCCTGACTCCGCTCCGCTGTAGCGTCTGTCTCTACTGAAGGCGCAGGTTAGGGGTAGTTGTTGGCGCTCTTTCTTTTTCTGAGCAAGAAGATTTCTATAAACGGATATGCCACCTTCGATTATATTTGAGAACTGCAATGAACGACTCGTCAAAGGGTCCCGTTCTTGTGCCGTGCGCTGTAGTTCGGTGGATGCACTGTAAAAATATCCGCACTGTAAAAATATCCGCACTGTAAAAATATCCGCACTGTAAAAAAAATCCGTGAAGCAGCGAAGCCGTGAAAGATGAAGCGCGATACAGCGAGGGATCACTGTACATTGTTTATCGAGAGGCTTGCGAATGGCTTGCTTTCCTCAGCTACCGACTGTATCTGCAGCTCTAACCTCTCTCTCTTCAGCTCAGCAATAATCTTAAATTCAAACATGTTTTCCTCGTCATTTCTTTAGCTCCGCTGAGACCGGCCGTAGAGGAGACCCAGGAGCTCCCCCTGTGCAGCTGCCGCATGGAGACGCCAAAGAGCCGAGAGATCCTCATCCTGGCTGACAGGAAGTGCATGGCCACAGAGAGCGTGGACGGTCAGCTGAGCCGTTGCCAGGGCGCCGTACTCAAACAGGAAATGATGCGGCCGTCCAATTCTGTGCAGCTGTTGGTGCTGTGTGAGGACCACCGCTCTGGGATGGTCAAGCACCACTGCTGTCCCGGCTGTGGATACTTCTGCCGAGCTGTGAGTCCCATGTCACCGAGCGTGTTTATGTAGAGCAGCTGAAACCAGGAAGTGCTCTTGTGTTTTTTAGGCAAGACAAGGCAGGTTTATTTGTAGAGCACAATTCATACACAGGGCAATTCAAAGTGCTTTACATAACAGGAAAAGTTGCATTAAAATCACAAAACACAAAAAGACACACAGAATCATTTTAAAATAAAGTGCTTTAAAAGAGAAGAGTGCAGATAGATCTTTCAGTCGTTTGCACATCTAAAGAGACTGGATTTAAACATTGTCAGAGTGGAGGCCTGTTTCACATCTTCAGGGAGACTGTTCCAGACTTTAGCTGTTTTTAGCTTTACATTTCATACACTTTCACTAGATTCTAATTTGTGGTCAGACGCAAAGGATTATTCACCTTATTCCACCCGTTCACAGTGCGTTTACAACCAAGCACTTTGGTTGTAAACACACTTCTGTTTGACGAGAACTCCATTAAAGCTAATGGCGAACGAGGGAAAAGTCTCGCCGCTTAAACATTACATAAAGTAGAATGGTTTGTGTAAAATGTTTAACGTACACCTACGACAAGTCAGCAACGCACTGATTTCCTGAGGCTTGAAAACTGCTTTTTAGTCCATGTAGAACTTATTTTCTTTTGAGCCCGTCTGCTCCATGTAAACTAATACAATGGAAATAAATTGGCAGCACCCATGACAACTTATAGAATAAGGTGAATAGTCCTTTATTCACCTTATTCCTGAAGTTGCCATACGCGCCGCCGTCTTGTTTCCGTTGTAGTTCACACGGAGCAGACGAGCTCAACAGAAAATAAGTTCTACTCGACTAAAAAGACGTTTTCAGACTGACCAGGAAATCGTTGTGTTGTGACTTGTTGTTGCTCGTGTTCATTAAACATTTTACACAAATCAATCGACTTTATGTAACATTTTAGCGTCAGACTTTTCCCTCGTTCGTCATTAGCTTTAACGGAGTTCTCGTCAAACGGAAGTGCGTTTACAACAAAAGTCCGTATCTGGCAAAAAGTGGGCGGGGCAGAATAAGGTCAATAGTTTCTTCCCTTTTTTTATTGTCATATCATAACACACCATCCAGTGGCTTACATATATATACATATTTTATACTGTAAATACACATTGCTGTGGTTCAGATGACATCACAACATCCTAAGTAACATTTAAAAAGATTTGGGGCAGCTAAAATGAATATGGTTGGCAATTTTTTGTTATTATGGTAAGTTCAAGTGCAGAAATTCAACATTTGTGAATTTATCTTCTTTTATCTTCTATCTTTTACTTATTCACGTGTTTATGTACACTTTTACAATATTGCACAGTGACTTTTCATGGAGAATTATACACCAGGCAGGAGTTATTTCCTGTGTCTCTCAGTGGAGCTGCTGGCAGTAACAGTCTGTTGCTGAATGAGCTCTTGCAGCTGACCAGCACTTTGTGGAGCGGGTGGGAGGGAATAGTTCTGATTTTGGACAACATCCTCACAGTAGCAACATCTTCACGCTCCCTATGTCCCTCCCCCTCAGGGTACGTTCATGGAATGCCAGCCGGACTTGAGCATCTCTCACCGTTTCCATCGCGCTTGTGCGTCTGTGCTCAAAGGCCAGAGCTTCTGTCCTCACTGTGGAGAAGAGGTTAGCAAGGCCAAGGAGGTGACCATCGCTAAAGCCGACACCACGTCCACAGTGCCCCCTTTACATGTGCACAACCCGCCCACACCCAGCGCTCCAGAGGGACGCGCGGACACCACCACGGGCAGGTGTGGTCTCTTGTTATTCAGAAAAAATGTAACTTCTTTCTATGTCAGATTCATAATTTGATAAACTTTGAAAATGGTTCATGTGCAAATGTAAATTACTTGTTTTCAATGTTCTGTTCATCATTACCCCTTTGAAGGTTAAAGTGCGTTTGACGGGTTTTTATGATTTTCTAATTTGGACTTTATTCAGTGCATTAATACCTCTTGCGAGTATAAATTGTAGTTTTACACCAAACAGGTCACTATTTGTGGAGAAAAGTCGAAACATCTATTGAAAATTACAGGAAGTAAACACAGTGATGACATCACACTGGGGAGACAAAGGTCATGCATAATTTACACAAAATAAGATACCTTTTTGACATTTTAAACATTGATTCAACAAAATAAAGGTGTTCACATGTGTTTCTCTTTGTCAAATGAACAAAATCTGTGACATTAGATGAGTTTTGGCCAATGTACAGTGTGGTTGCTATGGTAATTTCCTAGTGTGATGTCATACTTTATAACCAGGAAGTAAAATTAAAAACCTAAAAAAATAGCTAAACTGGGGTTAAATGTGTGAAGATTCTAGCAGCAGTTGAAATCTATTTATCTGAGCTGCATTTTAGTGAATTGAGTAGTTCAACCTGTCATGGGCCCTTTAAGGTTAAGGTTAGGTTGCCCATGAAGTTTAGAACTGACTTTAAGATTCTGATAATTGTTTTCAAACACCTGAACGGCCGTGCCCCGGATTATTTAACCGAGCTTCTGTCAGTTTACGCTCCACCGAGAACTATGAGATCGGAAAACCAATTATTGTTAAATGTTCCAAGATCCCGAATGAAGACGCGAGGGGACAGGGCCTTTGCGGTAGCCGCCCCTAAATTGTGGAACAGTCTCCGCCCCCAAAATCGTACAGCTCCATCTCTGGAATCATTCAAATCAGCTCAAAACGTACTTCTTTACTGAGGCATTCAACACCCATTAATGAACACTAAATATAATAAGATTGTATTTTAATGTATGTTCTTTGCATTTTACTGTATGTTTTTAACCGCTGTGTGTGTAAAGCACTTTGGTCGGCGATTGCTGTGTTAAATGTGCTCTAGAAATAAATTTGACATTGACATTGACATAAAATGATACAGGGCAAAATGAGAGTCAAAATGTCAGGTTCATTTTGACATTTATAAAGATACAATTTTATGTAGAGCAAGGGAGGGATCTTTTTACAACAGCAAACAGATTAATAAACCCTGCCATTTAGCTGCCATTAGAACTCATTTCCACATTTAAGTGCAATGTGTTTGCAGAGTTCATTAATAACAAGATTATTAGATGTCATAAATTCTTCTACGCAATTGACAAAGTGTTTAGTGCTTTTCCTATTGAGTCTGCAGATATATGCACTGCTTCTCAGCTTTTCTGTAAAACTCCAATTTAGTTTACAAAAGTACACTGGGTAAATGTTGTGCATCATTTGTGCATTTACTTATTTACTTTAGTTCTATTTGGGGGAAAAAAACAAATACTTCCTTTTAAACAGAATTAATATAGATTTTAAACAATGCATTTGAATTATCCTTTTCATCAATGATACACTTATTTATTTTTATTTGTTTATTTATTTGTTTATTTGAACAGGACCATGTACAATGACTTTATGCTCGGGGGCAAAGATGATTGCACCAGATTATAGCTATGCAAGCTCATTTCCATCTGCAGTCCTGGATAAGGGACGGGGGGAGTACAACGTGCATTATTTACAGAGCAACAGTTTTCATACAGTCTCTGACACTCGATCATTCACTCACACTTCATCGTCATCAATATTATCTTAGCTCTGAAGTTCATTGCAGACACCAGCAACTTAAAGTTAAGATTACAATATTAGAATGACATGCACATGAGCTTATTTCAAGTTTAAAGTGCGTATGACAGGTTTTCATGATTTTCTAATTTTGTCTTTGTGTGATGTATTAATAGTTGTTATAAATTAAAATGATAGTTTTACACCAATCAAGTAGCTGTTTGTGGAGAAAAGTTGAAAAATCTCTTGAAAATTACAGGAAGTAAACAAACTGATGACATCACACTGGGGAGACAAAGGTTATGCATAATTTACACAAAATAAACAACTTTTTTGACCCTTTATTCATTAATTCAACAAAAAAGGTGTTCACATCTATTTTTATGTGTAAAAATTTTAAAAATCTGTGACATTAGATGAGTTTTGGCCCAGTTTACAGGTGGTTGCTATGGTAATTTCCTAGTGTGATGTCATCGTTAAAAAAAATTAAAAACCTAAAAAATTGTTAAACCGGGATAAAATTTGTAAAGTATCTTGTCAAAATGTGAAATATATTTATCTGACATACATTTTAGTGAAATGAGTAGCTCAACTCGTCATATGTCCTTTAAGTTAAGTAAGAAATATGTTTACTGTATTCCTTATGACAAAAGAAGACACATTCTCATATGGGCTTGTCCATGTTAAAAGTCTTGACCCCTCTCTTGCAGCGTGTCCCGCCTGCCCCTGGAGGCAGAGTTGTGTAGTGCAGACAGCTCACTCTCTGTGCGCTCTGCTCTGGACTCGGCCGTCCCTGGCTTGTCCCGCTGTTCCTCAGTGCACAGTGGGACAGAGGGGCCCATAGCTCACCCAGGACACCCGCGGGAGACTCTGGAGAGCGTCCTTGTGGCTCTGGACAATGAGAAGTATGTCTAAACACACTCTCACCCTTGACTGTAAGCAGGACACCTCACTGAGGATTAACGCGGTTCTTTGTGGTTTTGTCCCAGGCCCAAGAAGCTGCGCTTTCACCCCAAACAGCTGTACCTCTCAGCCAAACAGGGAGAGCTGCGGAGGGTCCTGCTCATGTTGGGTCAGTGTTACCTGGACTTCAAAGGACATATATCCTAATTTCCTTATCATAAATTCCCCTTTTTTTTAAACCATGTTATAATTTTGTTCTGTCAACAAAAACATGCCTGGAGTTCACACTTGTTTGATGAATCCTGTTAAGTCCTCATCCTCTGAGCCTCAGAAAACACCTCAAAATTTCCCAGAATTTGTACATTAAAGGTCCCATATCATGCAAAATGGACTTTTCAGAGGTTTTAACCTTCCTCCAGTGCTATTTGGGCCTCGTATGTTGTGCCCAAAGTGGTTTTTTGATTGATTCCCTCATGCTTTCACTAGAGAACTGTCTTTTCCGTCCCCCTCGGCTGAGCAGCAGACGGGGGCTCCTCACTAAGATGACGCGGCTTCACCAGGATGACGCGGTGTTTAAGCCACGCCTCCAGGAAGCGCGCAGCCGCAGAATAAAAACAGCTAATGCTAATGCTACACAGTAATTACACGATGGATACGACAGATCGAAGAGTTAGCTTGTTATTTACCAAACGGCAACGTCCGTCGTCGAGGCCCTGGAGCACGTCAAACTCCAGGTCAGATCCAGGACGTAGGACTCAGCACGACGCACCGTCAGGACGAGAAAATGTTTATTCAGTGTTTGTGTATCGCTGTTTACCGGAGCACACAGTGCATGCACCATCTCCGCTCTAGGCTACGTCACGGGTTGGACGGGGGAGGCTCGCGGGTTGGGCGGGGGAGGCAGGCTGCTCTCTGTTCGGGGGGGTCAGATCTCAGAGTGAGCCGTTTGCTTTTGCAGGAGGGGGGCCAGTCCAAGAAATGGGTGTTTTTTGTAAACTGTTATGTTATGGATATTGCACAACACAAAATATTATCAACAAAGCCCTTAGAACAGACTGTGTAAAGGGGAAAATAGCAGAATATGGGACCTTTAAAGGTAGCGCTCTGGAGATCTTCTGTGCTGTTTTAAGTCAAAAAGTCATCGTTCTGAGCATTTTTGTTGTCAAACTGAATTCATGACAACTGCGTGCCTACGTTAGCATGCCGGCTCAAGCTAGCTTTGGTTTATTCTGCTCTATAATTCCCTCGGCTGTCAGTAGATGTAGTGCTAACACAAATTTTGATGAGGGATCACGTCAAAGATATAAAATAATGTGTGGTTTCAGTAGATACATTATTTTAATTTCTAAAACATGATGAAGATATTCCCAGGAGCATGTTTAAAGGCCAATAACAACATATACAGAGCATCAGTTAGTCCTTTAAATTTAATTTGTAATTGATTTTACAACAATTATCATGTGGAATTATTGATGCTTTGATTGATTGTTCGTTGGTTCATCTCTACAGAAATGTAAACCTTGCTCAAAAATGTGAAATTTGAAGCTACCTCTCAAACGATAAAATGCATGAATTCATTTTACTAAAGCAAATGTCCTTTTTCTATGCAGTTGATGGAATTGACCCAAACTTCAAGATGGATTCTCAGAACAAGCGCACTCCTCTACACGCGGCGGCCGAGGCTGGACACCTGGACATCTGTCACATGCTGGTTCAGGTGAGCTTATTTGGGTTACAATTGCATTTTTACCGTCATTTTTACTATTGCATTTGAGATATCACTTGCTTTTAGTTAATATCTGATGATTAGTGAAAGTCTAGTAAATAAGATAAGATAAGATAAGAGATCATTTATTTGTCCCACAATGGGGAAATTTCACTGTTGCAACCCACAGTTTAGAACAGGAATGAATGAAATAGGCGCATGCAATAAAAATAGGATAAATCATTACTAAACATGATAATAAAAATACAATATAAAGTATAAAGTGCACACTCTTATTTACAGTAGGTGGCTGTCTGGGAATAAATAGTAAAAATGGCAAATAAAGTGGCTTAAGTGTATGTTATATACAGTAAGTGACTATAGTGAGGTAAAAGTGTATTAATAGTATGTTAAATTATATTACACATGATTATAGCGGGTGAGTAACTCCTGAATAATAGTCATGTATACATATGTAGTCCTGTCACAAAATTACTTTATCAACTTATCGAACAGTATTTTTTGAGGCTCATTATTTCTTGTGGGTAAAAAGAAAGAAAAAAATATATGGGGAATTTTTGTTATTTTTCTGTTGTACGGTAAGATTTGAGTAATTATAATCGACCGATATGGGTTTTTCAGGACTGATGCTGATTATTAGTAGTTAAGGATGCTGATGACCGATATTTGGACCCAATATGGACTCGATATTCATTTGTGGCAAAAGTGTAAAAAGTGGCGTAAAAGTGGTAAATAATACAAATACTTAACTTCCAAGTGCCTAAAGCATGTTTATTGAATCAAACAAATGGAAAATAAACAGCTCCAGAAGTGCATAGCTTCCATCTGTAACAAGGGTTTGAAAAAAGTGTTAAAGGTGAGAACACATGCTGACATAAGCTCTACTACTCCTCATGCTTAATTTATTACAGCATTTGGGAAGCCTAAAGTTGATTTCATTATTAAATTTTATCTTTTACCAATGCGATAGCAGGGACTCTGTAATTCAAAACTATGTTGCTACACTATTAATGATTAATCTGACAAAGAATGCATTTGTATTTCCTGCTTAAAACTCAGCAGTTGTAGCGTCTGTATCTCAGCACTTAGCGTTTCTGTATCTGCAGCATGCACCGACACATGCACACGCCGCTCCTCCTCCTCCTCCGTTCACACTCCTCTGTGCGTTTGATGGGGCCAACTTCACAGAGGTTCTTGAAAGTAAAGCAGGACAACAGTCAAACATCTACATTCACTTATCTGACTGTAGCGCACACCGACACGTGCACGACACATGCACGCCCTGCTTGGCCGTCTCCTCCTCCGTGCTTTTGATGGGGGCAGCTTCAGGTTCTTGAATTAACTTAGAGACATGAATGTAGATGTTTGACTATTGTAACGCTTTACTGTGTTATGTTAATACACTGACCGCAGCACGTGTGACTGCTCCCAGTCTTCATGTTTTTATGATCTAAATGCATTTTCTGCATGTTATGCTTCACATTTATTGTGTCAGAACCACTGGCACTGAAAGGCTGAATTCTGAACAGAGGGAAAAGTGAAGCCGCTCTGTGCTGAGGCGGCGCCAAAGCACGCTGAAAACATTCAGTTTTAGTTCAGTCTCAGCCCAATACAAGAAAACAGTGGGACAAGATGAAAATCTGGGATGCTTATTACAATTTCTGGAGAGTTTTCAGGGTTTGCTCTCCGGAGCTTCTCCACACAAGAAATCTTTCCCTTTCCGCCGTGTGTGTGAGGAGCTTCCTCTTCAGGGACAGAAATGGCCGGAAAGAGAGAGAGAGAGGGGCGCGGCTGCATCTGAGCCGAAATAACCCAGTTTTAAATAGATTTGCATAGGGTGCACGGTGGCAGAGCGGCTAGAGCTTCTGCCTCTCAATAAGGAGATCGTGGGTTCGAATCCTGGACCACCCCAACATCACACGCTCTCTCTGGGTGGAGTCTGCATGTTCTCCTTGTGTTACTGTGGGTTCTCTCCGGGTTCTCCGGCTCCTCCCACCGTTCAAAGACATGACTGTGTAGGTTAATTGATAACTCTAAATTGCCCGTAGTGTGTGAATGTGAGAGTGAATGGTTGTCTGTCCTTGTCTCTGTGTCTCTGTGTTTGCTGTGATGAGTTGTCCACTGTCCAGGGTGTACCCCGCCTAAGGCCCAAAGTCACTGGGATAGGCTCCAGTCACCCGCGACCCCTAACGGGAATAAGCGGTAGAAAATGAATGAATAAATAGATTTTTTTATATTGGGCCGTCGGATTTTTAAAAAGGCTGATGCGATATACGTCAAAATTCAAAATATCGGCGCCCATAATATGCCCGGCCGATAATTGGTCGACGTCTAATACTAACTAAACACAGGGTTTCATTCTGCTATTCATGTTTTTTGTGATTATATGTATTTATTTATTATTTGGATTTTTTTTGTGCTGAAGCATGAAGGTGTTTCAGTTTCACACGATATTTCTCTGTAGCAATATATTGGGCTCAGTTTCTTTTCTTTTTATTGTGACAGACCTGTACATGGGATTAATTGTTAATGCTGCAGCTTGTGTTTGATTTGATGTCAGGCTGGAGCAAACCTGGACATGTGTGACGATGACCAGCGAACTCCTCTGATGGACGCCTGCGAGAACAACCACATGGAGATCGTCTGCTTCCTGCTGCGAGCGGGAGCCAGCGCCACACACAAGGTTTGCCTTTTTCCTAAAGCATATCCTTGCATCAACAGAGTAATAAGCATCATTCAAAAAGCGCAATGTGAATTGTAAAAAATGAAAAGCACTTGCAGGTGGAAAAAAAAAAGAATTGTAATCAACTTTTTATTCAGAAAACGTGAATTCAAGGACACGGTTGACTTCATGTTTAAAACAAACAATAGTCAATCCCCTTTGCATTTTCAGCACCTGCTTCAGAAGTATTTATATTTTCCGAGAGTGTTATGTTTAAAATCCAAATATAAGAGCAAATGTGAAGTAGCATTTGTTGGGGTTAACTTTTGTAAGTTTTATGTACAATAAAAAAAACTATAGAGCGCATAGACACTTTACAACTTTGTGTATGAAGAATATTATTTTAAAAAAAACAACAACATTTGAAGGTGAACGCAAAACTGACATCCTTATTTTTGTAGTTAATGGAAATATTGTATGTTGAGTTTACTATAATGTACACCTTAGCTTCAGTTTCTGTCTATTTCTTTTCAGATTTTTATACATTGTTCATATTACTTTAGCTTTAGTTGAACAAAAATGTCCAAATCAACTGAACTGAAGCTTTTCCCCCTCCGTTCTCTCTCCTCAGGACGCTGAAGGGTTCACGTGTCTCCATCTAGCGGCCAAGTCCGGTCATTACAACATCGTGGAGCATCTACTCACAATAGGAATAATAGATATCAACGATCAGGTCGGTACAGAGATGGTCCTGCATCTCATTTCATTCATTACTTGAGTAAAAGTACAGATCAAGTTAAAATTATTACTCTTTAGTTTTGTTCTAAAGACAAGATGCTAATACATTTTTGTTGCTAATTAGTTTCTAAAAACAAAAGACATGCTTTGGGAAAAGGAATGTTTACAATCACTAAATCAAAAACAAGAAAAGGCAAACTCAAAGCTTGTTACAGCTGCAGATATTGTTAACGACTCCTAAAATATATTAAAGCCTAGTCATAACAAACTGTCAGTGTCATCGAGCTCCTCAAAACCTTCTTTGCTGTGAGCCTGTAACAGCATTTCCACAAATCAAATAAATCAAATCTTGAGAACAGGCATCATGACGCTTTGTAGCGGTGGTTCTCAAACTTTTTCGGTCGCGACCCCGAAAATAACAATAGTTCACATTCGCGACCCCCAAACACAAAAAATAGGCGACACGCAAAGTGATAAATTAGCCTTATATCTAATGTTTGATTTTATTTTGAGAATATAGACCTAGAAATGGCCAACAAACAGGAGTCTACATCAGTGGTTCCCAAAGTGGGGGTCGGGACCCCTCGGGGGGTCACGAGGGGTGAGCTGGGGTCGCGAGATGATTTCAAGATCTCATTTGAATTAATATGACATTGTATTTGCTCTATTTTTAAATTAAAAACAGTATCTTTAAGTGAAATAGGGTCCAATAAGACAATAAATTATTCAAATAACAAATATTAAACCTGATTTAACACGCTCTGATGCTTCAAATTATTTCTGCTGTCATTTTCATTTCGCTCTGGGGGTCCTGAGTCGATTGCATGGCTAATTTGGGGGTCCCGGGCAGAAAAGTTTGGGCACCCCTGGTCTACATTTACCACTGCATTTGAAGGTGTCAAGCCTTGTTTAAGACCATTGTATACATTTTTCCCATCATCTGGGGACCCCTGGAAATCATTTCGCGACCCCAATTGGGGTCCCGACCCCTAGTTTGAGAACCACTGCTTTATAGGACAAAAGACATGGAAAGCTCCTCTTGAAATAGAGAGTATTATATTTCTTTTCAAAGTAGTGGAGTCCAAGTAACAAGTACTCAATTAAAATACAACTCAAGTAAAGTACAGATCCTCAAAAAATGTAAATTTACTATCTAACTATCTAACTAACTAACTAACTAACTAATATCTGTCTGATTCAATGTTTCCAGGACGACGGCGGCTGGACGGCCATGATCTGGGCCACAGAGTACAAACATGCAGATCAAGTGAGACTGCTGCTGTCCAAGGGAGCGGACATCAACATCAGGGACAAGGTCAGTTGGACGATAAAGCTTCTGCTAATTCAGAGTAAAAGTTGCTCTGGAATTCTACAGCACCACAATACAATAGATCCCATTTATTTGAGTTATTTGCTATTTAAATAATACGTTACTAATTTAATAACATTTTATAATATCTACACTTTTAATAGCCTTGATAAAGCATGAATAAAGACTTGATTCATAGTGAACAAATGGTTTAATAGGAATGATTCAGGCTTGTAACTATTTGATTAATACCTTTAAGCCTGAATTACTCTTAATAAACTATTTATGCATTTTGAAGGTCTTTGTTCTTGCTTTATTAAGGCTAATGAAGGTGTAGTTATTAAAAAGTGGTACCCATGCGTGTAGATTTTAGAGCGAGATTTAGAATCAAATATAATACATTTTTAAATAAAATTAAATAAGCTCTTCAAAGGCTCTCTTCTCAAAGGTACTTAAAGTGCGTATGATAGGTTTTTATGATTTTCTAATTTTGACTTTATTCAGTGTATTAATACCTGTTGTAAGAATAAATCATAGTTTTACACCAATCAGGTCACTGTTTGTGGAGAAAAGTTGAAAAATCTGTTGAAAATGACAGGAAGTAAACAAACTGATGACATCACACTGGGGAGACAAAGGTTTTGTATAATTTACACAAAATTAACTACTACTAACTAACTTTTTTGACCCTTTAAACATTAATTCAACAAAATAAAAATGTTCACGTGTGTTTCTCTTCGTCAAATAAACAAAATCTGTGACATTAGATGAGTTTTGACCACTGTACAGTGTGGTTGCTATGGTAATTTCCTAGCGTGATGTTATACTTTACAACCAGGAAGTAAAATTATAAACCTAAAAGAACAGCTAAACTGGGGTAAAATGTGTAAAGATCTGAGTAGAAATTGAAATATATTTAACTTAACTGCGTTTTAGTTAAATGAGTCGTTCAACCTGTCAGAGGCCCTTTAAGCTTACATGTTTTCCCTTGATCTTGTATTGCACAGTAAAATTTATCGTTGGGTAGACAAATTGAAGAATGACTAAATGACAGTTGGATAGAAACATAGAGGGATGGAAAGAAACAAACCCATTGAGGTGCAGAAAACACATACCAAGACACATACATAAATAATAAAACTTTATGAAAGTCTTCTCTGTGACTGTGGTTTTTAGGAGGAGAACATCTGCCTGCATTGGGCGGCCTTCTCGGGCAGCGTGGAGATCGCTGAGCTGCTGCTGGACGCTCACTGTGACCTGAGGGCGGTGAACATCCACGGAGACTCGCCGCTGCACATCGCGGCTCGAGAGAACCGCCTCGAATGTGTCACGTCAGTCTCCACCTGCTACGAGAACAAAACAACGTTATGAGCAACTAAGTGACTCTTCTGCTGTGTTTAGGCTCTTCCTGTCCCGCGGAGCAGACGTGTTCGTGAAGAACCGAGAGGGAGAGAGTCCTCCTGACTGCTGCAGCCACAGCTCCAAGGCCTGGATGGCTCTGCAGTCGAGCCGGAGGGAGCGAAGCATACGACTGGGCCTCGGTCACAAGCTCCGGCACAGGTCAGCGCTGCACGATTATTACTCTTGGATTGTAAACAGAAAGAGCCCAAATCACCCACTCTGAGCACAAAAGGCCTTCGAAAGATGTAACTGTGAATAAGGCAGTAGCCATGTTTACATGCGCAAAATGTCTTTAATCTGATCATGAATCAGATTAGAATTTTACTGTGTACATGGACCCTGAAAAAAATAATCTGATTACGACACGCGTTTACATCTGTTATACATTTGATCGGAATAAATTATTTTGACATGCGCAGAATTGGCTAACATACCGGAAACAGTAGAAGAAGAACAAACTTCCGTTGTAAACAAACATGGCTGCGTACGTTTTGGCTCGTAACATGTTTCTTCGTTGATTTCACCTCCCGTTCGTGCTGTTTAATAATACTTTTGATATGGAGCTGTATTGTGTGCCTCACGCTCTGCCTCACGCTCACCATTACCCTCGCTCCACATTAGCTGAC